>CM050169.1:23262694-23439649 GCA_027410445.1 Discoglossus pictus
ACAGGAGCACAGAGGAGGGAGAGGAGGGAGAAAGTAACAGGAGAGTGAGAGGGGTGGAGAGGGTGGAAAGAGACACATGGGAGGGAGTGAAGGGGGTTTTATTCCTTTAATTAAAAAACATAATGTCCAAGCCAAATATATTTATAATAATAAAAATAATCAAGATATTGTAACAAATAAAAGTAATCAATATGTCTTTCTACGTCTGCTAGTTGATTTGTGTTTTCTTTTTGTCTCTCTCCCACTTTTTGCTGTTTTCAGTCATTGCCAGTTTATTTAGGTTTTGTAAAACTACAATGGTCCTTTAATAAATCTTAATTATAGCTTTACAATATGTAGAACGTTTCCTGTGAGGGGCGACACCTCTTAAAAAAATTGTTCCTGGCTAAAAAAATATGAAATGTTGCAGTTCATAGATTGGCTACTAGGGGATAACCACCTAGAACAAGACAGTTACAGCAGGAAAGGGAACTTACACACACAGAAATGGCAAAAATGGGTCTGTGCATACCTTGCATACTCACTGACAGGGGCTCCTCCACTTCACTGCCCAGGTGCTCCAAAAAGTTATATACGGCCCTGCTTGTATTGTGTGTATTAAATTACACTTACATAATCTAAGAATAGCAGCAGATATAACTACTAGAACTGAGGGTTAAAACATACCAATTTCAAACGTTAATACTCATTTAACTAATTGGCAAAATGTAATTGAACTCCCAGGTAGTTATACATCTTCTTTTACACGCTCAAAGTTCTGTTGTTTTACACTACACTAGATATTTTTCCAGGTCATTACCTAGATAGACTTTAATCATGGCATTTACTCTTGACTAAACTTGTATTTTTCTGTTTATCTCCACTGCGACAAATAACAACATTTATGCTGGCCTTGATTTTTTTCAACTCCCTTCATTCTAATTATTTCCTGCACACATATTTTATTTATATGCTTTGACATTAAAAATGTCCTTAGGAATCATGCAATGAAGGCACAACATTAACTTAAACATGCTTGTTCACACTTTGCTTGAATGAGTCTTGATTCCATCGCAGGCGCATAATGATTTTGGAGCGTGTGGTCTTTTAAGATTATTGACACAGGCAAAGGACTGTTCTGAGCCGATGGATAGAATCGTATCTGATCTAATCAAGATGTTGCATTGATGCATGAGACTTTAGAGAACAGCCAAATAAACCTTGCTGAAATGATGTACTTTCTCATTTATCATAATTACAAACTTTTTTTCAGTAACATTGGCAATTAGTTTTAGCGCAGTGCTTGACTTTAAAAATCCAAAAGTATTAAAAGGGTTGAAATCTAAAGCCAAAACTTCTTAAATTGTATAAACATATATCACTTGTAATATTTTCTTGCATTTTTTTTATTGAAATGTGATACCCTTTGCATTGGTCAGCAAAACATAAAACACATTTTTTGAGATTATTTTTGTTTGCAAACTATACATAAATGGGATTAAAAAATGTGCAGCTTTAGGGGAACTTACTAAGCATCTCAATTGCACCTCACATAGTTACATAGTTACATAGTTACATAGGGCCTCATTCAATTGCGATTTGGTCAATTGAATAGGGCTCTATATAAGCACATAGCATATATATTTTTTAACAGAAGTTTTTAGTTAGTAAACTTCTATCCAAAAGCAAGGTCTTCATTAACTAAAAACTCGTAAAAAAAATTATTTGTGCATATATATAGAGCTTTATTTTATTGGCAACATCGCAATTGAATGAGGCCCATAGTATTTAAGGTTGAAAAAAGACTTTCAGTCCATCAAGTTCAACCTTTTAAGATCTCCTCTGATCTGCAATATGCGGATTAACTATTAATTCATTAGTTGTTAATTAATTATTAATCAATTATTTAATGTTTTTTTTTTTTTTTTTTTTATTATTAATTAGTCCAGAGGAAGGCAAATAGAAAAAAAAAAAAACACAAGCGAGACTTAGCCAATTGTCTGAAAGGGAAATGTAAAAAATTTGGATCAATACTGTCTCTCTAATTATCCATGATAACCCTGAATTTCCTTTTTAATTAGAAATAAATCTAGTCCCCTTTTAAAGTTATCTATCGAATCTGCTGTCACCACCTCCTCTGGTAGAGAATTCCACAGATTAACCACCCTTACTGTGAAGAACCCTTTTCTTTCTTTGAGGTGGAATCTTTTTACTTCTAATCTCAAGGGATGTCCTCTTGTCAGTTGAAAACCTCTTGGCACAAAAAGCTCCCCTGACAAATCTTTATACTGACCCTGGATGTATGTATATAAGGTAATCATATCTCCTCTTAGATGCCTTTTTTCTAGAGAAAATAAGTTTAATTTGGTTAGTCTTTCTTCATAACTTAGCCCCTCCATTCCCCTTATTAGTTTTGTTGCCCTTCTCTGTACCTTTTCCAGCTCTAAAATGTCCTTTTTATGAAGTGGTGCCCAAAATTGTACTCCATATTCCAAATGAGGGCGTACTAGAGATTTGTATAGTGGCAGAATTATATTTGCTTCCCTGGCTTCTATACCCTTCTTAATACATGCTAATATTTTATTTGCCTTTGCAGCTGCTGCTTGGCTTTGAGCACTGTTACCTAGGTGGTTGTCCACAAGCACTCCCAAGCATCAATATCTGATACACCTAGATTTGCTCCATTAAGATTATAAATTGCATGGCTATTTTTCCTTCCCAGATGCATAACCTTACATTTATTCGTATTAAATCTCATCTGCCATTTAGATGTCCATTCCTCAATTTTATGTAAATCCCCTTGGAGGGAAAGCACATCATTATCTGATTTAATTACCTTGCACAACTTTGTGTCATCAGCGAAAATGGAGACCCCACACTCCAATCCTACCTCGAAGTCATTAATAAATATGTTAAAAAGGAGAGGACCTAATACTGAACCCTGAGGAACCCCACTTACCACATTAGTCCAATCGGAGTATGTTCCATTTACAACAACCCTTTGCTTCCTGTCTTTTAGCCAGCTCTCAATCCATGAGCAGATATTTACTGCAATTGCTGTATCCCTTAGTTTGCCCAATAGTCTCCCATGTGGCACTGTATCAAAAGCCTTTGCAAAATCCAAAAAGACTACATCCCCTGAGTTGCCTTGATCCAGGTTCCTACTAACCTCCTCATAGAAACGAATTAGATTTGTTTGACATGACCTATCCCTCATAAATCCATGTTGACTCCTACTTATAATCCTGTTCAAATAGACATATTCTTGTATATTATCTCTTATTAACCCTTCTAAAAGTTTCCCCACTACAGAAGTGAGGCTCACTGGTCTATAATTCCCCGGATTTGCTCTTGCTCCCTTTTTAAATATAGGTATCACATCAGCTTTTCTCCAGTCATCTGGTAGAGACTCTGTGTTAAGTTAATCTTGAAAAATTAAATATAAGGGTTTGGCTATTACAGAACCCAGCTCCCTCAGTACCCTTGGATGTATTCCATCAGGACCCGGGGCTTTATTAACATTAATTTTTTCCAACCTCTTTTGGATTACTTCCTGTGTTAACCAATTATTTGGCAAACATGCATCCCTTGATTTACTATGCACTATTTCCGATATGGAAAAACTGAGATCTTCGCTCGTCTCACCTTATCTCATGTGAGAAGATGTTTAGTAAATTGCCCCTTTGTACGTTTTATGCTGGGTTCTCTGGTGGTCCAGTGGTTAGGATTCGGTGCTTTCACCAATGCGACCTGTGTTTGATTGCATTTAGGGAATTTAAGAGGTCACACCCTTAAGCCACGCAGGGTTAGGCCTGTTCAGTACTTGGATGGGAGACCACCTAGAGCTGTATGCTGTGGCCTACTGGAGAAGGAACTGGCAGCCCACTACAGTATCTGTGCCATGAATTCCAAGTGGATCAGCATGGTGTGTTGCGGTCCATGTGGTCACGGAGGGTCGTATACGACTGAGCAACTCAAACACACACACATGTTTTAAGCTATGCATATTTTTATTTAATTTCACATAATTTTCACCCCAAAATGTATTTTTTTAACTGCTGCCCTAATGATATTGATATCTTTGCATAGGTAAATAGAACATGAAAAAAATTTTAGGATTTTTTTTTTATAAAAGTAGCGATAAGTGGGATTATAAATAAAATGTCAAGTTTGTGAAAACTTTGTTTTCTGTTGAGCATATTTTCAGATGTGGTTGATGTATATCCCTGTTTATGAATAGATTTATAGGTACATAATATTTTTAAATCCCCTTATCACACTTATTATGATGTTTGGTTGTGTCTGACTCTCCATGACCCTATGGACCACAGCAAACCAGGCACATCTGTGTGTTTTTCTGGTTGTGCTTATCCATATTGTTATCTTTGCAAAGATACTGCTCCTTATCAATAATGTGGTAGGCACCTTCCGACCGCAGGGGCATATCTTTCCATGACATATCATTATATCTCTGGTTGTGCTTATGAGGTTTTCTTGGCAAATATACTTAAGTAAGTTGCCAGTTCCTTCTCCAGTGGACCACAATTTGTCTGAACTCTGTGCAATGGCCAGTCTATCTTGGGTCACCCAACATGGAATAGCTCACAGCTTCATTGAAGTATACAAGCCCCTTCACTATGACAAGGTAGCAATTCAGAAATGAATAAATGAAAAAAGAGCTATCTTGGCTTTTGTTGCAGTAAATATTTATGTATGTTCAAATCGTAATGACCAGTGTAAAAACCACAACAATATATGTCATTAAAAAAAAGAGAGATTGTACATATCTTATTTTTCTGTGAAAGTTCTGCAAGTTTCAAAAATGGAAAGTTTACCAGAACAGTGAACCTTTAGTATGGAAGGATTTAAGAAACTTCCTTGTTCCTCTTCTAATCCAGTACATTCACCCTTAACTGCTAATCCATAAAGTTTTCATGGCAAATATATAGAAGTGGATAGCCAGTTCCTTCTCCAGTGGACCACTATTTTTCTGACCTCTCTGCTCTGACCTGCCATTTTGGGTGATCCTACATAGTATAGCCGGTTTTGCAGAGGCACAAGAGATTAAATTGCTAATTTCTGCTGGAAAATAAAAAATATAAGAGAGTTCCAGAAAAAAAAAACATTTGCCTCTGCTTCGTAGACTATTCTAAAGCCTTTGACTGTGTGGATCATAACAAAATGTTGAAAGTTCTTAAAGTGATGGGAGTACAAGATCATCTCATCCACCTCCTGAGGAATCTGTATGTGGACCAAGAAGCCACGGTCAGCACCAAACATGGAACAACCAAAGGTTCAAGATCTGGAAAGGAGTGCGACAAGGTTGTATGTTATCTCCTTATTTATTTCACTTATACACAGAGTACATAATGCGTAAGGCTGGACTGGATGAATGCAAAGCCATAATCAATATTGCTGGAAGGAATATCAACAACCTCAGATACGCCAAGGATACTACTCTGATGGCTGAATGTGAGGAGGAATTAAAGGACCTATTGATGAGGTGAAAGAAGAAAGTGCAAAAGCTGGTCTGCTGCTCAACATTAAAAAGATGAAGATCATGGCAAATGGCAATCCCGGTTGCTCTCGAATAATTGGGAAAGAAGTGGAGGCAGTGAGAGATTTCATTTTCTTGGGCTCCAAGATTTCTGCAGATGGTGAATATAGCCATGAAATTAAAAGATGTATGCTCCTGGGGAGGAAATCTATGGCAAGTCTGGACAAGCTATTAAAAAGCAAAGACATTAAATTATCAACAAAGGTTCACATTGTTAGAACTATGATATTCCCAGTAGTTACATACGGGTATGAGGGCTGAACTGAATGAATAAACAACAACAACTACATTGAAACTAACAGGAAAGAGAGAATACCTAAT
The DNA here is from genome assembly GCA_027410445.1 of Discoglossus pictus. Taxonomy (NCBI): domain Eukaryota; kingdom Metazoa; phylum Chordata; class Amphibia; order Anura; family Alytidae; genus Discoglossus; species Discoglossus pictus. The sequence goes on from CM050169.1 coordinate 23,268,552, forward strand.
CAGTTAACCCTTACAGCAAGGGATCGGGACCCTCGCAGCATTGAAATAATTACCCCCTGCTACTATAAGTACCCCGGCACCTAATCCATTAACCCCATATAAACCATGGGGGTCTATACAGGGATCTAAAATCTGAGCAATCTGATTGGTTCAAATTATGCAACTCTAATTATGAGCAGGATGACAACCTGAAAAAAAAAAACATTCTGATTGGTTGAAATATGATTGAGGGCCCTTTCCTGGCCCAGAAGATGAGGATCAATGACTTTAATAAAGAGTGAAGACGACCAAAACCTCTCCAATCAAGATGTATAGCCGCTTAGTCCAGAGTAAAAGAGAGAGGAACAGGCTGTCGTTGATCATCCCTGGATGACCATGAGACCTTGGTAATTATTATTAATTTATTTTTATTTTACACATTTATTAGATTTTTTATTTTTATAATTTATTTTATTTTATCTGTATTATTTTTTTATTTTTTGGTAATTATTTATTATTTTCTGTAATTAGGTTTTTTATTTTCTGTAATGTAGTTTTTTTTATTTGCTGTAATTAGGTAATTAGGCAATTTTTGTAATTAATTGGGTCTTTTATTTTTGCAATTAGTTTTTTTATTTTTATTAATTACTTGGGGGTTTTATTTGTAGTTATTTATTAAAGTTTTTTATTTGTATTAATTTATATTTTATATGTTAGGTTTGTGCAGTGTTGAGCTTATAGTATCATGGGGGTCCTGATGGACTCCCATGGCACTTAATGTGTTCATTTATGTTACCATGGGATCTGTATGGACCCCAATGGAATGTTAGGGTTTAATAAGGTAACTATGGGGGTCTGTATAGACCTCCATGGGTGATAGGAGGTTAATGGATTAAGTTCCGCGGGAATACTTATAGTACATTCGCGGCAGGGGTTAATTGTGTAGATGCAGTGGATCATTTAAAGGTACATAGAAGTTTCCTGGGTTTCAAATGTTTACTAAAAAACAGCCACTGATCTGTAAAAAAATATGTGTTATATTGAAAAGCTGAATGTACATATTTATTTGCTGGGAACTGCTATCTGGAATTGCACACCCCTAGGATGCTTACATAACAGTGGGTACAGGTTGAACAGCATCTGGGTACAGGTTGTGACTTCCAGAGGAAGTGCTGCCAGTCAAATGGCTGCTGGGGTCACAGCTTATTTCTCTCTACCCGTCTCCTTGTGGGATACCAGAAGCAGTGATGCAGGGCATAGACAACTGCAGGTGTAATCTAATTTGATTGTGCTGCACAGATTGACAAATGTTAGAAAGAACTGTTTATTTTCATGACTACATATCCCAGGTAGCACACACAGCAACCCCATATGTTTCAGCCCCTGCTCTCTCTTGATTGGCCACATTTTTTTTAAAAACAAATGCTAATTGAGCCTGAGTTTGGAGAGGGTGTCAACCCCGATTTTCAATTGTCAGAAATGACAAGACATCTTGCTAACGTCAAGGTAAGTGTTTAAATGTTTATTTTGGTATTTTTTCCTGCAAAAAAATGTTTGCATACACTACTGATTCTCCTCTATCAGATGCATTCATAATCCTGCTCATTTAGATATGCCTTTAATGTATTCATTTATGTTACCATTGGGTATATATAGACCCCAATGGTATATGGCGGGGGGTTAATTAGGTAATCATGGGGGTCGGTGATAGGATCAGATTAGTGAGTAATTATATATTCTGATTGTGTGTGTCAATTATATCTGGGCACCTAGATATAATGAGAGATAAATAATGCACAGAAATCAGAGTGTCATCAGGATAATCTCTGCTCTTTATTTAGACAGTCTGTCTCTTATATAGCATAGAACACGTCACAACTTATTAGCATAGTTGGAAATAGGGTTAAATACAAAATTGCAAGCAACTGTCTTTTCAGACAATGTTTACTCGGCAAAACACCATCTAAAAAAAAACCCTGTTTGCTTCAGATACATTGTCTCAGCAGTATCTGAAGCAAAAACAGGAAACAGGATACAGATGTTTTATACATAGACACTCTACAGATCACGCACTTAAACATTCTAGTGAGATAAGGAAAATGCTGAGATACTTTTATAATTTCTACAACATACAGTTTTTATAACATACAATTAATTTCTAAATGAAGCAATTAAAATACCTAACATATCCCTCCTCTTATAAATGTATTAGACCAAGGTCTTAAGGCAAGGTTCAGGTCATAGTCCTTTCTTTAGTGAAGAGTTGGGGTCTGGACCATCATGGTGCTTCTCTTAATCCACTTGTTTTTTATACATCATCAATGTCATGATCAAGATAAGAATCAGATTCTCCTTGAGTGAGGGGTATCGTCTCTATTAGGTATTGTTGAGTTACTGCTTGGTCAACAACCTTATTCACCAATCCACGGATGCATGGTATCAATAGTCTGTCTGGGCTCCTCTTTTTGCAGTACCTGAATATGCAAATATTCCATGTTGTTACCTCTGCCTGAGGTGTAAATTCCAAGAGTATATGTCCCCTCATCACACTTTTGTGGGTCCTGGAGGGTGATCCGGATGGGGTTGCATAGCTGATTTTGGCTGCAAGAGGATGGCTCCACACCCCGTGTCAGCTTTAAGCGTCTCTTTGTACTTTTGCACTTCATGTGATTAGGTGGGGAGTAACCCCAGTCAGCTCCTGTATTCCATACGGCCAGTTTCCAGCTAGGACATCTCTCATTTCCATACAGAGAGGCTATACACAAATATACTGGCGCTTTTCTCACCCCTCCACTACGTCCTCCTCCAGAAAGTCCACATCTTAGTACTTGACATAGGTCTATTTGGTTGGTTCCTATCTGCCCTTCCTTGAACACTAGGGTCACTTGGCCAGTTAAATTGACTTCCATCATGTCTCTTTTCATTCTGTGCATCCACATCTCTCCGATAGATTGCGCCTGGTTGCCTCTGGGTCTTGTTACTTCTTCCCATATGATTATGGGTGCTACTATGCAAAGAGTTATCAAGATGAGGCATGTCAGTGAGATTCTTAGGCCACACCAGTTAGGTCTTTTGAACAGGTGCCAGGACATTTTCTTGGGCCAGTTGAGAACCCCAAAAACCCGCACCATTCGGTTCTTCACTGGGTTTGAGACGAGTTTCCCCCCCTTTGTAGCCCAGCCTGACTCGCAATGAGTCAGCTAGCAGGTTTTTAGGAATCAACTGGCTCAAGCTCTGGCACTTTTACTCTCTTGCAGTGAGTCAGGTGTATCCAGGTGGCTCGTTCGGCAACTTTCAAGGCAGTGGGTGTTGACAGCAGAACTTGGTACGGTCCTTCCCACCTGGCCGATGCCCAATTTTTACGCTTGATTACTTTAATTAGGACCCACTGGCCTGGTTGTACCAAGCAGGGTCCCTGCTGTTGCTGTGGATGAGAGAGAGAGATGGAGGTAATATCTTTCTTACTTAACATTTTTCTCATATAGTCTGCTAAGTTTTCACTCATGTTCTCATCTTCTGAGATAAATGGTCTAAATTCTGGTAGTAGGAATGGTCTCCCATACAATATTTCAAACGGGGTTAACTTCTTCCTGCCTGGAAGCATGTGCATGTTTAGCATGACTAATGGTAAACAGTAAAGCCAATTTTTTCCTGTCGCTGCCATTGTTTTCCTCAATTTATTTTTAATGGTACCATTAGTTCTCTCCACTAATCCAGCTGACTGTGGGTGGTACGCACAGTGGTTTTTCAAATCTATGTGTAATGCTTTACTCAAGTGGTTGATAATCCTGTTCACAAAATGTGTGCCATTATCGCTATATATTTTCTCTGGTATACCAAACCTAGGAATTATTTGTGTCACTAAGGTTTTAGCCACTGTGATTGCGTCAGGGTGTGCACATGGTTTCGTTTCCACCCACCTAGAGTATACATCAATTATCACTAGGCAATATTTCTTCCCTTCACACTTTGTTAGTTCAATGAAATCCATACATATTGTCTGGAAGGGGTATGTTGGTTCTGGGAATGTGCCCCTTATGGGGTGATAGTTACCCTGAGGGTTATGTTGTGCACAAACAAGGCACCCTGCACAAAATTTTTTAAAATAGGTGTTTAATCCATAGGCTGAAAATATTCTGCTGACCATGTCTACCATACTCCCTCTTGAGACATGACTAATTCCATGGCTCAACATAGCTGCATATCTGAATAGCGATTTTGGTAAAATTGGTTTCCCTTCTATACTCTCATAAATATTATCAGCATTTAGTTTACTCCCTTTCTTCAACCAGTATGTTTTTTCCTGTGAGGGTGCATTTGCCTGTAGTTGCTGTAGAATACTCTTGTCAATATGGTTTACTAAATACACAGATGTGTAGCTGTGTAAGAGAAAAATGTGTATGTTTCCCGTTTGAGTCGCTTGCTTTGCAGCTGTATCTGCCCTGCCATTTCCTATTGAAATTGCGTCTGTGTTCGTGGTATGAGCCACACATTTACATACCGCAATCTTCAAGGGCAGTTGAATGGCTTCAAGTAACTGCAAAAGGAGTTGTTTATGAGTGACTTGCCTGCCAGTAGATGTGACCATACCTCTATTTTTCCACAATTGTGCAAATATGTGCACAGTTGAGAATGCATATTGGCTGTCGGTGTATATATTTACTATTTGTCCCTTTCCTATTTTACAGGCTTCAGTAAGGGCCACAATCTCAGCTGCCTGTGCTGAAAAATGTGATGGAAGTTTTCCTGCTCTTATAGTTTCTTCTTGTGTTACTACTGCATATCCCGTTGCATTTGTACCATCTTTGTTTCTACTTGATGACCCATCTACAAACAGAGTTAGTGTAGCCTCGGTGTATGCAACATCTCTAAGGCCGTCTCTTGGTGAGACTTCTTTTTCTATGATTTCAGTACATGCATGTGGTGTACCATCTTCCTGGATGGGAACTAACGTTGATGGATTCAGTGTTGTGCACCTTTCTATGTGCAAGTGTGGTTGTGACAGAAGTATAGTCATGCATGATAAGTGTCTTGAAGGGGAAAGGTATGAAACCTTATTTTGTAGTAGAATGACAGATACAGCATGTGGTACTCTTAGAGTCAAAGGGTGGAACAGGACTAAGGCTGCTGACGCCAGAACTGCCATGGAAGCCGCCACTACAGCCTGTACACAAACCGGAAGTCCCCTGGCTACAGGGTCCAACCTGGTTGAGTAAAAAGCCAAGGGTCGGTCTCGCAGGCCATGTTTCTGAGTCACAACAGAAGTCATATAGCCTCCCCTTGAGTCAACAGTTTGTACAAATGGCTTGCTGTAATCTGGCAATCCCAATACAGATGTTCCCACTACTGTGTTCTTAAGCTGAATGAATGCTGCTTCAGCTTCATGTGTCCACGCTACCTTTTCATTAGCTGACATTGATTGTGCATAAATAAGGTGTTGTATGGGCCCTGTAAGTTCTGCATAGTTGGGAATCCAACTCCTGCAGAAATTTACCATCCCTAAGAAAGACATAACTTGTCTCTTTGTGACCGGCTTAGGGGCTTCTAGTATGGCCCTTTTCCTAACTGGGTCTAGTGATCGTCCCTTTCTGCTCACTAGGTATCCCAGGTACTTCACTTCTGATTTCCAGAGCTGTAATTTATCCCGACTAACCTTATGTCCCTCTTCTGCCAGGAATGTGAGTAAGGCTAGCGTGTCCTCCTGGCATATCTCCTCAGAAGGAGAGGCCACCAAGATATCGTCCACATACAGTAGTATTTGGCTTCCCCTTGGGGGCGTAAATTTCGCCAAATTGGAGGACATAGCTTGGGAAAATATAGTTGGACTTTCGGTATATCCTTGAGCCAATCTTGTATATGTGTACCTCCTCCCCATATAGGTGAAGGCAAACCAATATTGGGAACCTTTATCCACTGGTATGGAGAAGAATGCATTGGCTAAGTCTACCACAGAAAAATGTGTGTTATCTGGCTGCATGTCATTTAGGAGTGTATGTGGATCTGGCACCGTGGGTGCTCGGGGAATTACAGCATTGTTTACTGCTTGTAAATCCTGCACTAATCTCCAAGCTCCGGTTGCTTTCCTGACTGGGTAAAGTGGGGTGTTACATGGGGATCCTGGGCATTCTATTATAATCCCTTTCTCAATCAAAACCTTTATAATAGGTTCTATGCCCTTCTCTGCTTCAGGTTTTAGAGGATACTGTCTCTGATGTGGCCGAAAAGTACTTTTTGGGGTGATTTCTACTGGCTCTACCCCCTTTATAAGGCCTACATCAGCGGGCCCTGTGGACCATAAGGTGTCCGGAAGGCTCTCTAATGCTACCTCCTGTTCCTGAGTGAACAGTATCTGTGTGTTGTGTCATGGTTCCTCTAACAGAAGAACTTTCTCCCACCTGGATGACTGTAAGTGTATTCCTTTCTTTGTCTCTGTTACCCAGTTTAGGATTTTCCGATATATTTTTGTGCTCGGTGAGTACTGCACTCCGAGGTCATAGGGTAAGTACTCCCATGGTGTTTTATCTGTCTGAGCCTCTTCTACCATCCCTCCTACCTGTACCCACCTTCCACCAGCTGGCATAGTCAGTGATATGTGTGGCACTGTGTGTCCTGCATAGAGGAACTGGTCTTGATTATTCAGTTTTACTCCCACCCCTGTATACCCATTTTCTGTCCAGTATATGTAATCCAAGGTTATTCTGGTATTGGTGTGTTTGAAAAATGTTTTTCATAGTCCACATCCCTCCCCGGTGTACTTTCAAATTTCATAGTGCAGTGTAATGACCCTGTGCTTTGTTTTACACTGGAAGATGGAGCTAGGTCATTAGCCATGGCTACCAAAGTGCTGGATACTTGTGCCGGCCCTTTCGACACCATGTCTAATGTGTAAAAGTAATGTGGTTCACCCATCTCCTGCACTACATTTACATCGACAGGTATGTCCCCCATGTATGCTTTCATGCCTTTCCATGTGGGAACCACTCTAATGTTGCATTTCAGCATCAGATCTCTACCCAAGAGATTTATCGGGCATCTAGGGGAGAGTATAAAAGGATGCTCAAATGTTTAGCCATTGAACAATCTCACTGTAAGTGGGCATGATACAGGTTCACTATTTGTCTGTCCTGCTGCTGACCTAACCAGTATGTTTTGTGATGACGTATAAATACTCCATGTGCCATCATCGCTCAATACTGACCTACAGGCTCCTGTATCGCATAAAAATGTTATCATTACCCCCTCTACATCTAGTTTAATGACTGGTTGTTCTGCTAGAGCCATTAAGTCTATACATGATTCTAAATTCAACACATCATTTATTTCTGGCAAATTTGCGTCATTATTACCATACTCATACAATTCAGATTCATGCAATTCTTGTTCAGCAAATATTAGTAAAGGAAGGGTACAACCTGGTTCTAGTCATTTGTCAGTCTGGTCATCGTCATCTGCTCCCTCTTCCTCCTGGTACTTTTTGTTTCTGCAGGAACGTGCTAAGTGGCCGGCCTTGCCACATACGTAACAATTTCCATAAAATTTGTCCTCTGCTTCCACCTCGACCTCGTCCACCTCCTCTCCCTCCACGTTTTTGGTTATTTCCACCATCACCAGAAAAGAAAGCAAAAAGTTATAGGTTGCGCTTTCCCATCAACAGAAGTCATCAAATACACCTCCTTTGGTTTACTATCTTGCTTTATCTGTTTCTTTTCATTTGCTCTCTTACACTGCTCCTCTGCATGTTTAGCATATTCTATGGTTTCCCTAAGGGGACATGTTTTGTAAGTAATTTGGTGTTGTATCACAAAGTCATTTATTTGTTTAGCTGCTGAGCATATGGTCCAGCATCATCATATGGGTTAGGTCTGGCTACCCCGCTATGGCTGTCAAATACTACCCGCAACCTCCCTATATATTGTTCCACACTTTCATCATCTTTCTGTACACACTCGTTTATCTTAGTCCAGTCTGCGTCTGTCAGCTATTCTGCCTATTAGAGTGTCTACTCTTTGGGTCAGTTCTTGTGATCCATATTGCAATGGCTCCCCCCTTGGGTCCAGTGGATTCCAGTCACCTTCACTAAGGATCCAATCGGACCCTAATATCTGCCTCAGACACCGTACAACCTCCACACCATTTAATTTAAAACTTTGCTGCAATCGCTGGAACTTAAGTCTGAAAATTCCCATATTGTCATTTGGGTGGGGGACTCCTTCTACAGCTCTCCTCACATCTGCATCTGTCCATGCTCGGTATACTAGCATTGTGGGTGGCAACACATTTCCCCCCTCTAGGATTGGGAACCTCAATTAAGGGATAAAATGGCACAGATGTTATTCCCTTACCTCCGTATTGACGATCTGGTGCCCGCCTGGTTCTGGCGGGCCGTCCCTAAGGTGGTGGTGTTGGAGGAGGTGGATTTGGAGCGGTGGCGGCAAGCAGGTATTTGCGGGCATCATCAAATTCGTCCTCTACATCATCACTATAAGTGACCATATTCCCAGGAGGTGGAGGGGCGGTCAGTCGTGGAAGTCTTTTCTGTGTACACATAAACATATCCTCTTCCGAAGGAGAGAGGTGGTTAACATTACATGTCCCTCCCCCCGCAGGCACCGTCATTGTGATACACATTTAACTTTTTGTTTTCATCTTCAACAATTTGTTATTTTTAGTATAGAAAATGTATTTACTTTTTAGTATTTTTATGTTGATTTCCTTAATTAAGTAACGTTGCGTTTACTTTTCCTTTCCTATACTTCTTTGTATATAGTAAAGCTCAATAAAGTTTGAACGTCTCCTATACCTTCCTTGTAATAAGGATTAATATTGCCAAGCAGTAGTGGATACAGGGCACCGATTTCCAGCAGAGGTAGTATAGTAGATGCTGTGTATCCAGTGGGTGCGGTGAGCATTGTCATCACTTAAAAGAGTTATAATAACATGCCTTTGTCTCTCTTTACAGCAACCACACTTCCTCCCTTCTGCTATGTTCCCTTAAGGTTACAGACAGACATATTTTACATAAAAAAAACTAACACACACACACAGAGAAAATTGGAGTAGAAAGGGGAGTGGTCTGCTATGCTGACTGTGGGGGGTGGGCCAGACCCTGCACATCGTCACATAATACAGATCAATCACCTCCCTGCCCAAAGGTAAAGCATTGAGTAAAGGTACAAAGACACAGAAACTTTATATATATACACAAATACACATAAGAAAACAATTCTAGAATACAGTGTTCACAATTCCCACACATAAGTGTGTTTTTACCAGACATAAGTTACAGATGCACACCAGAAACCCTTTGCATAATAAACATGTCTGTAGAGATTACCTTGAAAACTGCAGGGTCTAGAAACCACACACCTGGCAGTGCCATTTATGCCCTAGAGAGCCTATCCACCTATACATATACATATATATACACATATACATATGTATATACCCACATATATATATATATATATCTTGAACTCCTATAGTATCAATTAAAGTTAATAGATATACACAACAAATAATATCACAGGTACATGGAAATATACATAGCATTACATATACATACAACAACCAACAGACCTTTTATACATTTTCCAGAAATAATCTGTATATCTCCCACCCAGTGCTTCATACACACAATCTTACAGAGTATTTTAGTAAGAAGTTATGAATACACAGAAACTGCAGACAAAATATTTCAACATGGTATAACCAAGTAAAGAATGAGAAAGAATACATATGTACATATATACATACACTCACAAGTACACAGAAATATACAGAATGTTTACAGGTATATATAATAACCAAGAAACTGTTATCCGTGTGACACCCCTCACAAACATACATACACCCGGTACCGGTATTTAAATCATACAAAATGGTAACATGCACACACATACATATTTTCTTGCAAGAGCTCATGTGAAAGTCAGACTCATTTACCCCTTTTTCATGGTAAGCTTTCTCAATATTGTTACGTACGGAGAACTTATTTTATAGTCTTTTCCTCAGGATAATGACTCTTTTACCTCCCTATGGGTAAGTTTCAACCCTTCTACCTATTACTAGGCTAGAAACCTAGTTGTACAACTCTTTTACCTAACATCACCGTAAGGTAAGGACCTACAGAACATACACACAAATGCAAAATGCAACAGAAATTCAGGTACTCACTGTCAGTTCGCTGTAAGCTGTGCCTTGTCATCCCCCGGAAAAACAAACACCTTGCCTCTGTGGTCCAACTGATCGTATATATCAGGCCTGAGGTCTTTCTCAAGGTAAGGGAGTCCACAGTGACTTACCCCCCCGTGCACGGTAAAAGGAGTTTTGCTTCGTCCGAGGAATGATAAGGGAAACAACCACCGTTCGAAGGACCAAAATGATAGGATCAGATTAGTGAGTAATTATATATTCTGATTGTGTGTGTCAATTATATCTGGGCACCTAGATATAATGAGAGATAAATAATGCACAGAAATCAGAGTGTCATCAGGATAATCTCTGCTCTTTATTTAGACAGTCTGTCTCTTATATAGCATAGAACACGTCACAACTTATTAGCATAGTTGGAAATAGGGTTAAATACAAAATTGCAAGCAACTGTCTTTTCAGACAATGTTTACTCGGCAAAACACCATCTAAAAAAACCCCCTGTTTGCTTCAGATACATTGTCTCAGCAGTATCTGAAGCAAAAACAGGAAACAGGATACAGATGTTTTATACATAGACACTCTACAGATCACGCACTTAAACATTCTAGTGAGATAAGGAAAATGCTGAGATACTTTTATAATTTCTACAACATACAGTTTTTATAACATACAATTAATTTCTAAATGAAGCAATTAAAATACCTAACAGTCGGAATAGACTCCCATTGTTTATAGGGGTTAATTATTTATCCATGGGGGTCTGGATAGACCTCCATGGTTGATAGGAGGTTAATGGTTTAGATTCCGCAGGAGTACTTATAGTACCCCCGTGGCAGGGGATAATTGTGTAGATGCAGTGGATAATTTAAGAAGACAAAGCAGGGGTTAATCATTTAAATTACACAAGGGTCATGATTGGGTTAACTGATTAGGTGGTGAGGGAACCTTGATGTACCCCCTCATCATAGGAGTTAACTATTTTGGTGCTGAGGAGGTTCTTGATGGACTTCCTCAACACAGAGGTTAATATTAGGTGCTGGGGTGGCCCAATCGGTACCTCATGGCACCTCAGCAATCTAGTACCTCATGGTTATGTAGATGGGGTGATCAGGGTAAGAGGAAGGGGGATTTGAGCGGGGAAGGGGGCGATTGGGCAGTAAAGGGGGAAGGGGTTCGATTATTGGAGGGAATACCCAGGGAACACCTCCCTTCACTTCTCAATCGCCCTCTTCCCCACTCAAACCCCATCCCCTTACCCTGATTCTCATTAGGATTGCTAGGTTTGGGCTTAGTAATTTACAGAGCACAGGCTTTTTAGCAAACACATGAGCCTTCTAACATATTGCAATAGCTTAGGTTTACAAGATAAGGCTGAGCTCAACAATCTTACGGCAGGGGGATTAATATAAACATACAATGAAGGGGAAAAAAAGCTCCCACAGCCAATGTTACGGTATAACGTTAATTACACCGCTCAAGTGGGAGGAGAATTTGATTTCAGAGGTAGTTTCTGCACAATCTGAAGAAGGCAGCTAGAACTGCCATTGTTTTCAGTGTTACCAATAGAAAGCTCATTACTTTATTTACAAGGGCACATAATAAAGAATCATTTTATATAAATGTTAAAAATGTAAAGATATTTATTTATTGTATTATTTATTTATTTATTATATTTAGTTATTGTTTTGCTTTCTAAAAGTATTTTGCTCAAAAGGTAATCAATAGCAAAAAGTTGTAAAAGTTTTACCACAGTGGTACTTTAATATCATCTTATTTTAAAACCAATAAATGATAGAAATGTGCTACTATTTAGCTTTTTTTCTGTCTTCTGATTTATTTTATTAGCCTTTTGTGCCATGCAGGTTGCACAAAGGGTAATATTATCAAAAAAACTTAAAAAATCTTTTTTTATCTAATGTTTCATAAAAGCACAGACAAAACGTAATTTACACTTTAGCTATGTTCAAATTCAGAGCTCTCCTTAATCAGTCGTACAGTAATGTGTTTCAAGAGAGGGATAATGATTTGGTAGCATTATCTTCAAATTGATTGCAGAACTCTTTTCTCTTTTGACTAGAAATTCAGGATTTTGAAGCTACAATAGAGGTCTGAACATATTCTACTGGGTACGGGACTAAAATAAATACTTTATGCTGAGTATATGCTAACACGCTGTCATCAATCAGCTACATTTCTTTTGGAAATCGAAAAAATGATATATTTTTTAAAGACTATTCAACACAGCGAACAAGTGTAGATATAACAATCTCAAACTTGAAAAAGTGTAAATGTAGACATAGGAATGACTGAAAATGTAGAAATAATCTAGTTCAAAGTTTACTGAAAATGCAGCTTTTTGGTATGCAGTTATTTCCATACCACTCCCAGTTGTCTCTGTGGTGTGATCAATGGTTGGATATTGATGTGTCATTCCACAAACATAGAGAAAATAGGGCCATCTAGCCCAATGTGTCTGCCTTAAATAATTACCCTTTATGCACTTATTTACTAGTCATTCTGTGGTTATTCTGCTTACTTCTATGATTGAGGGAGAGATATGCAAGATTAAGGGGAGTTTTTTCATAATGCAAATTGTGAAATTACAAGTTTACAATTATTTTAGGGAGTTATACACTTTTAAAAAGGATGTAGCTCTTTAATGACACTATCTCTGAAAACGTGTTTCCATTATAGCCAGATGAAAATCTTGAGAGCCTATTGCCACCAGTTTCTTACTGGCTCTTCCCTTTCCTTTCTGCGCAGTAACAATCATAATTGTATTGTCATTGTCATGCCTAGGGCCTGACTGGACTGTTTTACACTATGGCCTGGACTGGCAAGAAGTTATCCTGTTTTATTGTTATAGTTATGTATTTTGTATTACTTTTGGTTAAAATTCCATATAAATTGTGTGTATTTTGATTATGTTACAGTGTGATGATGATTCACTCAGCGCCACCTAAATAAACAAACACAGGGGGTCTTCAGCAGATAAACAGTCAGAGTGTTTTCAGCAAATGGCTATAGGTAATAAAATCACCGGGATAAGCTCACCAGATGTACAGGGTTTCCTAGTAAGCAGGGGCAGCCTATTATGTTAATTGGTCCCTCTTCTATGCACCTAAGGATGGCACTTACTGTGATTGGCCAGCCTGTGTGCCAGAAAATTGTATAAAATGGGACAATTATTAAAGGTATGATAGTTGTGTCTGGACTTACATAAAACATATGTAAGTGTCATTCTGTGCATTAATCTTAATTCTAAGGGATTATATGGTGTTCCTGATCTCCTGCTGTTCCTGATGTCCTTGAAGCAAGCTCCTGGACGTGGTACTGGTGTTTGGTCCATCTTCTGCTATCAGACCGCACAATTCTGCTGGATAGGTTTGAACCAGGTTCTTACTAAGTCCAATTAAAGTAGCAGATTGTGACAGTAATGCATTTTTAGTCCTGGCGAGTATTCTTTTTAACACAAAGAATAATGCATATTTTGCAATTTCATAACACGTATTGAGCCAGACAAGCTTCCCCATAACAGCAGATTTCTTGGACTAATGATGACCAACTAATGACGCTTGGTCCTAATATTGTTCCTTACTCATAAGAATGCACACTTTAATGAATGGCTGTATAATATTTTGTGTTTGTCAGGAATTTTAATTTGCCTATTGTATACTATAGTGAATAAATGAACTGAATAGTTGGCATTAATAGCCAGTTTGTTTAGAAGGCATGGTGTAGATATGGGTTGTGCTATTAAAATGTGCTCCAGTCGCAAAATTGTATGGTCAACCCCTCATGTCAAGGGGCATTGTGATGCCCATCATAGACTTCCTGGATGTAGCTTATGAGCTACAGAGACATGGCTGTATTGTACCAGATGCCCCTTCTGGGATCCATATCAGCTCAGGTCATCAACCAACACATAATCATCCCACTGTGACAGTGACTGAGCAAGGGGCAAAATTTGAACCTTAGACTTAAATGGTGACTAATTACTCTATGCAATATTCACAGTTATTTGTACCTCCCGGGTAGCTATTTTTAACAACCCTGAACTCCGTAGGTTTGAAGTTATAATTTGGTGAGCCAGCTGACACTTTACTTATAGTCAGCTAAAAGGAAAATGAAAGTAACTTTAAACAACCACTGTAGTTTAATAAAATGACACGTTTGTTAAGTCCATACCATAATAATACAGTATTCAGTATGGGCATTAAACATTTTTGTGAAAATCTGAATTTTTGAAGACTCTGGGCTATATTCAATTGAGGTTTCGGGAGATCCGGTAGCCCGTAAATGAGGTCGCAAGCTAACTTTCTAATTAATTGGCATCTTTTTGCGGGCTCCGATTGGCTTTCGAGTTACAGCCTTAAAAAAATGTTGAGGGTTGAACTCATAACTTACAGCCTCCAGAAGCCTTTGATCGCTCACTTTTGCAAATCGCTATTCAATTGCTCAATTTCCTCAAGCCCGCAAATGTTTTCACACCCGTAAACTGCAAATGAAGGAGAAAATCCAACGAGTGCTAGAGAGGACCTGCAAGTGGGTTGAACACCTATTCATAGCACTGTAAATGCAAATAAAAAATCACTACTGCACTGTAAATAACGGGGAAAGTGATGAAAGACATTAGACTTAATTGCTTGCAAATCGGCAGAAAATTTAAATTATTTTTGTGTGTCATTTCGGGTATTGATGAGTTAATACATATCACGCCACCCATATGGACTAGAACAGTATTGGCATTCAGTTTCATAATTCTTTATTTTGAGGAACCCCTGAACCTAATTGATTGACATGTAACCTCCGTCTAATTTTCTATTGGCTGATTTGAAATGGTAGGTTACAGGCTTGCTGAATTGATCATGTTCCCGTCCTGAACCGCTACGACCCAGCGCATGGTTTACGGTTTCAGCTTTGGGCCAGTATCTTGCTGCCTTGAGCAATTGAATAGCATTGCAATTGGAGACGAACGAGAGCCCGCAACTCACTCGCAGACAAATGGCCGTCTGCGATCGAGTTGCGGGCTTCGATCTAAATGTGGCCCTCTGTTCATAAGAAAAATAATCAATTTTGTGTTTGTTACATCACTTCCTCAGAACTAAATCACAAGGGTGTGCTTTGGCTATCAGTGAAGAGAGGGGTAGCGAAGGAGGGATCAGAAAACCATTGTAAAGTTAATTGGTTACGATTGAAATAGACACAGTGCCCATTCCTGGCCTAGAAACAGATACCTTGCAACGTTTACTGCAACAATAGCTCTCCAAAAATGTAAATGCCCCTTTCACCTACTCAACTTCAACCTCCAGGGTCCTACAGAGGCCTCACGGTTTATTTTATTCGAATTAAATCTAGCTCTTTGACTTTGTGCAGTTGGCCTTTAATTTTAAAAGACCCTATAATGATGTTATGGTGCTTTGTTTGTTCAAACAAAAACAGCCATAAATTAGGTATGTTGATATCTATAGAGTGTGGAAGTGGTGATGTGAGTGGCTCCCCTGCAGTCCTTAATCAGAAAATTGTAAGTGTTTCATTTTAAAAAAATAATTAGCTGTTATACTGGTGTTTAATTCAAATGATTTTCAAAGGGGCTCCACAGTGCGTTTTTGATGTATTAAGGCAAACCAGCATGTAAATGTACTTCTATTGTAGAAAGTACTTTAAGGTGCTAGCAACACATTTTAATGGAAGAAAGGGCCAAGAGACGAAAGGGCAACATGTTTCTTCCACCCTCCTCAATTTCTGAAGACTTAACATTAAAAACAAAATAGATTTGGGCCAATTAATGCTTTTCTTTCTTAGAATAATCAGACATACAATTTCGGAAACTTTAGAAGTCACACAAATTGCTCTAGTGACAACCCACAGACCCACTTTTCTTGACTTAAGTTCAAAGCATTGATAGATAAGATCGTCATGCTCTCCCTGCTTGGCCACAGGTAGGTAAGCTATTGATTTCGATTTTTGGCAGATTTACCCAAGACTGGCCTGACATTAATTGAGAAACTATGCTATAGTCTAATGCTGGCTTTCTGTAAGGCCTTTGGGTGCCATTTTCTCTCTGTGTATATGGCTAGCCAGCCAGTTACATTTGAAATATATATTTGAACCGAATATGTCTTCAGAAAATTATAGTTCAATAAATAATGAACTATTTTGTTTTTCCAGGTTGTCATGGCATCATAATGTTGGATGACTCATTAACATATAATAAATGCTAGTGATTACAATTGTTTACACGTAATTTATGCATTGTATATTGGCTTGTTTACTCCTATGCATTCATTTAATCTCTCTCTAATAAGAGGAAATGGCACTTTCATACCTGTTCCGAACAGACTGCAATTATAGCAAATAAACAGAGTTAAACTGACAAGAGCCTTTAATGCTTTGTCCCTGCACTGGAACACAGCTAAAACAATTTTCAAGAGACATTGTGGAGACCTCCCGCTGTGGGTCATTCTCAATAGTTGTTTTTTTTCCTTTAACAGACACAAGTTACGTGGTTGGATGCACTGAGCTTAGAGCAGTTTAAACACGTACTTAGCAGATCCTTTGCTCGCTTATCTCTGATTGCTACATACTAATGGGTGATGCAGTTTACAAAGTAACCTACAATTTAACAAACACTTCTAATGCAACAGAAAAAATCCCAAGCAGGGCTCGGCTAACCCGTTGTTGTTGGTTTTTTTCTAGTTATTGATTTTTGCCACTCAATATTGAATGGCTGCAGTAATATTAGCTAGTTGTCCAATTTTTTTTCCAGACAGAGTTTCTATTATTTTTGATGGGTTTTGCTAAGACCATATTCCCTATAAGGCCTTTGCATATCTAAACTTGTCAATGTCAATGTTTTTGGAAACAGTTACAAACTACCGTAATTAGATTCCCATTAGTCTATATAACTGCCACATTCCTATTTTGCAGATAGAAGCACCATCTGTATTCAAAGGCTTCCATTTAATTCCAAGCTCGTAATTACCTTCATACAGACCGTATGTCTGCGGGTTTGAAACTTGCAACATGTACAGAGGTATTTAATTGAACAAGCCCACAGTTACAGGGCTGAAGTCTAAAACCATAAACCAGGGCATGATCATGATTAATTAAGCAAGTCTGTAAGTTACAATTTAGAAAGAGCCAATAGTAAATGAGACCGTCATCATGACATCAGTAAAACATGGAGTTTTTAACTTCAATCAATTAGTGTTTAGAAGTCCGATATGCGATCGTACTTGCAATCAAGCAATGCAGAAATCAATAAAAATGGATGAAGAAGCTGTACTAGTCCATGTGGGTGGCCTGATATGTATTATCTCTGTGATTCCTGGGATCAATATAACACAGAAATAAAACGTGAAAAAATTTTTTTTTTATTGCAGATTTGCAAGCTTGTGACTGTTGTGCAATTCATTTTAGTGCTTTGCATTGCTTTCCCAGTATTTTAAATTACAGTAGTGGGTGTATATTTGCTTTTGCAGTGTTATGAACCTGTGTTCAACCCTCTTGTGAGTCCTATCTAGTACTCGTAGAATCTTTTGATCCATTTGCCATTTACGGGTTTGAAGGCAATTGCGGGCTTGTTGAATTAAAAATGGATTTTGCTGTCGATCCTCCTGAGTTTTATATACCTGCTGAGATGCATTCCATTGGCTGTTCTAAATTATGTTATTGATACATTTCAATTGTTGATAGATCTGCTCATTAATGAATTTTAAAAGAGTAAGGGTTAAAAGATTCATTATGGCCAGGAGTTTTAAGGAGGGAGGGATTGCTTACCCAATTTTAAAAAGGTATTCAGAGTCTGTCTTACTGTCGCATGTAATTAAATGGCTTGTTCCAGACCTTCAGTCTCAGTGGATTCAAATAGAAAATCATTTAAGGTCCGGAGAGAAATTAGATAAGTCACTATTCCTTAAAGCTGACGATAGGAAAAAAATGCTAAAGAATCTCTCCTCAACTCCCTCCTCAACCCCTCTCCTCAACCCTCCTCCTCAACCCCCCTCCTCATCCTCCCTCCTCAAGCCCCCCTCCTCAACTTGTCTCCTCAACCACTCACCTCAATCACTATCCTCAACCACCCTCTTCATCCTCAAGCCCCCTCCTCAACCTCAACCCCCTTCCTCATCATCAACCACCGTCCTCAACCACCCTCCTCAACCCCCCTACTAAACACCCCTCCTCACCCTCAACCCCCCTCCTCACCCTCCAGTGCCATATCTACAGTATATATATATATATATATATATATATATATATTTATATATATATATATTACATGCAATAGTTGTGGTAATTAGAGATGTCGCGGACAGTTCGCCCGCGGACTATTCGCAGCGATTTTGGCATGTTCGCGTTCGCAGCGGACGGCGAACACATGCGCTTTTTGGTTCGCCCCCTATACTTTATCATTGAGAAAACTTTGACCCTGCACATCACAGTCAGCAGACACATTCCAGCCAATCAGCAGCATACACTCCCTTCCAGGGCCTTTCATCTGAAGGACAGCATACATTTTAGAATCATTCTGAAGCTGCATTCGTTGTAAGAGGACAGATAGTGTAGCTGCTGGAGATTTAATAGGGAAATAGATAGCCAGGCTGTGTATTTAGCTTCCACTACAGACCTGAAGGACTCATCTGATATCTGCTGCAAGGACAGCAACCCAAAAAGCCCTTTTTAGGGCTAGAATATCATTTATTTTATTTTATAATTTTTTTCTGTGTAATCTAATTGCATATGCCTGCCTGCCAGCGTGTGTGTGTGACAGGCTAACACCTAACAGCTGATATTGTGCTTATTTTCACTACTCATACCTGGGGGTGTACCATACATTGAAAACAACCATTTTTTTCCTGTAATCTAATTTCAGTTGCCTGCCTGTGTCAGGGTCACAGCTAATATTCTGCTCTGTTTCACGAGTCATAGTTGGTGTACCATACATTGAAAAAAAACAACCCTTTTTTCCTTTAATCTAATTTCAGTTGCCTGGCGGTGTCAGGCTCACAGCTTATATTGTGCTCAGTGAAATAAAACAACACTTTTTTGACTGTAATAGATTGAATAGCAATTGCCTGCCTACAGGCGTGTGTGTGAAGCCTATTGCATCTACTCTGCCAACTTTTGCCAGTGCACAGTGATACGTCATATCTGGAGCAACTGTAGAGTACAGTGACATAAAACAACACTTTTTTGACTGTAATAGATTGAATATCAGTTGCCTGCCTACAGGCGTGTGTGTGAGGCCTACAGCGCCTACTCTGCCAACTTTTGCCAGTGCACAGTGACACTCATATCTGGTGGCACCTTAGATTGCATTCGCAGTGCCCCAAATTTGAAGTTGAAGGACCGACCAAGCATCTTTTTCCTTCTCCCGCTTCCAAAAATCCATGCCATATACACGTCCCCTTATAGGTGACGTAACAGGTATCAAACTAATAGGAATAAATAGTACAACTGAACACACCACTCCTATCTGGTGGCACCTTAGATTGCACGCGCAGTGCCCCAAATTTGAAGTGGGAGGACCGACCAAGCATCTTTTTCTATCTCCCTGTTCCAAAAATCCATGCCATATACACGTCCCCAGGGATTAAACCGATAGGAATAGTACTACTTAACAGTACACACCTTATAATAACGACAGAGGCAACGCAGAGAGAGGAGTCTGAAGAAGAGGAGTCAGAGGAGGAAGGTGCCTTTGAGAAGGTGGAAGACCAAACATAGCAGGCGTCCCAGGGGGCTTGTTGTCACCTTTTGGGGACCCTTGGTGGCTGGGTGGAGGAAGAGACCTTCAATGACATCAGTGAGGACAAGGAACGGGACATTGCTAGCTTGGTATCCAACCTTGTGCAAATGGGGAGTTTGCGGTTGTGGAAAGAGACTGTTTGTGGTTGTTTGCGGTGCATTAAATGGAGAGATTGGTCTATTACTGTGAAGCGGGTGTAACCCTTACACTACCTGATCGATACAACATCATACCTGATGTTTTAAAGCATGTTATTCCAAACAATTTAGGAATGTTAGGCGATTTATGCCCTTTATGGGTTAAAACCAGATTCTGCATCAACTATGTAATTTTCCGTGGGAGTTTTGCCATGGATCCCCCTCCAGCATGCCACAGTCCAGGTGTTAGTCCCCTTGAAACAACTTTCCCATCACTATTGTGGCCAGAAAGAGTGCCTGTGGGTTTTAAAATTCGCCTGCCAATTAAAGTCTATGGCGGTTCGCCGGGTTCGCCCGTTCGCGAACATTTGATGGAAGTTCGGGTCCGCTGTTAGCGAACCGAAAATTTGATGTTCGCGACATCACTATTTGCGACATCACTAGTGGTAATAGCGAATTGTCGTCATGCAAAGTTAAAAGAGCGGTGAAGGTGCTCACTGCGTTCCTTGCGATGAACGCCTTAAGCGCTCATCATAGCGAGTTGTCGTCATGCAAAGTTAAAAGAGCGGCGAAGGTGCTCACTGCGGGCCTTGCGATGAGCGCCTTAAGCGCTCATCGTGAGGTCTGCACGACTTAGAAAAAGGCCCCAAAGAGGGGGAAAAGAGACAGCGAGAGGGAGAGAGGGGGAAAAAAACATAGGACAGGGAGAGGAGAGAAAGAGACACAGGGGTGAGAGGGTGGGAAGAGGCTTGCAATGAGCACCAGAGGCGCTCATCGCTTGCCTCGAAATGAACAACAAAGGAGCTCATTGTGAGGGCTGAAAGTTGCAGGTTGGACGACGCCTGCAATGAGCGGCAAAACTGCTCATCGTGAGCCCCATAATGTAGAGAGGGGGAGAGGCTGGCAATGAGCTCTGAAGGCCCACAAGTTAGAGGGGGGAGAGCCTTGCAT
This sequence comes from Discoglossus pictus, assembly GCA_027410445.1. NCBI lineage: Eukaryota > Metazoa > Chordata > Amphibia > Anura > Alytidae > Discoglossus > Discoglossus pictus. The sequence goes on from CM050169.1 coordinate 23,289,522, forward strand.
TGTGTGGCAAACAGCATTGCCAGGCTTAACATTTTATTGCAGTCATTTTTGACGGGCAATTACCTAGTATATATATATATATATATATTTATTTATTTAAACTAAGTTTTCTTGTTCCTCTTCTGTAGCGCAGTGGACCCCTGCAACACCCCCAACATCACCCTTCAGCCCACAACCCCCCAGTAACACCATTCACTCCCCCCAGCAGCACCATTTAGCCCCACAATTCACCCAGCAACATCATTCACCCCCAAAACCCCATTCAGCCCCCCCTAGCAACACTGTTCACCCCCCAGCAGCCCCATTAGCCCCCAGCAGCACTATTCCTCCCTCAGCAGCAGCATTCAGCCCCAAACCCCCCCAGCAGCACCATTGATCACCCAGCAGCAGCCCCAACCCCCCCAGCAGCCCTTTTCAGCCCCACAACCCCCAGCCCACCCATTCAGCCCCCCAGCAGTTCCATTTCACCCCCAAGCAGCCCCATTCAGCCTCCAGCAGCAACCCCCACAAATCCCCATCAGCACCATTCAGCCCCCAACCCCACAGCAGCCCCATTCAACACAATTCACCCCCCAGCAGCAGCCCCCAAAACCTCCTGCATCCCCATTGAGCCCCCCAGCAGCACCGTTCACTCCCAGCAGCCCCACAACCCACCCAACAGCCCTATTCAGCCTCCAATCCCCCAGCAGACCCATTCAGCCCCCCAGTGGCCCCATTCAGCCCCCAACCCCCCAGCAGCCCATCCCCCCAAGCAGCCCCATTCAGCCCCCAACCCTCCCAGTAGCCCAATTCAGCTCCCCCCGAGCAGCTCCATTAAGCCCCATCCTCTTACTTGTGCACTGAGCTCCATGGTTTGATTCCCATTAGTCAGAACAACAGAGCTCAGTGCCCAAGTAAGAGGATCGGGCTGAGGAGGGGTCTGAAGGGGACTGGGGGGAGTCTGTTGAGGGGTCCCTGGGGGGAGACAGCCCTGGGCCCTCACAGAGCAAGGGCCTCGGTGCAACGCATCGGTTGCATCGGTGATAGGTCCGCCCATGTTTGTCATATATTTAGAGCAGGATGTAAATGTAGATTTTTGTGCTTTAATAAAGTTATTAAATCTACCATGTCCCACTATCCTTTCTGGAAACTATTTTCATTCTATTGCCAAAGTGTTAAAGTGATCCTTAAGAGGAATATCATTATGCTAACACAAAACTTTAAAAGTAACAGTTGCCTATAGCATAGCAAAAGACTAATTAGCCCAATTATATAAAGTAATGAATCATTACTACTACCTGTAGGTGAATGGTCTCTTTGGCCTGATTAAGCAATCATTAGTCTAGAATAATACACCTCTGTTCAGATAACAGTTTCAAATTAGAGGCACACATTCATGGCATATCTCTCACTGCATTGAGCTCCTGATTGGGGGTGAGAGGCAGAAATCAATGACCTTCCCACTGCTTTACGCCATATTCCTGTAGATTCTCCAAGTGTTGCACATCTGACTTTCATTGGCTCTCCCCTCACCCGTCACACTTGTGTTGGTTCAGAAACTCCCAACTGATCATACCATTCTCTGGTCTTTCCTTGAATTTTCTTGTTAAATCTGGCACACATATCCATTCCCGGTATATGAACAGATTAATAAAATATAAAAATATATACATTTTATTTTAAATAGCACAAAAAATGGGAAACAACTGTTGACAGAATCTCAGTAGAAAAGGATCCAATGATAATGAAATTACTATTTGTGTGTGTAAATCTACTATATAATTAGAGCCTATTTTGTATGGGTCAAAATAATATTTTGCCCCAGCTACTATCCAGAATAACCGCCATGTGCAGCATGGAAAGCAGCTTGACGGCGTGGTGGTTAGTCAATGACATGCTGGAAAGTTGGCAAGGGTATCTGGGACCGTGCTGACTGCAGTGCACCCCACGGCTGCTGAAGAGTGCATGGTGGAGGATTCATACGGCGATCAAAATGGTCCCACATGTGCTTGATGGGGTTCAAGTCCGGGGAATTTGAAGGCCAGGGAATTATTTGGAATTCTTCTTGTCATGCTCCTCCACCCACTCCCGGACAATATAATTGTATTTATATATATATATAAATATATATATATATATATATATATATATATATATATATATATATATAAACCAATATATAATAACGTATATAAAAGAGAGGAAAATATATACCAAGGCCCTCATTCAATTGCAATGTTGCAAATTGAATAGGGGTCTAAATAAGCACATCACATATATTTTTTAAAGAAGTTTTTAGTTATTAAGCATCTATCCAAAAGCACGGTTTTCACTAACTAAAAACTTTTTAAAAAAATATATATTATGTGCTTATTTAGAGCCGTATTCAATTTGCAAAATCGCAATTGAATGAGGGCCCTAGGCATTAACAATCTTATTAAATTATGATTCGGCAAATTTAAAAGGGCTCTATTTAAGCACATAACTAAAAAATTCTGTAAATAAAATATGTTATGTGCTTAAATAGAGCCCTTTTAAATTTTCTGAATCAAAATTTAATAAGGCTGTTAGTGTTTGCTAATTACATTTTAATAAAGCTTTCAATGAAGCCTGTTGGTCTGCATGAGTATTATTACATCACTAGCGAATTGCCCGTCAAAAAATGACAGCAATAAAATTGAAATTCTGTTTACCACACAATGTAAGGCTTTTGTTCCTCTGAGTACCTTCGCCGCTCATTGCGAGCCTCTCCCCTGATGTAGTTTTGGTCGTCTAATCACCTTCGGTGCTCATTGCAAGCCCTGCGCTGAGCACCTTTCCTCAATTTTCCTGCAGCATACAATGTACAGTTGGACTGCTGCAGACCTGAGGAGAAAGTGTCAGCAATGTGGCAAGTGTGCAGTGTAAATAGACCGTGTGCGCAAGTGCAAAGCGTTTGTTTAGTTTTGTAAAGCTGCATTTTAGATTGGTAATGTTATTAGTTGCAAGTTAGTGTTGTAAAATGGCGGCGATTGTCTATGTGTTACCGTACTTTCTCATAGTGTATTTTGTACCTTGCACATTCCTGTGTAAAAGTCTTATGTGCCTGGCGGTGTTTTGCGTTGTTATGGGTTGTGTAGCCTCATTTTCGTTTTTTTCGGCCAACCATTTTTTAGGGGCGATTTTCGAGTGCCAAAACATGGCAAATTTGACTTAAATTTATGTGCAACCTTTTTTGTATGTTTTTATTGGGGGGGGGGTATTTTTTATGTTTTTCGATGTGCGCGGTTCGGCTGTTAACTTCGTATTTTTTCAACCTCTGATTTTTTTTTCTAAGTGCTGCTTTCCTTTGCAAAGTGTTATGGGCCATAAATTTTGCAGCCAATTTTTTTCAAACTGCTACGGGTCTCGCACTGTGAATTGTAAAATGAGCTTTCTCTTCATCTGTAGTACCGCGGGTCGTAGGAATGATGCAGGGTCATAGGTATGAGAGCCTACGGCGCTCATCTCCACCGGCGCAGTGAGCGCCTAAGTCATATGGGGTCGTAGGGCTGAGCGCCTACAGTACTCATCTCTACCAGTGCAATGAGCACTTTTACATTGCGTTACCAACGTTTTTTTTGGCAAGCCCGCCCTGTTATAGTATTACACTTTAATAAGAAATACTTAAACAAGAAATAAAGAATACTTTGTACTTGCAAATTATTTTTTATATTCTTAATCAAGTAAGTGTAAAATACAATAATGTAGGTAGGGTACAGCAATCATCTGAAAGGAAGCGATAACTAACACAGCATATAACATATTGTTTTGTTTCTAGAAAACTCTTAGCTTCCAAACCTTAATAAATGTGGTGCTAGTCTTAAAACTGACCTTTCCTTGCCCACTGAAAAAATAATCTAATCCAAATCCAGAGTACAACCTTTATTTATTTATTGTGTTATAGTATATTGAACCAAAACTCTAATATAAAGTGTATTAAAAAAATGTTCTCACGTTTATTCCATTCTAGCTAAATTGATTGTTCCCAGCATAGTACTACAAGATTTAAGAAAATACAATGGCAGAACACATACGTGTTTCGTACATCAAATCAACAGTTCTACAAATGCAAATCATTGCAATAGAAATGTGAAAATAACTCTATGGGGAGCTGATCCCGGAGTGTAGCTATTTCTTGGTATACATAGCATTCATCTCCAAAACTCTAACACTGCAGAACAGATGTAATAAGCAAAAAAGATTCATTCCCTACTGACTCAGTAATTACATTTGATCAGAGAGGAGGAGGGAAGTCATTTTTGCTGAAAAGGCAGGTTACCGTGCAATTTATATCCCAGTACTAGTCTCTTGCTAATGGACATGGAAGGGATTTGGATAATAATTATTATCACATTGCTAATAATACAATCTAGTATAGATAATATCTGTAGATTCCTTAAATTAGAATTAAACCTTATTTAACCACCACACCGTGCACAGGGCTAATAAAAATGCATATATTGCTTTGGGTATTGTGCGACACAGTCCTATTAGATAACAAGGTGTGATTTATTATACACAATATATTTTCTGAGAACACACAAGACATATTGTAAAATAAATGTATTATATGAAATTACACATACTATGCATTTCTTCTTTATTTAATCAGGCCTTCTTTTTTATTTAACCAGATTTTAACTAACCAGACTTCCATGGCATCTAACATTAACCTCCATACCATGAGGGTCCCTATGGACACCATGGTATGTAATACTATTACCATGGGAGTCCCTATGGATCCCCATGGTATACTGTACTATTAGAATTGGTGTCCCTACAGCCCCCATAGACCCAAACATAACCAGTCCTATTAAATACTACAAAAAAATATATATTATTAGTGACTTGCCCATCAAAAAATGACGGCAATAAGATTGTAAGGCAGGTAATTAATTTTGTTGGTGTTTTAAGATCCTTCGGCGCTCATTGCGAGGCTCTTGGTTGTTTGTGTGCTATGAGCAGCGTTAGTGTTTTTTTTTTGGTATGGCAATGAATAATTAATAAAATAAGAAATTAATATAGTTTACCTATTGTGAAGTAATGTATGCAGCATTGTGTTGAAGAGCTGGCAATCTGTTTTCATGTTGCTGCAGCATCAGTGCTGTGGAGCTGCTGTGTAAGCGTGCTGAATGTGTGCAGTGTAATAGTGTGCGTGCGCGAGGCAAATCCGTTAGGGTATCCGGATTGCATAAGTTAGTGTTCTAAAATGGCTCCTAATGTGTGGTATGCTGCTGTGGCTGATTTTGCGTCCTTGTTTTCAGATGTTGTCCGACTTTTTTGGAAAATCCGTAGGTGTTTGGTGGTGTTTTGCGTGTTTAGGGTCCTTTAGCCTCGTTTTCGTTTTGTTCGGCGGCCATTTTTTCTCTTGCTTAGGTGATTTTCGGGTGTCTAAACTCTGTAATTTGGACTTAAATCGAGGTGTAACTTCACTTGCAGATGTCCTCGGTGCCCCCTCTTGCTGTGGGTAAGCTTTTTATGTGTTTGTTGTGTGTATTTATTGTGTTTCTAATGTTTTTCGGGTCGCGCAGGTTGCGTCCTTGTTTTCGGATCTCGTACGTCTTTTTCGAAAAATCCGTAGGTGTTTGGTGGTGTTTTGCGTCTTTAGAGTCCTGTAGCCTCGTTTTCGTTTTTTTTTGGCGGCCATTTTTTCTTTCGCTTAGGGGATTTTCCGGTGTCTAAACTCTTTTATTTCTAGTAAAATTGAGGTGTAACTTCAGTTTTCAAGGTCCTGGGTGCCCCCCTTGCTGTAGGTAAGCTTTTTATGTATTTGTTGTGTGTATTTATTGTGCTTTTCATGTTTTCATGTGCGCAGGTTTCAGGCGGTAAGGTCGTATTTTTGCGAGGTCGTAATTGGTCGTAACGCGTCTCGTATTTTTGTGTCGTAAGTCCGTAAATTTTGCGAGGTCCGCAGTTGCTGGCAAGGAGCGCCTTTGGCGCTCCATCCAACGACCCACCTGCTCACGACTATATATGTGATAAAAAATCTGCATAAAAAAAGTTACATAAAAAGAAAACAGGTTTACAGAGAAATAAAACAAAATTATATATATTGATTTTCAAGGGCATAGGAACAGAAGTGACTGATCACCCTCCAATCCCCATCCCCAAAGCCCTGGTCCTCACTCTTCAACTCAGTCACTGATAATTTGGGCATGTCTATCTTTTTTTTCCCTGGGATCCAAGATCTCTGCAAATGGTGACTGGAACCATGAAATTAAAAGACGTTTGCTTCTGGGAGAAAAGCTATGGCAAGTCTGGACAAGCTATTAAAATTAAAGTTATTACACAATTAAAAAAGGTCTGCATAGTTAGAAGGATGGTATTCCCAGTAGTAACATACAGATTTGAGGGTTTGACCATGAAGAATTGTTGCCTGTCAATTGTGGTACTAGAGAAGTCCCTTGGACTGCAAAAAAGATCCAGTCAATCAATATTACAGTTAGTCAAGTCTAACCAATTACTGAAAGGTTTGATCATGAGGCTAAAGCTCACATATTTGGGGCATATCATAAGAGCACAACGTTCCCTAGAGCAGACTCTGATGCTGGAAAAGATTGAAAGCACAAGAAGAAGGGGACGGAAGGGATGGATAGAAATGGTAATTGAAGTAATGAATATGAGATTGGCAGAGGGTAGTGGCTGATAGATGTGCCTGGTGTGATGAGGTCCACGGGCTCACGGAAAGTCAGACATAAATTAAAGACTGAGCAACAATAAAGGCATGGAAATACTTATTTATACTGACATGGGTCCCTAACACTCTCTAATAAACATTATCAATCATAAACCTATGATATGGTATATAGTAAGGAAAAGGAGGATTAATAACTCAGTTGTGGGTGTTTTAAAGTGGGGCCTGGGTGGCACATAAGTCTAAATGGGTCTTTGCCAACATAGATACCTAAATACATCTTGGGTACCAGGCTGTGGAATAGAAGGATTTCCATGAGTATAAGATGGTATGGTCAAGAATTTAGTTGGTCAATCTCATATTTTTTAGCTAATCACAAAATAAATCCCAAAATTTACTTTTTTTGCTTTTTTTTTAAGCTGCATTCTTTCTTATTTTTTTAATTGCTTACATTATGTAATTGGAACATATAGGTGGGGCGTTAGAATCAAAATTATACTAGGAATTGTTCCAATAAGTCTACATATCTTAAAGCTCCAGGCACTTCCTGCCACAGTCCTAACATTTCATGTTCACAGCTGCAGTATATTTCCAAACTCCATATGACTTACTGGTAAAATGCCACATATCCTAAGCTTGTCACGGAACCTTTGATTTTTATTTTTTAGGATCTGAGATGCTGAGGAACATGAATAAAATATATTTGTCCTTACAGCTACTTGTAGTGTTGGTGGTGGCCTTAGGCTAAGGAAAAGGAAACAAAACCATGTCAACATCTGTAACCATAAAATGTATACTTAATGATTAATATCCATTTAGACCATAATGTATTTAATCCAATTCCACATGTATATTTTTTAATTTTACATGGAGCATTACTTTTTAATAAGAAAAGTAGTTTTAATTAAAAAACAAAGTACAAAACAGTAGAAAAACAAGTGGTTATATGCTGAACAGAAATTCTGCCTCCAGATATGAACACAAAACCACAAAGCTGTGTGTAAGACGATGAAATGTCTTATATAGGAGACACTGAAACCATAGCAATATTCTTCTCTATATAATCTCTGTTGATGTGACCCATCTTTTTCCAGCTGTGGCCATTAATACTATTCTGTTTTCAAATGTACAATAGAGGGATTATAGTGAAACCAACAGAACAGTGACTCACACAATAGATTAAATATAGCATTTTGAACTCCAAATAATGTTTTCAATGCCATTGAAAGCTTTGAACCAATTTATGGTATAAGCCTTTCTCCAGAAACAAAAAAATCTATTTCATTTTGCAGCTTTTCTAACGTTAAAATACTAGTTTGTAATTTATGATTAAAAAGTTGATTTTTTGTGCTAAAATGTACAATAAAAATGGATGATCATCTTTAAAATAAAGCTCTTCCCAAACTGATTAGCATTAGAGATGTCGCGAATAGTTCGCCGGCGGACTTTTTTTCGGCGAACATAGCATGTTCGCGTTCGCGGCGAACTGCGAACATATGCGAGATTCGACCCGCCCCCAATACTTTATCATTGAGCAAACTTTGACCCTGCATGTCACAGTCAGCAGACACATTCCAGCCAATCAGCAGCATACACTCCCTTCCACACCCTTCTACCTCATGGACGGCAGCCATTTTGGAATCATAAGTAACTTGCAGTCTTACTGAGAGGAGGGACAGTTTGGATGATACTGCATCAATAGGGAAAACCATAGCTAGGCAAGTTTACTCAGTGTCCAGTGCAGTGCTGAAGGACTCTTGTGCATTATTATTATTATTATTACTACTATTTAATGTGTAGATGTACCAGCTGGGCATGCATTATTATTATTATTATTATTATTATTATTATTATTATTATTATTATAATAATAATAATTATTATATAATGTGTAGATGTACCAGCTGGGCATGCTCTTGTGCATTATTATTATTATTATTAGTAAAATACTACTACTACTAATAATAATAATGCACAAGAGCATGCCCAGCCAGTACATCTACACATTATATAGTAATAATACTAAGAATAAGAATAAAGCAGAAGACCTCCCCTGTGTCTCCCCCCCCACTCCCTCCCATGTGTCTCTCTCCCCCCCTCTCCCCTGTGTCTCCCCCCCCACTCCCTCCCATGTGTCTCTCTCCCCTCCCTCTCCCCTGTGTCTCTCCCACCCTTGCCTGTGTCTCTACCCCCTCTCCCTTCCCCAGTGTTTCTTTCCCCCCTCTCCTGTGTCTTTTCCCCCTTCCTTCTTCCCTGTGTCACTCCCCCCTCCCCTGTGTCTCTACCCCCCTCTCCCTTCCCGTGTTTCTTTCCCCCCTCCCCTGTGTCTTTCCCCCCTTCCCTCTCCCCTGTGTCTCTCCCCCCTCATCTGTGTCTCTTCCCCTTCTCCCCTGTGTCTCTACCCCCTCTCCCCTGTGTCTCTACCCCCTTTCCCTTCCCCTGTGTTTCTTCCCCCCTCCTCTGTGTCTTTACCCCCTTTTCTCTCCCCGGTGTCTCCTCACCACTCCCTCCCATTAGTCTCTCCCCCCCTCTACCCTGTGTCTCTACCCCCCACTCTCTCCTGTGTCTCTCCCCCCTCCCATGTGTCTCTTCCCCTCACCTCTCCCTTACCCTGTTTCTCTTCCCCCCTCTGCCCTGTGTCTTCCTCCCCCTCTCCACTGTGTCTTCCTCCCCCTCTCCCCTCTCCTGTGTCTTCCTCTCCCTCTCCCCTGTGTTTCCTCCCCCTCTCTCCTCCCCTGTTAGCTTCTATACGCATACATACATACAATAAGAAATCTGGGGGGGGGGGGGGGTTACCCCTTACCCCCCCCCCCCCCCCCAGTTCCAACACCCATGTGTACTGTATAATATTGTATTGCATTATGTTATATTATATCACTAGCGACTTGCCTGGCACAAATGATGGGGCAATAAAGTTTGAAGCCATGGCAATGCTGTTTGCCACACAATGTGATGCTTTTTGTACTCTGAGGACCTTCGGCGCTCATTGTGAGTCTCTTCCCTCGTGTCCTTCATGTTTCGTGGTTTGCAACGATCAATCTTCGGCGCTCATCGCAAAGACAGATATATAAGTACAGTGTTAAATATATAATTTTTTTTGTGCAGTGTAAATTAAAAAATGTATTCAGGTCTCAGAGCATAATAAAGTGATTTATATTTGTAACTGCTTTGAGACTGCTATCGCTGGCAGCCAATGAGCAGTAATCCAGATATATAACTGCAGAGTAAAAAGTAAAACATTTTAGTGTAGTGTAAAGTCTACATTTTTATTTTCCATTACTAATTAATACTTATTAAATGAATGCACGATAATAACTATTGTGAATGAACAAATGTATTAGGAAGTGCGAAGCGTTTATGTATGTAAAGTAACCACAGTGTAAAATATGCTATTAAGCGTATTTTTTTTATATATTTTTTTTTTATCATAATGAATTAATTAATTACTAAAATACTTTACCTATTTGTAATTAATATATCCAGTGATCAATATCCTGAAGAGCTAACAATCAGTTTTGATTTTCCTGCAGCTTACAGTGTACATTTGGACTGTTGGTGACCCGAGGTGTAAGTGTCAGCAATGTGCGCAGTGCACGAGGGGAAACCGCTTGTATAGGCGTGTAACGCGCCATTTTAGATTTGATTTTAGATGTTATTAGTTGCAAGTTAGTGTTGTAAAATGGCGGCGAATGTGTATGTGTTACGTGGCTCGCCAGCAGTTTCCATTATTTATAATAGTGTATTTTGCACCTCGTCCGTTCCTAGGTAAAAGTCGTACATGGCTGGCGATGTTTTGCACGGTTTGGGGTCGTCTAGCCTCGTTTTCATTTTTTCCGGACGCCATTTTTTTTGTCGCTTAGCCGATTTACAAGTGCCAACTGGGAAAGACGTTACAGATATCACATATATAGTTGTGAGCAGGCGGGTTGTTGCTAACGCTGTGGGCTTGCGAAGCGAGGGCCAGAGTTGCTGGCAAGGAGCACCGAAGGCTCCCACGTCGGCTGCAATGAGCTCGCAGGCGGGACTTACACCATCAAATTTACGGACTTACCATCCAAAAATACGGGACTTAGAAAAAAAAAACATTACGAGCTCACAAAAATACGACCTTAACGCCCGAACCGCACGCACTTAAAAACATTAAAAACACAATAAATACACACAACAAACACATAAAAAGCTTACCCACAGCAAGGCGAGCACCGAGGACCTCTGCAAGTGAAGTTACACCTCCATTTAAGTCCAAATTCATGAATTTAGACACCCAAAAATCACCTAAGTGAGAGAAAAAATGGCCCTTGAAAAAAAGAAAACAAGGCTACAGGACCCTAAACACGCAAAACACATACGGATTTTCCTAAAAAGCCGTACGAGGTAAAGATACACTATTAACAAGGACGCTAAATCATCCACACCCGCGTACCACATACACATTCCCCGCCATTTTACAACACTAACTTACACAATGCGGAAGTACCCAGCTACCCTAACGGCTTCCCCTCGGCACGCAGCCTATTTACACTACACACTGCACACATTGCTGACACTTACACAGCAGCTCCACAGCACTGAAAACCTACATTGTATGCTGCAGGAACATGAAAACAGATTGTCAGCTCTTCAGCACAATGCTTCCTGCATATATTACTTACAAATAGGTAAAGTATATTCATTTAGTAATTATTTCATTAGCATACAAAAATACATATACACAAAAAAAACATTAAACATAAAAGCCATTCACTGCGCGCTTCACAACGAGCGCCAACGCTGCTCATAGCACACAAAGCCTTGCAATAAGCGGAAAAAACACATTACCGCCGACCAAAGAATAACAGCAAAAGCGCCTATCAGAAAAAAAATACAACCAACAGCCTTGCAATGAGCGCCGAAGGATCTCCGACCGCCAACAAAATGAATGTCTCGTCCAAACCATTACCTGCCTTACAATCTTATTGCTGCCATTTTTTGATGGGCAAGTCGCTAGTAAATATATAAAGATCAAGATAATAAAAGTATCAGGAAATGTAACACAAAGATGCACGCTCGTCTGAATAATACGACAAATACAGATTTTTGTCATAAGTGATATGATCGCAGTATTGGGTCATAAACCCTAAACACTGGAATCTGTTACATACAATTTACTGATGATGTCATTAATGGGCTTCAAGGGGGGAGGATCTCTTTTCATACTTTTTGAGCGGTGCAAATCCAACATACGCAGAGCGGAAACGCCACATCTGTGGGACACACACAAAGGGGTTCACTTTGGGAGAAAAAAACAAACAAATGTGAAATATTTAATAATCATATTTTGATGTTACCAACAGATAAGGAAACTAAACTGAGGTTATTATATCTAATAGTAGCAAACCTGGGAGTACTGGGAGTAATAATACTGCAGCAGGAGGTCAGGACTAATGTCACTCTTTAGACACCCAGTCAGATAAAGGTCAGTACTAATGTCCCTCTATAGACCCCCAGTCATATAAAGGTCATTACTAATGTCCCTCTATAGACACCCAGTCAGATAAAGGTCATTACTAATGTCCCTCTATAGACACCCAGTCAGATAAAGGTCAGTACTAATGTCCCTCTATAGACCCCCAGTAAGATAAAGGTCATTACTAATGTCCCTCTATAGACACCCAGTCAGCTAAAGGTCAGTACTAATGTCCCTCTATAGACACCCAGTCAGATAAAGGTCATTACTAATGTCCCTCTATAGACACCCAGTCAGATAAAGGTCAGTACTAATGTCCCTCTATAGACCCCCAGTCATATAAAGGTCATTACTAATGTCCCTCTATAGACACCCAGTCAGATAAAGGTCAGTACTAATGTCACCTATAGACCCCCAGTCATATAAAGGTCATTACTAATGTCCCTCTATAGACACCCAGTCAGATAAAGGTCAGTACAAATGTCACCTATAGACCCCCAGTCATTTAAAGGTCAGTACTAATGTCACTCTGTAGACACCCAGTCAGATAAAGGTCAGTACTAATGTCCCTCTATAGACACCCAGTCAGATAAAGGTCATTACTAATGTCACTCTATAGACACCCAGTCAGATAAAGGTCATTACTAATGTCACCTATAGACCCCCAGTCATGTAAGGTGTAACCCTTACACTACCTGATCGATACAACATCACACCTGATGTTTTAAAGCACGTTATTCCAAACAATTTAGGAATGTTAGGTAATTTATGCCCTTTATGGCTTAAAACCAGACTCTGTATCAACTATGTAATTTTCCGTGGGAGTTTTGCCATGGATCCCCCTCCGGCATGCCACAGTCCAGTTGTTAGACCCCTTGAAACAACTTTCCCATCACTATTGTGGCCAGAAAGAGTCCCTGTGGGTTTTAAAATTCGCCTGCCCATTGAAGTCTGTTCGCGAACATTTGCGGAGGTTCGCGTTCGCGGTTCGCGAACCGAAAATTTTTAGGTTTGCGACATCACTAGTTAGCATTGGTGGCGTGTACTCAGTGCCTGGGCACATGGAGTGTACTAGTGAAAGGAAATGGCATTCTGCTATCAAAGCTAGGAATATTGTAACAAATGGGAGCTGGACAAGTTTAAGAATGGGCTGAAAAGTCAAATTATAAACCAGTGTAGTCAAGCTTTTACTTACTAAAAGAATCAAATTAAATAAATAAGTAATGAAATAAATATTGACTTTTATAATTACAATAGGTACAAATAGTGTGGGCTCAAATTAAAAATGTCTACATAAATAAACTGTAATACTGCAAAGTCAACGTCAATAGCCCAAAATAGAATATATGACAAGCTCTGTAGCGCTAATGCTCCCCTTAGGTAAGGATGAAATATAAATGCTGTGCAAAATAGTGATACAAGAATAACCGATAGACATTACCGATATGCAGCCCCATTAAATTCCCCTAATGTATAAACTCGTAGCTCGTAACATAGATCACAAGACTTACGGCTATTAAATTGGCCTATTAAACCAGCCTGCCGACGACTTGCGGGGTAGGAATGAGAAAACCCTATGGGACGTTAGAATTCGACTCGAGAGCTCTCAAATCCTTTGATCTGTCAAGCCCGTAACGATACCTTCCAATTACGCTGTTAAATTGCATCACCAACTCGTGACTCGCAAATGAAGCCAAGAAGCCAACGAGTGCTAGAGAGGACTCGCAAGGGGGGTAAAGTCCAATCCGTAGAACTTTAAATGCACATATACACACACTATTGTACTTTTGTGAACAGGGAAAGTAATGTTAGGTCTTAGAATTAATAGCACAACATTCTCAAGCTCTCAAATCGGCCCAATAAAATACTTTATTTTGTGTTATATCGATCCCGGCAATCAATGTGTTAATACATTAAATGGAACTCGCATATTTACGGCCTTATCAATATTGCATTACATCTGGAATGTGGGTCCGATCGTAAACTCGTAATTAAAGCGCGTAAGACTTTGAAATCACATCTCTATTTTTCAGTGACGTAATTCTGACGATCTCTGTTGCCATTGGCTCCATCGCAACTCTTAACTACGAGTTTGACTAATTGATTCCGTTCACGGCCGCACATCCAACGAGCGACAAATGGTTTACGGGTTTGCCTCTCCAGCCCGAAACTCACATCATGTTCTAATTTAATTGCCCCGTAAAGCCATAACTTATCAAGCTTGCAGCGGTTGCGGGTACCACGTTGCACTTCCGAGCTTTGAATTTAATGTGGCTAATGAACCAGTAATGAAATATATAGTACACGCAATGAGTAAATAATTGTATTGTGGTACCAAAGGGTTGATACACCCATTTTAATGTTGTGACTTTATACTTCAATAGTTAATAGCACCATATATAGTCTCTATAATCTCTGTTTTGAGCCAATTCTTTAAAAAACAGCAATGAGATGATTACTCACATTCTAGTGGTGGTGCTGTCTGACACACAAGCCTCACAATCTCAGAATTTAAAGGCATATCTAAGTTTCTCTGATAGGGGAGAATCAGTAGTGTATGAAAACATTGTGTTTGCATGGAAAAAATATGAAAATAAACATTTAAACACTTACCTTGATGCAAAATGTCTAATTTCTGACAGTTGAAAATTAGGGTTAACACCCTCGCCAAATCCAGGATAAATTAGCATAAAATGAAAAAAAAATTGGCCAATTAGGAGGAAGTAGGGGCTGAAATATTTGTATTATAATCTGGGGTTGCTGTCTGTGCTGCAAAGGAGCCTGGGATATGTAGTCTGGCACATGTTAAAAAAACAAGGAAACTTCTATATACCTTTAAGCCTTTAGTACTGTGACTGTACCATGTATTTGAGCTCTTTGTCATTATTCCAGTACCATGCTGAATTAAAATGGAGGAATGAGCTGAGAGAACCACATATTGCACACCTGTTTACATACCTCATTGTGTTTCGAGGTCATTAAATGTGATTGCGATATATTTTATGTAATTGCATTTTTTAATACATTTTACACAGAATCACACTATTGGGACGCCCCCGTGCTTCTTTGTTCCATATACCCTTCTGTTCTTCGTAAATAAACTATAAATAACTATTAAATTATCACCAGAATGGGCATAATTTGGTATCCTTAATGAGAGAAACTATGATAATTTCATCAGGTGATAAACGATTACTTCAATTACTAGCAGCTTCCACTCGCAAAGCATTATTATCAGTGTGGATACAAAAAGACACACTCTTTCACTGACAAATAATAAATTACAATTATTATTTAACTAGCGAATTGCCTGTCAAAAAATGACGGCAATAAAATTGTAAACCAGGCAATGCTGTTTGCCACACAATGTGAGGCATTTGATTCTCTGAGCACCTTCGGCACTCATCGCGTGCCTGACGTTGTTCGGGTAAGTGTTACTATCTTTGCCATCATGTATTTTCCCCTAAGTCCCACATGCCTGGCTTTGCTCAGCCTCGTTTTCATCCAGTTTCAGAATTTTTAAGTTTTTCTTCCCCCTTTTTTTTTTATATAAATATTAAATTATTGATTTTATTATTTGGTTATAAGTAGTGATGTCCCGAACAGTTCGCCGGAGAACAATTCGTAGCGATTTTCGCATTTTCGCGTCCTCTGCGAACGGCGAACACATGCGCTTTTCGGTTCGCCCCCTATACTTTATCATTGAGGAAACTTTGAACATAATTTATTTTATTTTATTATTTTTTTTGTGTAATCTATGCCTGCCTGCCAGCGTGTGTGTGTGACAGGCTAACACCTAACAGCTTATATTGTGCTTATTTTCACTACTCATACCTGGTGGTGTAACATACATTGAAAACAACCATTTTTTTCCTGTAATCTAATTTCAGTTATCTGCCTGTGTCAGGCTCACAGCTTATATTGTGCTCAAAGACAACACTTTTTTGACTGTAATAGATTGAAAAGCAATTGCCTGCCTATAGGCGTGTGTGTGAAACCTATTGCATCTACTCTGCCAACTTTGCCAGTGCACAGTGACACTCATATCTAGCATCACCTTAGATTGCACTCTCAGTGCCCCAAATTTGAAGTGGGAGGACCGTCCAAGCATCTTTTTCCATCTCCCGCTTCCAAAAATCCATGCCATATACACGTCCCCTGATAACAGTACACACCTTATAATAACGCAGACAGGGGCAACGCGTATAATCTTCCATGCTGTGCAGTGGAAGCCCCCAGACTCTAACCTGTGTATAATCTTGCATGCTGTGCAGTGGAAGGCCCCAGAATCTGACCTGTGTATAATCTTCCATGCTGTGCAGTGGAAGCCCCCAGACTCTGACCTGTGTATAATCTTCCATGCTGTGCAGTGAAAGCCCCCAGACTCTGACCTGTGTATAATCTTCCATGCTGTGCAGTGGAAGCCCCCAGACTCTGA
This sequence comes from Discoglossus pictus, assembly GCA_027410445.1. Classification (NCBI taxonomy): domain Eukaryota; kingdom Metazoa; phylum Chordata; class Amphibia; order Anura; family Alytidae; genus Discoglossus; species Discoglossus pictus. Next base: position 23,306,040 of record CM050169.1, read on the forward strand.
CCTGTGTATAATCTTCCATGCTGGGCAGTGGAAGCCCCCAGACTCTGACGTGTGTATAATCTTCCATGCTGGGCAGTGGAAGCCCCCAGACTCTGACGTGTGTATAATATTCCATGCTTGGCAGTGGAAGCCCCCAGACTCTGGGAGTCTGAAGACGATGAGTCAGAGGAGGAAGGTGGCTTTGAGGAGGTGGAAGACCAAACACAGCAGGCATCCCAGGGGGCTTGTTGTCACCTTTCAGGGACCCTTGGTGGCTGGGTGGAGGAAGAGACCTTCAATGACATCAGTGAGGACAAGGAACGGGACATGGCTAGCTTGGTATCCAACCTTGTGCAAATAGGGACTGTTTGCGGTTGTTTGCGGTGCATTAAACGGGGAGATTGGTCTGTTACTGTGAAGCAGGTGTAACCCTTACACTACCTGATCGATACAACATCATACCTGATGTTTTAAAGCATGTTATTCCAAACAATTTAGGAATGTTAGGTGATTTATGCCCTTTATGGCTTAAAACCAGACTCTGCATCAACTATGTAATTTTCCGTGGGAGTTTTGCCATGGATCCCCCTCCGGCATGCCACAGTCCAGGTGTTAGTCCCCTTGAAACAAGTTTCCCATCACTACTGTGGCCAGAAAGAGTCCCTGTGGGTTTCCAAATTCGCCTGCCCATTGAAGTCTAGGGCGGTCCGAAAATTTGATGTTCGCGACATCACTAGTTATAAGCAATATATACTTGCACTATTAATATATTTATTAAAAAAAGTTATTTTTGCTAAGCTTTATTACTTGAAAGTTAGGAAAGCGGGACTGTTACAGTTCCCTTTTAATTATTATACCACCCACATTAATTAAGTAAAACCTCTTTTTGACACCTATATTCTATTGTGCATCTGTATATAGTAAGCCCCCTTCTGGATCACTACCTTGTCGTGGCTTGTGTACCTCAGTTTTGCTGTAAGCTATACCATGTAGAGTCACCCAAGATGGGCAGATCATAACAGAGAGGTCAACAGACAACCCACTCCAGTTTCTTTGCCATGAAAACCTTATGGATGATCACAACCGGACACAAAATGTGCCTGGAATGCTGAAGTCCATAGTGCCCACGGACGTGCCCGCCCCTCCCGGCTCGGACACATCTGAACGACTAAACAAAACATATATAGTTAGCTATGCAAGAGCCACAATACTGAGCCATTTTAACCATAATCAAATATTATTATTATTATTATTATTAGCCATCGGTCGACCGCCAACAGACGCCAATTACTTAAAAAATTAACTGCGAGTGAGGTTGGAAGCTAATTTGAGATTTAATTTGCGTTTTTAGGAGATCGAAAATCGGCTAAGCGAGGATGAAAATGGCATCTGTAAACCCATAATTGTTTGAACAAAGCCTCAAAACAAGGTGAAAGGCAGTAACACTTAGGCGCTCAGCGCGAGGCCCGCAAGACTTTGAAAAATTACAGAACGGAGCTCATAGCAAGGCACACAAGACTTGAAAGGATAGATAGGAACTCAAATGGAGTCATGCAAGACTTGATCAGTGAGAGAGAGGAGAAAGACAGATGGGAGGGAGAGCGGGGAGAGGGTGGAAAGAGACATGGGGGTGAGAAAGGAGGGAAAAGAGACACAGGGGAGGGAAATAAGGGGAAAAAAACAGAGGGTAGGGAGTGGGGGAAACAGACACATGGAAGGGAGAGGGGGGAAACAGACACAAGGGTCAGAGAGTGGGGAGAGGCTTGCAATGAGCGCCAAAGGCGCTCAGCGCGAGGCATGAAAGTGGAAGGTTGGCTGAGGCCAGCAATGAGCAGTAAAGCTCATCCCGAGGCGCTCAAGTTAGAGGGGGGAGAGCCTTGCATTGTGTGGCAAACAGCACTGCCAGTCACTAGTGTATATATAATGAATCTGTGTGTTGATGAACAGTAGATTTAGATCCAAAAGATAAAAATTAAAGAAAATTCAAGAACTTCTATAATGATCCAGCTTTTACAAAACATTTACATGGTAAATATCTGTACAAACATTTTTTTATTTAATATGATTAAAGCAATGATCTTTTGTGATAAACCTAAGATTTAAATTGGTTGGCTTCTCCCGATCTTTAGGTTGGAACTCTACCTACAGTACCTTGCAGAAGTATTCACCCCCCTTGGCATTTTTTGTGTTTTGTTGCCTCACAACCTGGAATTAACATGGATTGTTTGAGGATTTGTATCATTTCATTTACAGAACATGCCCACAACTTTGAAGACTTTTTTCTTTTATTGTGAAGCAAACAACAAATAGGACAAAATAACAGAACAAGTCAATGTGCATAACTATTCACCCCCCTAAAGTTAATACTTTGTAGAGCCACCTTTTGCAGCAATCACAGCTCCAAGTCGCTTTGGATAAGTTTCTATGAGCTTGCCACATCTTACCACTGGGATTTTTGCCCATTCCTCCTTGCAAAACTGCTCCAGCTCCTTCAAGTTGGATGGTTTGCGATTGTGAACAGCAATCTTTAAGTCTGACCACAGATTTTCTATTGGATTGAGGTCTGGGCTTTGACTAGGTCATTCCAACACATTTACATGTTTCCCCTTAAACTACTCAAGTGTTGCTTTAGCAGTGTGTTTGGGGTCATTGATGTGCTGGAAGGTGGACCTCTGTCCTAGCCTCAAATGACCCACAGAGTTGTACAGGTTTTGCTCAAGAATATCCCTGTATTTAGCACCATCCATCTTTCCCTCAACTCTGACCAGTTTCCTGGTTGCTGAAAAACATCTCCACAGCATGATGCTGCCACCGCCATGTTTCACTGTGGGGATGGTGTTCGTTGGGTGATGTGATGTGTTGGGTTTGGCCCAAACAGAGCGTTTTCTTTGATGGCCGAAAAGTTACATTTTAGTCTCATCAGACCAGAGCACCTTCCTCCATACATTTTGGGAGTCTCCCACATGCGTTTTCGCAAACTCAAAATGTGCCATTTAGTTTTTTGCTGAAAGTAATGACTTTCTTCTGGCCACTCTGACATAAAGCCCAATTCTATGGAGCGTACAGCTTATTGTCGTCCTATGTACAGATACTCAAGTCTCTGCTGTGGAACTCTGCAGCTCCTCCAGGGTTGCTTTAGGTCTCTGTGCTGCCTCTCTGATTAATGCCCTCCTTGCCCGGTCCGTGAGTTTTGGTGGGCGGACGTCTCTTGGCAGGTTTGCTGTTGTGCCATGTTCTTTCCATTTGGTTATGATAGATGATTGATGGGGATCATCAAAGACTTGGATATTTTTTATAACCTAACCCTGACTTGTACTTCTCAACAACATTGTCCCTTACTTGTTTGTTTGTATGTTTCCTTGGTTTTCTTTGCAGTGTTTGGTTAGTGGTGCCTCTTGCTTAGGTGTTGCTGCCTCTGGGGCCTTTCAAAAAAGGTGTGTATATGTAATGACAGGTCATGTGACACTTAGATTGCACACAGATGGACATCATTTCACTAATTATGTGACTTCTGAAGGTAATCGGTTGCACCAGAGCTTTTTATGAGCTTCATAACAAAGGGGGAGAATACATGAGGATTTTCTGTTTTCTATGTCTTAAAAATAGTTTTATGTATAAGTTTTTCTCATTTCACTTCACCAACTTAGACTATTGTGTTCTGACCTATCACATAAAATTCAGATTAACAAAACAAAGGCTGTAATGTAACAAAATAGGTAAAAAGTCAAGAGGGGTGAATACTTTTGCAAGGCACTGTATCTTTTTAGAGCTGTGACACGTTCTGGAGCTAACTTCTATGACAATGCTTATGTACTGCACAGCTTTACTGAAAGCAAGCAGAAATGTGCTACACTTCCTGCAGCTGCCTGAGAAAGAGATCCAGCCATAGGATGAAAGGAAAAGCATAGGTTTCACTGTAAGTTGTCTCACAAAAGATCATATTTAAATCAGATACATTGAAAATGTGTTTATATTATGATCTTTGTTACTTAAAGGTATATGGACGTTTCCATGTTTTTTCATATCTAACAGCCACTAATTAATAAAAAAATATGTATTAGATTGAAATGTCCAATATACTTACAGCTTTTTTTGCAGCAAACCAAAATCCGGATTTCCACACTCCCAGAGCTGTTTACCTGTCAGCAGACCGTCCTAGCCTATAGCAGCACAGCATTCAAGTACAGATTTTAATCTGTTTGTTGCTGTGCCTGTTGTATCAAAATACACGTCTGGATGGCATCAGAGTACAGGACGGTTGAGAGAGTGAGAGAGAGAGATATGCTGCAGAGCTACCTCAGCCAAACACAAATGTCACTTCCCACAATCAGCAATTAAAATAAAGAAGAACTGCAGTAGTAGTTGATACATAGAATTGACTTCCAGCAGATGTGGTAGGAGCTGTAGCTAGTGTTTGGTATAACATTATCATTGCATTTTATATGTAAACTCTATGTTGTTATTTACCTCAGTGGGAGAGAGATAATCTGCGCAGTTGAGAGCTACCTCAGCTGGGGGTACGTTAGCTCTGCCAAACCACTGGACCACCAGGGAACCCGTACATGGGATGGGCAGCACTTATTTTCTGTAGCACAGTGAATACAATACATGAAGAGCTCTGGAAGCTTTGTGCTGCCTGCCTCCACATGTTTACAATATACTTCTAATGTGGAGTTGAAATCCGCAATGCTGAATCGTAGTACTGCGGGTACTAAGAAGTAGGATGAGGGTTTAGTAGCACATACCCATAACACTCCCATAACATACTCCATTCATAATAACTCACAATGACCCAGGTATTACAGGATGATGAGCTTAATCACAATTTAATTGCGGACCCATTAACACCTATATACTATAGATTTTACACATAAATTTAATATTCTATAAGTGCATTCCTACTTGTAATCTACTATTTTGTTTTCAGGAGACCAAAAGTGGGAGGAGATTTTGAATGTACAGTAACAGACAGCAGCAGCAAAGAAAACATCATGGAAGCCTGCAGTAAAGAATAACCGAATACAAAACTTGCAAGATGTAAAGGTTGTCTTTATTTATTTATTTGTTGTTTGTGGGAGCAAAGGGATGTAGATGGATGGTTATAGAAAAATCAATTTCATTACACTAATATGGGTATCACTGAATAAAGTGTATTCACACACTTACTGTTGAACTAACTCAATACCGTAATGGAAGGGAAGTTGATGGTCCAGTGGTTAGGATTTGGTGCTTTTACTGCTGTGACCTAAGTTCGATTCCAGTCAGGGAACCAAGAAGTCACTCCACCCTGAAGTCATGCAGGGTTGGGCCTGGTGAGTACTTGGATGGGAGACGACCTAGGAATACCAAGAGCTGTATGCTGTGGCCTACTGGAGAAGGAACTGGCAACCCACTCCAGTATGTCTGCAATGAATAACAAGAGGTTCAGCATGGTGTGTTGTGATGTGACCATGGAGAGTCAGACATGACTGAATGAGACAAACATGCACACAACAGTATACAGCACTATTGATAACCAGGACACGAATATATTCATTTAAATTAGATTGTAAAAGCAGGTTTAATATACATTGTGTAGTTCTTCTCCTCATCTGCCATGTATCCTCGCCATATAAATACTGTACTATATAATTTAGCTACTCAGCCATGTGTAACTTTCCACTATTTTTCAGTAACACCTACCATATTACTTCATTCATTGCTATAAAGTCTGCTGCCTCATTTTTACTGACCGTCTACTACATTTGCATGACTACACGTTTTCAATTATTCTATTCGCCAAGCTATTTTTATAATATACTAAATTATCGAATTATATAAACGAATTAGACAGAAATATAAAAAAAAATGGCAAAATATGTTTGTGTTATCACTTCATACTCATTTGTTTAGATCATTTTGAACAGGTGCAAACCTTGAATGAGATATGAGAAGCATAAGTCTGTAAGACACTTTGGTAACAAGTGTAAGTGGGGAGGATCATAAATAAGAAAGAATGGACGTGATTGCAAATAAGAACCAAAGTGCACATTTAGTCTGTGCGTTATTGCTACCTAAAACAGAATGGCCTTATGGTTATCCGCGGCACGCTTGTTTTTTTTTTGCTGTGTTTGTCCATACTATTCCTGCTGGAAGGCTGTTCCATTTCTTGGGTCTATCTCGTTGTGTATGCGCAGGAAATTGCCAGCATTGATAGCTGCAGTGCCAGCAAGTAGCCGCTAGATGGCGTCGTCGGGTTTAAGGGAAGGCCTATCATTATTCCCCCCTCCGACGGCGCTGAATCGACAGCGAGGTCATCGCTATGTTCATAGCGGGCACTCGGCCATTGAGGGCCTCGGGCGCGCCTTTCATAGCTCAAGGCCTTTTCTGTCGGCGCTCCTTTTAATTTGCAGCAGTATTCCGAAAATCGTCAGCGCCATCTGTCGGTTGGCGGTGGCACTACTGCTTCCAATCTTTTGCGTACGGGAAGAGGGAAAGGACCCATTTCTCTACTACCATCTCTGAAAATTTGTAATTTTGTATAGCACCCCTAAATCATTAACTTTCTAACTTAAAATCATGACCTCTTATTATTACATTTCTCCTTTTCTGCAACATACTTCAGTATGATTTAAATATTTACAGTTAAAATATCATACAACCTCCAACCAACTTTAATGATACAGAGCTTGTCTATTTTCAGCTTTTTCTGAATAGAATAGGACAATAAGTATTTGAAGACAATTTAAAGACGTTTTGTCTTGCCGAATTACACTTGCTAATGATCGAATATTATTAAAATTTTTAAAAATGGCATAATCATTTATTTATTTATTTATTAACCCTTATGTGGAACTATGCTGCAGTGAAATTTAACATTTCTGCTTTGGTTTACCTTCTTGTACAGGTGGGATTGTATGCTTCAGCTGAAATTGACCTATTCTAAGTGCAAGAGACTTACCGTAATTCAACTAGAACGTTCCTATATGTTTATAAAGCATCTCAAAGAAGCAGTTCAAAAAAGTCTATGACTATAAACATCAATTGTATAAATTCATAAATGTAAGGCCATGTTTCTCTTCATATACATGATAATTATGGTACAACTGTATTCTTGTAATCCAGGGATGTGAAATCTTTCTAGCATCTGACCTTCACAAACAAAATCAGCTATTGCCACTTATTGCATGTTTTTAAAGTTTGATTATCTACCATTGTCCATTTATCTCATCATCTGTCCATCCATCATCCACCAATATACCCATCTATCCACATAATCCATTCTTTCTCTCCAGCTATCACCATATGTCTCTACTTCCGTTGGCCTCTGCACTTCTTAAATGGCTTATGTAACTACTTTTCTTATTTTCAACTCTGTTTGAACCTCTGTCATTTTTCTTCCATACTCCACAGTGACAACACTCGTCAAAGTAACAAATACTACTACTCTCTCCACATTCTTCTTGACTTATCTGGTGCTCTTGAGCATTTCCCTCTTTGGCACATCTCCCAGTCCACTACCTCTGACCAAAAGGTCTCAGTCTTGTGGCCCTCGATGTTTATTACTTACACATCCTCAATTGGTTGCCATATAAACTCATTAGATTTTCGATATCACTTGCATAGAGATGACATTCACATTGTCCCGTCCTTGCCAGACCAGACAATAACCTTCACTACTATACTCAAAAAAATCTCTTGATGGATGTCGTCATTCTGCTTAAAGCTCAGCTTCTCAAAATTGATCTTCTATGGTTTCCTTCTCTCTGCCACAACTCTCACACCCAACATCTTGAGAAAATTTCCTTGGATTGATACTGGATTCTGCACCTCAAGCCTTTCATTCAGTCTCTAGCTTAGCTAAATCTTCTTGATTTCACTTAAAGGTATATGGACGTTTCCCTATTTTAAACTTTTTCTAATCTAACACATACTGCTTATATCATAAACACACATTACATTATTTTGTTCTATACACATACAAATGTATTTTATTTAAATGTTTTTCACATCCCAGAGATGCCTACATAGGCACCTGGTACCTTCCAATTGAAACACTGCATATTACAAATCCCATAATGCTTTGTTGCAGAGACTGAATTCACATACTAACACAACCTTGTAGCTGCCTCTGATTGGCTACAACAAATTATGAATGTTATGCTAATTCAGCTTTGATTTGCCTTCTTAAAATCAACTGCCAGGAAACTTAAGAAATTATGCAAACTCTAGGATAAGTTTTTTAAATGTTTATTTGCCTAAACTACTGATTATACTCTACTGTATGCATTCATAATCCACCAAACTTCTATATACCTATAAGGATTTTCTCAAACTTTATTACAAAAGACACTAGAAAAATTCCCTCTTCTTTTCACGCATTGACTAATGTAACTTGATCCTCTCTGGACTCCCTGCCACTTCAATCCATCATGAATGTTTCCGCAATATCCATTCACCTTACCCACCTTGGAAGTGATTTCACTGTCAGTTGCAGCAAAAGATCTACGTGGGGTTGATCTTTCTGGAACTGCAGCCAGACACACATAAATTAATCCTATTTAGGCGTTTCCACCAAACCATGGCTTGGAAATTGGCTCCTAAATTTCAGAGCTAATCAGGGAACATCTTCTCCAAGACCTCTCTGCTGGTTCCTGGTGATCTATCAGCATGTTCCTAGCTGTCAGAGCCTGTTAGTTCCTGTACGTTGTTTGCAGCCAGTCTCCTGGCTCCAGCCAAGCTCTTGTCATCTATTCTATGTCCAGTTTAACCAGGCTGGTTCCAGTTTCTGGGTCTAAGGCCAATTTCCACATCTACGTCAGCCCAGCAGATTTGTCACCATCTGCTAAACCCAGCTTAAGAACGAGGTAAAACCTCACACTCCTCCTCCATTACACCAGTCTTGTCAGTCTCTCCATTGGTTCCCCATAGTCTACAAAACAAAATTCAAAACCTTGATTGTCACATGCAAAGCACTCAAGATATCCACATCCCCATGTCTATCTATCTATCTATCTATCTATCTATCTATCTATCTATCTATCTATCTATCTATCTATCTATCTATCTATATCTCTATCTATCTATCTATCTATCTATCTATCCGATTGATCAATCTATCTATCTATCCATCTACATTTGTATTTAGAAACAAATTCGATTTTTCAATCTGAAGGAAGGTGGAAAGCTGGACTTCTTGTGACGCAACACAACCTTTAGCCACTCTAGACTTCTAATCCTTCTCACTCACTCTCACACTTTTTTGTTTAAAGCATGCATGGCCAGTTTTCTGTCCCTTTAAGCAAAATGAGTAGGGTTGTGGCATGAACAGTTCTAACTTTTCACAACAGTTTGTGTATAATGTGTATAAATAGCACAGAAGTTCTTAGATAATTCATGGCAACACATTGTAAAGCAATCCAATATTATCCACAGGAATGCAATTTGCCAGCAATTTGTCAAGGTTGATTATCAAATGTTAACACTGAAAAGTCAATTGAGCTTTATTGTCAAGTATGTTAACGCAGTGCTAGGGTCTGTAGTATGGCTCTTTCTGCTATAATGCATGGATTTTATTCATTAAGCCTAGGTACTTGGGAATGTATGAAATGCGATCATCAAGATTATGCAAATCTAAATGTGATTGCCCTTCACAGAAATCTGCCCAGGAACAATCAAATAATGTAGATTTAGAAGTCATGTCAACTAGGATAATAAGCTGTGAAGGTCAGAAAGCTCGTTAGTTATCTAGCCTTCCCAAAGTGTTAGAGTATTTTGATAACAAAATATATTCAGTTCAGGAAGAACAATGATTGATATTTAGACAGAGAATCTTACGCATTAGAAAATATAACATTATACACTGTTGTAATGTTTTAAAGGACCACTGTGCAATCAGGTATCTATCTATCTATCTATCTATCTATCTATCTATCTATCTATCTATCTATCTATCTATCTATCTATCTATCTATCTGTCTGTCTGTCTGTCTGTCTGTCTGTCTGTCTGTCTATCTATCTGTCTGTCTGTCTGTCTGTCTGTCTGTCTGTCTGTCTGTCTGTCTGTCTATCTATCTATCTATCTATCTATCTATCTATCTGTCTGTCTGTCTGTCTGTCTGTCTGTCTGTCTGTCTGTCTATCTATCTGTCTGTCTGTCTGTCTGTCTGTCTGTCTGTCTGTCTGTCTGTCTATCTATCTATCTGTCTGTCTGTCTGTCTGTCTATCTATCTATCTATCTATCTATCTATCTATCTATCTATCTATCTATCTATCTACCTATCTATCTATCTATCTATCTATCTATCTATCTATCTATCTATCTATCCTATATATATATATATATATATATATATATATATATATATATATATATATACTAGCGAATTGCCCATCAAAAAATTAACGGCAATGAAATTGTAAGTGAGCTAAGGGTGTTTGGTGTATATAATGTGGCTGATGTAGCGTCGTTCGTTTTCTCTGTCGTGCAAGTTTTTAGTAATATTCGTTTTCTATGTCGTGCGAGTTTTTCGGAATATCCGTAGCTGTTTGGTGGGCTTTTTCGGAATATCCGTAGCTGTCTGGTGGTGATTTGCGTGTTTATGGTAGTGTTTTGCGTGTTTAGGTACCTTTAGCCTCGTTTTCGTTTTGTTCAGCGGCCATTTTTTCTCTCGCTTAGGTGATTTTCGGGTCTCTAAACTCTGAAATTTGTGCTTAAATTGGGGTGTAACTTCACTTGCAGAGGTCCTCGGTGCCCCCCCTTGCTGTGAGTAACCTTTTTATGTGTTTGTTGTTTGTATTTGTTGTGTTTGTAATGTTTTTGGGGTTTTGAGTTACAGAACATATGCCATATACCACTCTTCAATCCGCTTGCCCATAAAAACCTTTATATTTTATTGTGGTGTTTCAATTAATATATTTTAAGCATGAAGGAAACATCATAAAAACTGAAAGAAATGTGTACAACATGAAAATGTTATTATTTCTTACGCGGAAAAAAGTTATAAAGCTAAGTTTTAATTGAAGCAAATATATTGATGCATCTGCTGGGCCCTTAATGAATCTTCAAAATGTTGGTGGAGATTGTGTGTGTATTTGTGAGAGGAACATTGATACAACTTCCTAAAGGGGAATGAAGGGGAAGGAGTGTGGTGTCACATTTAATTGTATGTAATTTAATTATGTATATAGGTTTTCTGTTATCTAATTCCCCAACCATCTCCCCACTTATAGCCAAAGCAAACAACTTCATTATCCAGCTTCGAGGAAATGATGTAACAAAATAAATTCCTGCAAATCAGATTATCCCTTGCAAATATTTTTATGTACATGGCATACACAGCTACTAATATTTAGCCTCATTAAATTGGAGCCTCTTAAGTACTATGTGTAGCTCGGAAGTGCTATGTGCTTGAAAGGTGGCCGCTTTACTTTGCTATTAAAGTAGAAGTGCTGCGAGCTATGAGCGAGAGACGCTAAATCATAAACCAGTTCTCGGCCATCGGAGTTGCGGGCTAGAACGCAAACAATTAAGCAAGCAAGCAAGCCAATGGCAACAGAGATCGTCATCCTTGCGTCACAAGAATAGAAAGGATGGATTTCAAAGTCTTACAGGGCTCAATTAAGAGCTACGAGCGAACCCACAGTCCAGTTATAATGCAATATTAATAAAGCAGTAAATATGATATTCTATCACATGCGAGTTACAGTATATGTATTAACACATTGATTGCTGGGATCGATATAACACAAAATCTAAAGTGAAATAAAGTATTTTTCGGGGATGATTTGCGAGCTTGAGAATGTTGTGCTATTATTTCTAAGATCTAACATCACTTTCTCTTTTAATAAATGTACAATAGTGTGTTTTTATTTGCATTACAAGTGCTATTTATTGTACTTTACCCCCTTGCGGGTCCTCTCTAGCACACGTTGGCCTTTGGGCTTCATTTGAGTGATACGGCCTTGCTCGCGTGTGACTTCTTAGCAATTTAATAGCTATATTGAACAAGTAGCGGTTACTGGCTTGACGCATCAAAGGATTTACATCCGCGAAGTTCAACGTTGGGTAACACGTAGCCTATTCTCGGCCGTCCTGTGTCTTAAACGCAAGTTCTCTGCGAGCTACATTACGGGGCTAATTTGATACCCGCAGCACGTAAATTTGGAGTTATTAGCTACATTTTAAAACGTAGCCCCAATTTAATGAGACTGGTTGTTAGGTAGGTACAGTGGTCTTTTAAAATAATACTTATATATGAAATTGTGAGATAATGCTCCTAATATTGTGCTCTAATAGTTAAGGCTCTCTTGGACTTTCCATTATAGACTCATTTTTCATGGGGTTATAACTTTTCGCTGGTTTTACAAATCTTCTTGAAATTTTGAATCTTAGGAGAGACTGGGGTCTGTTTTTTTTTAAGGTGGTCAATCATCCAAGTACTGACCAGGCCCAACCTCACTTGGCTTCAGGGTGTTGTGACCTCTTGGTTCCCTGACTGAAATCAAGCTCAGCTCACAGTGGTGAAAGCACCAAATCCTAACAACTGGACCACCAGGGAACCACACCATGCATTAGGTAGTGTTAAACACATTTATGGAATTTACTGCTGTGTGACATGAGGCTATCCTCATGCTAAATTAACCAAACTGAACACACTAGATGACCATTTTGCTTTTTATCTGCAGTGAAATGTATTTACTTGTAGTAAAAAAATATACATCTTCATTAGGCAGCAGTCAACACCAACAAATTTTGGCAAAAAAAAACACATTTCCATTTTTACCGACCTTATAGGACTTCAAAGACATTTGTTATATGTCTAAGCATGTATGTTGATATGCCAGTTCTTTAGAAAAGTTATTCTATATTTTCTTTTGACTTTAAATAATATAATACATTGATAAGACAAGTTGTATGATTTCTTATATTACAAATGAAGAGAGTAAGTTAGTTAAAAAGATTTCATTATAATGAAATTGAGAAAAACACTGGAAGTGTATTGATCTACACTACATTAAAGAATAGTTAAGGAGGCAACGCTGGATGAGGCAACTTAATTCTGGAAAAATGCAGGAAGTAGGGAAGTTAAGGTAGCACACAACCTTAATACCCCTCCCTCCCCCTATCTATGACATTAGGCAACATCAATCATGACATCATGTATAATATAGATGATATTAGCTATGAGATCACTCTTGACATTTCATATAATATGAAAACTGACAACATCCATGATATTAATTATGACATCACATAAGACCCCCTATGATGTCACTTAATGCATTTATAATTGTGCACTTAGTTAAATTGTTAACGTTTGAAAGTTTACATTTTCCAAATGAGGGTGATTATTTAAATCTATATGTCTACAAATATTTTTCCTAATCTTTTCACAGTTAATTTTTTAAAATTGTATGTTTTTATATCTATCTGTCTAAAATCCATTACTTAAAGTTTTATTTTTTAATTTGTTCCACACTTCATAAGTTTACAGTTAATACCCTTTCATTATCAAAGCATCGAATATAGATGTACAATTGTTTTTAATATGGTATATACAGTGCCTTGCAAAAGTATTCACCGCCTTGACATTTTTTGTGTTTTGTTGCCTCACAACCTGGAATTAACATGGTTTGTTTAAGGAATTGCATCATTAAATTTACAGAACATGCCCACAACTTTGAAGATGTTTTTATTTATTTTTTATTATGAAGCAAACAACAAGTAGGACAAAATAACAGAAAAAGTCAATGTGAATAACTATTCACCCCCCTTAAGTCAACACTTTGTTTAGCCACCTTTTGCGGCAATCACAGATCCAAATCGCTTTGGATAAGTCTCTATGAGCTTGCCACATCTTAGCACTGGAATTTTTGCCCATTCCTCCTCGCAAAACTGCTCCAGCTCCTTCAAGTTGGATGGTTTGTGCTTGTGATCAGCAATATTTAAGTCTGAACACAGATTTTCTATTGGATTGAGGGCTATGATGAGGCCATTCCAACACATTTACATGTTTCCCCTTAAACCACTCAAGTGTTGCTTTAGAGGTGTGTTTGGGGTCATTGTCCTGCTGGAAGGTGAACCTCTGTCCTAGCCTCAAATGACCCACTGAGTGGTACAGGTTTTGCTCAATAAAATCCTTGTATTTAGCACCATCCATCTTTCCCTCAACTCTGACCAGTTTCCCAGTCCCAGCTGCTGAAAAACATCCCCACAGCATGATGCTGCCCCCGCCATCCATGGGGATGGTGTTCTTTGGGTGATGTGATGTGTTGGGTTTGTGCCAGAGTTTTCTTTGATGCCTTAAAAAATCAATTTTAGTCTCATCAGACCAGAGCACCTTCCTCCACACATTTTGGGAGTCTCCCACATGCCTTTTCGCAAACTCAAAATCATGTGACCCTTAGATAGCATATAGGTGGACATCATTTCACTAATTATGTGACTTCTGAAGGTAATTGGTTGCACCAGAGATTTTTTATGGGCTTCATAACAAAAGGGGTGAATACATACGCACATGCCAATTTTCTGTTTTCTATTTGTAAAAAATAGTTATTTGTATATATTTTTCTCATTTCACTTCACCAACTTAAACTATTGTGTTCTGGTCCATCACATACAATTCAGATTAACAAAATATTGAACTTAAGGCTGTAATGTAACAGAATAGGTTAAAAAGTCAAGGTGGTGAATACTTTTGCAAGGCACTGTACATTTAGTGCATTCTTTGTAGTGATGGTTCCAAAGCCTCTTCTCAAAGCTCACCATTTAAATTTTGTTTCCCCACCTCTTTTTGTACCTTCCCAGTCTTCCCATTCTCATTCTCCAATCCTTCCTGCACCTGCCCCAGTCCTCCCTGTTACTGCTCACATCCTGGCACTACTAGAATACTCTTTGAGCTGGTACACTCATGCCTTCTAACCTGAACTCTATCCTACCTCTTCTGTCAGGCTCTGTTATTCTCCCTCCCATGGGTGTCATTCGGTCACCCACTTCTCTCCTTGTCACTTTCACCTTGATATCTGGCCAGGTCTCTGCCCAACCTGCAGATGGAATGCAGGCTGGTGCGCAGTTGTCGGGCTCGCTCATTTCAGGCGCGCAGATGTGGGGATAGGGCATTTCTCGGCGCCCTGATGTAGGCATGCTGTTCTCCAGCACACAAGCTATTGCCCACAAGAGGAGGGGTTAGGCATGTGGGGGGAGTGAGATCTTTCTGTGTTTTTTGTATATCTCTGTAACAATAAAGAAGTGTTCATTCTCCACACTGGTGTGGTCTAATCTCTCTGGGGTCCCATGACTGATGTCCGGATCTAAATAGCTGGTGTGCTGAGATGAGAACAAAGTCACAGCCTATAACTGCTCCCTGTAAGCTAAAGCAGGAAAAGTAGCAGTGCATAGACCCCTTAGTTTTTGGGTTGTGACATATTGGTGGCAGTTGGTGGCATTTCAGTGTGGTAACCAGCAGAAGGATGGCTACTTACAAAGACATGATGTAGGAACTAAGGCCAGAGGATGAACCCTGCAGAAGGGAGGACAAACTGGAGGCAGGTGATAATGTTGTGCAGCTCACCCCAACCCCAGTCCCTTTCCCCAGGTTATGTGCAGCTGAGGAAGGCGACAGAGAGGAGGAAAACCATGTAACAAGGGAGGCAAAGGACTGTCAGGGAATGGCCCTTCTAAAGCAATGGATGGCATTCTTGGGATTGTGGCAGGGCCATGAGCTTGAGCTGTCAGGCTGGCTGGAGGAACTTTTGTGGAAAGAGATTGCCTTGGAAAAACAGTATCATGCCAGGATAGGGCCTGTTGGTGTCCTTGGAGAGGATCTCTATTTTCGATTGGAGCTAATAGATGGGCTCTGGGAGATAGTCTATGGTGATCCTGAATGTCGCATGGAGACTGTAAGGAGGCAAAATAACTTGTTTCTTAAACGCTGTCAAGGTCTGGGACTAGAACCATGGTACCTGGAGGCTATTTTGCTGGAACCCCTGATTCAGCAAGAGTTGTAGCTGGAGGCTGAGTATGTTGAATTGCTGGATGAGGCATCCATGGAGGGGTTTTTGCCATCCAGATGGGAGGAACCCAGTCAGGCGGACAGGGATGAAGAGGACTGGGCACCAGACCCTTACGAGCCAGGTGGTATGTACAGGAGTAATTCTGCTCAAGGGGTCTGGGGAGAGAATATCATGGACTGTTGGAAGAATTCTGATCTCAGGGTTTACAACAGTAACAAGGATGCCTTCATGCAATGGGTTGACTGGGAAGAAGAACTGGGACCTATCTTTAGGGGGCTAAGCCTTGCCCAGTTAGAGGCATGGGGACAGGGCCAAACACAGCAGTGCAAGACCCAGAGGAAAACTTGGGGGAAAGCTACCCTGCTTCTAGAGTCAGAGAAGAACCAAATGAGCACTGGGCCCTACTGATGGACTGTAAACATAGTGGGGAGGTTCCTAAGATGACCGTTGTTCAGACGCCAGCCCCAGTTCAAGGGACAGACTCAGCCAGCAGCTCTATGACCATGGCAGACCAGGGACCGCAGCCCTATCCTGCTGGCGGGGACACCATTGCTAAGGACAAGGCAATGGGGCAAAAAGAAAATTACTGTAAGATTGCGGATGCATGGGAGAGTCTGGGTGGGAGCAGGCATACCCACCAGCCCTTGGAGGAGAAAATGGACTGTGAACCATTAAAGGAGCTCCAGCTGATAAAAAATGCCAGAGAGCTAGCCACAGAGGGCTAGGAGATATTGTGATCCAAACAGAGACCCAGCAAATCAGTTAAAGAAGGACCACATTCCTTATTGTGTGCCCAAGCAAGGAGAACTGGGGCACAGTGCCCTGACCATGGTCCAGGGGCCAGCCATAAATCAAGGGACAGTAGGAGAGAGCTGTGAGACACTGCCAGGGGACCCAGTGACCAAAGATCCCAATGGTGGTGAGCCCTATGACTAGATGGTGGGAGCCAAGGAAGGTAGATGTGAGGCCCTGATCCAGAAGTCATCTCAGGAAGTGGAGCCTCCAGTCCAGACCTTCATCAAGGATGCTGGGTTCAGGATCAGATTGGTATGTTCCTCCTTGGAGGTATTATTTTAAGGGGCTCCCAAGGAAAATGTTTCACCTCAGACATTGGGAAGAGGAGGGCACTGAACCTGGCTTTTGGGAGGGGGGCTAGCCATGGCACCGTGGAAACTGTCACCTGGACTAGGTACAACCCTGGGACCCTTTGGACTAGGTGAACTAATAGGCCCCACTATTTTAGATGCATCTGCCCAAGGAAATTGTTTTCCCCAATGGATGGGAGGGAGGGGGCATGTGCCATAGCCCGGGGAAGGCGTTTGGCAATTGAGCCAAGGGGACTATGCCTAAAATTGTATGCCCATTGGAATTGGAAGAATTGTGGACAGTGAGGCAAATACAAAGCTATCACTCGCACAAGTGAGATCAGTGTGGCTAGAAAAAGCTGAGGGGTCTATCAACCCTTACTTTTCCTGCTTTAGCTTACAGGGAGCAGTTATAGGCTGTGACTTTGTTCTCATCTCAGCACACCAGCTATTTAGATCCAGATATCAGTCATGGGACTGCAGAGAGATTAGACCACACCAGTGTTTAGTGTATGGAGAATGAAGTGGCGAGTTTTCAGTCTTCTAGGATGCTTTGGGAAAAATCACTTTCTGCAAAGATTCTAAGCTCAAAACAGGGTCCTCCATTTTTGGAAGGTTGTTAATGCTGTATTTTTCCTTGTTTTTATCCCCTGTATTGCGCTACGGAATATGTTGGCTCGTTACAAATAAAAGTTAATAACACTTCTTTATTGTTACAGAGATATACAAAAAACACAGAAAGATCTCACTCCCCCCACATGCCTCACCCCCTCCTCTTGTGGGCATTAGCTTGTTACACTCTCACCACCTGGGAGATGTCTATGCCATAATACATCCCCCATCTGTTAGTTGCCAGATCTCAACTTACAGGGTTATAAAACTAAATTTCCCCCCTCCAGACTACAGCCAGAGCATTCATGTGTGGCTGCCTCTCAAAGCTATATAAATTCTTTAGAATATTTAACCATTTGTATAGCCCAGATATGACTGCATTAACTTTATTATCTAAGCATAGACTACTATACTACTTTTAATACAGATACATTATTTGAATGTTAATCAATGACAGTACTATATGCACTTATTACACCCATGATATAACTGTTAAGCAAGTTGTTAGTACCTTCTAACCACACATATAATAACTGATTAACCCCAAACAGTCCAGTGGGCCCTTCTGTTCATAACATAAAAAAAAAATAGATTTAATTTGAAAAGTCCCTACACTGGCCCTTGACTTATGTATGCAGGGGGCAACTATTGTCTTGGATGAGCTGGTTTCCAAACCAGTCTTGAAGATTGGTTAGATCTCAAATAGTCCTACTCAAACCCCTGGTAATGTCTAATTCTTCTTGTAGAAGCAAATAAATAAAAACAAAAAATGGGTTTTCTGATTCATAACACTAACAAATAATATTAAATTACAGTTTATAAGTTTATTTTTCCACTTTCTAAAAACATTGCCCAAAAGCATAATTCCTCACAATAGCACATTGAAAATAAAAGACTACAGTTTTCCTTTAACTTCTTGAGAACTTGTTTTTACCCATTAGATATAAAGAACCTTCCTAAAAACATTGTATAAAAACAAGTACAGAATGTCAGTTTAGTGTAGTACATTTTCTTTAAGTGGTAAACACAACTTTATATTTATCCAAACAACAAGAACAGACTTCACTCTCACACAAAGCCAGCACATCTTCAGATCAGTTTTATAAAAGGTAACAAGTTTTTTTTGACACATTAAGGATTATACAAAACATTATTGTTCATTATATTTTAACAGGGTAAATATCCTATCTCTTGTTAATTTTTTAAGATAAAGATTTTGCATCTTTGTTTTAGTCTCTAAGTATGTTTACATTTGATGTTGCAGTTTCTGAGACAGTTGTTTTGAGAATTGCACAGTTGCAGGTATTACTTACTATACAATGAGAATTGAGAATGTTTTTGAAAATGTTTAGTTTTTATTCTATGTGACCTAATTTGCAACTCTGATCAAGCACTACAATCCTCCTTTACCACGGTGTCACTCTAGGATGATTCTATGTAAACCAATGGGAGGGGGTGCATGGTTCTGCATGGCGAGCTGCTGCTGGGCTCACTTACAGAGACTAAAAATAAATATGTTTACTTTTTTTTAAATTAATATGCTCAATGCTTATTTTCTGGTATACAAGATACAGCAGGCATTGAACAAAAAAGTTCATACTGTCGTTATTTAAAGGGATACGGAAGTATCTAAAATTGCAATACATCATCAGATTGAAGTTTACAAATCATGTAAAGGTAGTAAGATAGAAATATAAACTTAGATTTGACAGCAGATAACAAACAAAGGGACCCATTTGGTCTACCCATTATATCTAGCAAAACGTTTGTCTTATATTCAGCCTCAGGATAGCTTTATGCTTAACCCTTTACAGTGCCTGACTACAACTTCCATTGGAAGGCTGTTCCAGTTATCTACAACTCTTTCTGTAACATAGTAACATAGGGCCTTATTCAAATTGAAATTTGTTACAATTACAGAGCGATTCAATTGAACAAGCCCGCAACTTACAGGCTAAAAGCCAAAACCATAAACCCTGCAATTGTATGGCCCTAATTACCAATTTAGAAACAGCCAATAGAAAATGAGACTGTCATCATTGCTTCAGTAAAACATGGAGGCTACATGTCAATCAGTAAGTGTTCAGGGGTCCGATATGCGATCAGATTCGTAATCCTGCAATGTACAAAATAATAAAAATGAATGAAGGAAATGTTCTAGTCCATGTGGGTGGCCTGATATGTATTAACTCATTGATTCCCAAGATTGATATTACACTGAAATGAAACATAAAAAAAAATACTTGAGACTGTTGTGCAATTAATTTTAACGTCTTTCATCGCTTTCCCCGTCTTTTAAAGTGCAGTATTGATTTTTTATTTGCATTTACAGTGCTACGAACAGGTGTTTAACCCCTTTTTGAGTCCTATCTGGTACCCGTAGGATTTCCTTCTACATTTGACATTTACGATTTGAGGGATTCTCAATAAAAGAACATGAAGATGTCTCTGTAGGATAAACTGCTCTCGTAGGATAAAATAATAGTTGTAAGGGTCTCTTTTACTGGATATAAAGATCTTACTATAGTGATTCTACAACAGTATCTAGGAGCATTGGGTAGAGCAGTTCTCCCTGTTGTTTTCACTTATCATTACCTAGACCTACTCCAATCTACAAAATTCCTCCAGTTCCCGCTCCCGCCTTATGGAATTTGCTCAGACAAGCTTACAACCATGCCCCAGCATTCAAAGACACATGGTTTGATTAGATATATTGAACATTTTTATGGATCATGACACTTGGCCAGACCACTAGAAAGCAGTTTGCTCACTTTATCCCTAACAACGCCTATACCCATACAGATTGTGTGCGCTCAAGAGATAAGAAGCCTCAGCTTCTTGTCTCTTGGTATAGTGAAATCCCTATACATAACGGTTTGCAATATGTCTGTTCTAAATAAATAATAATTATACAAATAATAATAATATGAAGAAGACGAGTAGTTGAGTTTATTTCAAAGAACATGTTAATTTTCTAATCAAACTAATTTGTATAAGCTTTTAAGAATTTTCTTTAAAATACCTATGACGGCATTTACTAAGCACTCTCTCACCTGAGATGAAGTCAAAGTAGCGGAGAAAATAATAAATAATAAATAAGAAGATAATGTGACATTCACTTGAGAAGCATAGTCAATTCCACTTGTGTGTTTTAAAGGGCCACTGTGGTGTTCATGCCATAGACTTTTTCATGCATGTTACTATTGAAGATATGTTTATTTCCATCCTTACCTATGGAGTTTAAAACAAAATTCAAGTTTTATGAAAATTGATTAGGCCTGGTGTGCCTTTAAGTGTGCACCATATATGCAGAAGCAAAGTATAGGAGATACCATAGAGTTTAATTTATTTAGTTCCTGATTAGCAGTGAAATAAATGTTTGCAGACAACAGAAATCAATGCAGTTTTAAATCTTTCTTGTGAAGTTTAATGTTTTAGATATATGCTACTCTCCACCTCCTCCAAGTGTCTAGTGGGTGGGCGAGGATCTGCTGGAGTTACTCCCCAGACGGCAGTCTTTATTTGTTGTTCTGGTAACATTATTTGCCTCCTTTTCTGCAGAGTCTATTACAGGCTGTCATAAACCTCCATGTGCCAGGGTTTTGTGAATTCTCTTTTTTTGTGTTGGACCTAGAGACGAAGGCATTCACTGTACTGTTGGTAATATGTTCAGCTCTGGGTTTATTCATTGTACTATAGAGTTGGTTGTTCTACTGTTCTGTAATACTGGGTGGATTGTATTGATGTTCAACAGTTTGCTATAGTGATTATATTCATGTTAAACATGCCTGATTTTTCTATGTATTGTTTTGTAAATCTTTTTTTAGTAATTCAAGGTCTATGTACAGTAGGTGTAATGAAATTATTATTTACAAAGGCAGATCTAAGAGGTCCTTTGTGGAACTGACACAAAGCTTTAAATGGGACAGTTTATCACTGAATATCTCATATGAGGGATATAAACTACCACATACTAATCAGTCACATATAATGCAACAGCGCTTAGTAATTAGACTAACTTTGCCTTCTGATCTAGGGAATTTAATTATGTTACATATTGATAGTCTTTAATGGCACCACTGTTTAATTACTTTTTGTTAATGTGCTTATTTATTATTGTATTTTCCCGTAACGCGCAAATGGAGCCAAGAAGCCAACAGGTACTAGAGAGAACCCGCAAGGGGGGTAAAGTCCAATCTGTAGCACTGTGAATGCAAATATACACACATTACTCACATATAATAAAAGGGAAAGTGATGTTAGATTTTAAAATAAATAGCACAACATTCTCAAGCTCGCGAATCGGCAATATAAAATTCTTTATTTCATGTGTAATTTCTGTGTTATATCGATCCCAGCATTCAAAGTGTTAATACATACAGTATAATGGAACTTGCATGTAATAGAATATAGTATTTACGCCTTTATCAATATTGCATTATTTCTGGAATGTGGGTCCGATCGTAACTAATTGAAACCCGTAAGACTTTGAAATCCCACCACTATTTTTCAGTGATGTAATTATGGCGATCTCGGTTGCCATTGGCTCCATCAAAACCCGTAACTACGTGTTTGACTAATTGATCATGTTCACGGCTGCGCATCCAACGATCGACAAATGGTTTACAGGATGGTCTAATTTAATAGCTCTGTAACTCGGACAAATTTCAAGCCCGCAGGGGGCACTCGCGTTGCACTTACGGGCTTCGAATTTAATGTGGCTGAATGTTTTGTGATATGGGCAAACCCACATCAGTCAGAACAAATGTAGGACAAATGCAGATGGTCTTTCAGCCTCTGAACACCTAATGGGGGTGGAGAGAAGCACATCTGCTGGAAGAAACCATGCTAATTTCAAGTAAATTATAGAAGCTATATTTACTTTTCTTCTGCAAATATTGATTTTAATGTTAATAAGTAAATAAGCAAATTAAATCTTGTTGTTTTACCAATAAAGTAAGCTTTTCTGTAAGAAAATAATTCATGAAGAAAATAAGCAAAAGTACAGAGTTTTAGTCTGACCTATAACTGCAATAACATATTTTTCTGCTTCCAATGTGGCAAGACCTTGTGAAAGGATGCACAAATGTAAATTAGTTTCGAAGACCGGTGGGATGCGTTACAGAAGGAAAAACTCCTAACACATAATTAGCTAGGACTGTTAATCAATTTTAACAGGTGTTGAGTAATGAAGCGAGACAGGGCATCTGCTGTGACCTGCCTCTCTATAATCTGGTTAGGACGCCTAACGCCCGTCTCAGGTCAAAATAGGCTGGAGTGGTCCAATGTTACATTATTTGGGATTCAAACATAAGGCTCCTGCTCACTGAAGAATGGTGACATTCACTGGATAAATCCGCCAGGAACCTGTTTATAATTCTCATATTTTAACAAGTTAATGAATGCATTCTTCATGTTTCAGAGTTGTCATTTTTGATTTCCTTTGTCGGAAATAAATATGCAGGATGTCTATTAAACACGTACACAGCTTTCTTGTGGTAGAAAAATAATTAAAGCTTTGTTTGAGAACAGCATGACACTTCAGTAATGCAAAATGTAATTCTCATTCTGTCCATGTTAGTCACAGAACAGGTGTGTTATATGTATACAATAGGGTCCTTTTAAGGACACTTTTATCTGGATTAATAATGTATTGCGTAAAAGGGGTTGGATTAGATGATATGTATGTTGAGTTACATTTCTTTACAATTTGCTGACATTTTAGTGATGTCAGAGTAGGAAAAATAATTACTATGACCTCAGTGATTTCAGAAAGCAAGTTGCCATTATATATAATCTGATTAGTAATACAGAAAACAATGTATGGTTTTATCAGTAAATAATATTTAATTAAAAAATTACTAGGGATTAATGTAATGGTGGAAACTCACAGCCCCATTAAATTAGAGCCCCGTAAGTGCAACGTGAAGCTCGCAACAGCTGCGGGCTTGAAATTTGGCCGAGTTACTGTGCTATTAAATTAGAGCGGGTTGCGAGTTACGAGCTTGAGACACAAACCTGGACACCAGTTGTTGGCCATTGGATTTGCGGTTTTGTTGATGATCAATTAAGCAAACCTGTAGTTACGGGTTTAGATGGAGCCAATGGAAACAAAGGTCGTCATCATTATGTCAGTGAAAAATGGAGGTTGGATTTGAAAGTCCTACGGGCTTCAATTAAGAATTATGATCGGACACAGCTTCCAGTCATAATGCAATATTAATAAACTCACAAATATGATATTCTATTCCATTATATGTATTAACATATTGATTGCCGGGATCGAACATAAAAAATATACATAAAATAAAGTATTTTATTGGGCCGATTTGCGGGCTTGAGAATGTTGTGCTATTAATTCTAAGACCTAACATCACTTTCACTTTTAAGATAAGTACAGTAGATTTGATATACAGTTAGAGTGCTACTTATTGGACCTTACCTCCCTTGCGAGTCATCCCCAGCACTCATTGGGCTTTGGGCTACATTTGCATGTTATGGGCATGCTCGCGAGTTACTTTGTTGCAATTTAATAGCATGATTGGAATTGTAGCATTTATGGGCTCGACAGATCAAAAGATTTGCGGCCGCGAAGTTCAACGTTGCTCATCCCGTAGGCATTTTTCGCAGCAAACCCGCAGATCGGCCATGGTCTGCTTTACGGGACTAATTTAATAGCCGTAGGTCCTACTTTCTACAATACGAGCTACAGTTTTACATGTAGCTCTAATTTAATAGGGCTATCAGTCTCATGAAAGCAGCCAACAGTCCAGGATTTCACTATCTATACTCTATGACTAAGCCCTGGATATTTACATATTTACTCTCTTAGGGCTAAGCTGCCCACCATTGTATTAATGATTTCATAACGCAGTGTGTCCACAAACAGGGATCAGTCTAAAGTAATGTTAATTTGTACCAAGACAGCGTTAAGTGGAAATAAATGAACACAGTACATTTCCATCCTTTCACATGGATTATTATCTACATGTATCTGGTTGTGTAGGTGCACCAGGTTGTTCTGCTACCATATTAGTTTGGCTTATTTTTAACTTTCTCCAATTTGGGTACAGTGGCCTGACTCTTACAGGTGGTTAAAACCTATTCTGTATGTTTTCTGCATTATTATACTGTCATGATTTAATTGTTTAAGAACTCATATTGTAAGTAATTTATGAATATGGCCAAGGGAGCATGACATTGTTGCATTGGGATTATGTGTTATTGTGTGGTTATATGTTGCCTGTACATGGTTATTATGTATCCTAGTTATAATATATTATACAATGGAAAATGCTGTATAGAACATATGTAGAATTGGTAAAAATGCTCTGCATAGAAGTTAGCTGCAGATCATTGCACACTCACACATAAAGACCTTGGGTCAAGACAGTTGTATGTACTTCAAGTAGTCCTAAGCAAACATAAAGGATTTTTTTCACTAGCCAGCTATAGATATCTGGTGAATTTGTTCTTAAGAGCTTTGATAGCCCAAGGTTGCAAGCTAGATGGGCTGACATCACACATACACAAATGTACATAAGGGTGTGGTATTGGAGAGTATAAATATGTTGTTTTGGTCATTCAATAAAGGTTGAGAGATAGTTTTCACATATCCACAGTGTGAGACTATTTTGGTGTGTTGTATCCTGACTTGGTGGTCTTGCCATGGGCCACTAGTAACCTGTGTGCAGTATTATCTGCCTGTACCATTTGGACCCTGCCCTCTTCAGAAGCCATCTTTTGTGCCACAGAGAACAGGAACTACACAATTCTTCTGGGGTAGGTTTGAACTAGGTTCATATTAAACCCCCTTGAAGAAGCAGATCGTGACTTATACCTTAGTGTTACAGTCTACTCCATTGACAAAATGGAAAAGACAAATATGATGTTACCTAACCCCGTAAGGAAAGTTCAAAATACAAAGATAATTTTATCTTTTATATTTTTTAAACCATAGTTTGGATCATAATACATTGCTAAAGCCTAGAGCTAGATTCATAAAGGGTCTCTGAGACCACTAGTGCGTTTCAGTGGCTTTGATGGTTATGTTCTACACATGTGAATAGGAAACAGCCATCTAAGCCTTTTCATGGTCTATGTAAATCTTAGTGAATCTAGCCATTTATTGGAAAATGTTACATCCCATAGAGCCAGGGGACTAGTGAATCTACCCTAGCCGAGTATCATTGTCTGTATCTGAATATAATGATTTGATTACATTTAGATATTTAGCTGTCCTTTATCAGTTGTAGATCTTCAATGGACCATACTCTAAATGTGGGATTTCAGGTGCATATTCTTAAAATAAGTAGCATGACAGCATCTGACACGTCCTGCATGTCTTAACAGTATTCTTCAAGTACTATAAAAGTCTTTCGAGATTTCCAGTAACATATCCAAAAGTATAGAGTCAAAGATAGAATAAAGATTCAATGATTACCACTGTAGTTTTAGCTACTGCTTTGAATTCCCAGCACATCCCTTTAACTCTCTAGTTCATTTAAACCCTTGTAGTGTTTAAATCAATTGTATAATGTAATCACTGATAAACTGCACAGGGTGCTATAATTGCCCGTCTCAGCTTTGCATGTTCATGGTTTTTAGTAAATTATGTGTTATGAAAAAATTCCACAGCTTTGTGAGGATTCAGAACATGTTTAACAGCTATAAGTTAATATTGTGTGGTTCTAGAATTTAAAATTGTTGCTTCCGTTGGTATTAATTAAGTCAGAAAAAAACAACTAGCAAAGCGGAAGGAGGAGATGACACTTGAGTAAAATAATCTTAAAATGCTACATTAAACTAACAACATAATCATCTGTATGAGTCATGAGCATAAAAACATTTTAAGGAATATTGTACTTTTTCAAGACTGAATTTATATGAAGAATGCGCCATCTTGTCTGGATTCATCACTACTGGAGAGGTTGAAGCCTGATGTGTGTGCATGTCTTTATCTGTCAGTAAAGGAAGGTGGGTTGATTCAATAATGGAATGATTTGGAATTTGACACCTGCCCCTTCCCCTAAATATTCTGAAGCATATATGGGGAGGGTGGGATAAGAAAGACGGTTAAGTGGATACGTGAATCTTTTAGAGTTTGACACCCATTCCTTCTCCAACACATGCACAGCAGCAGGTAACTCTCATCAATAAGTCCACATTTTGCTCCTGCAGAATTGTAAACATTCCTCTTACACGTGCAATCTGCACTGCAATGTCATGCATTTTTTATTAAAAACTAGCTTTATTACTTTTTCACTTCCTAATAAAGCTTTTAGTCAGTGTCAATGTTTTAACATATATTTTTTCATTGTACAGTTGTTAATTGATACACTGTGAAAAATATATAGAGAGTTT
This sequence comes from Discoglossus pictus, assembly GCA_027410445.1. NCBI lineage: Eukaryota > Metazoa > Chordata > Amphibia > Anura > Alytidae > Discoglossus > Discoglossus pictus. The sequence continues at coordinate 23,333,072 of CM050169.1, forward strand.
TTTAGTATTAGATTAAATATATTGAATGCGAATAGAAGGATTAATGAATACCTTCCGCATCATGCATAGTATGGAAATAAGAATCTTCTGAGAAAATCTACATATGTCAAGTAGGCCCGGAGCTGTGCTTATCTGTACAATTACTCTGTAGCTAAGGATTGTGGGTAGTGATATGCAAATAGATATTGATATGCCAAAACAAGGGATGCACAATGCTTCACTAAGAATGCAATGACAATTTTCACCACAGGAAATCAACATTGCAGCTTTCACCATTAGGCTTTTCAGACCATGAAATGTTTTGTTGATGGGGTATTTTTTTTAGCTTTGTTTGCAGGTCAATACCCAGAATCCTTTATTTAGTTTGCATTTTTGAAGACACAGGCCCCTATTCAATTGAGCAATTGTAAGTTACTGGGGCAAGTAATGGAGCCTGTAAACGAATTTGTTAATTGGCATCTTTTCGCTAGCTGCAAACAATGTGGGGGTTAGAAGCTCAAAATCCTTGCGATTCTTAAAATCATAACTCCGACCCAGCTAAGCCTTTGGTCTTTCAAGCCCATACATGTTGCAATCACAAATCGCTATTCAATTGCTACAATTCCTCAAGCCCGCAAATGTTCTCACACTCTTAAATGGCAAATGTAGAAGAAAATCCTACGGGTACCAGATAGGACTTACAAGGCGGTTGAACACCTGATCGTAGCACTGTAAATGCAAATAAAAAAACAACACTGCACTTTAACCTCCATGTTTTACTGACATAATGATGACAGTCTCATTTACTATTGGCTGTTTCTAAATCGGTAGTTATTGCCTTGCCTAATTGATCATGATCACGCTCTGAAATGCTACATACGATGGCATGGTTTACGGTTTCGGCTTTCAGCACTTAAATTACAGGCTTGTTCAATTGAATCGCTCTGTAACTGTAGCAAATTTCAAGCCTGCAGACATACGGCCTGTATAACGTAATCTTGTAATTGGATAGGGGCCATAGACTTGATAATAGGCACACTGTTTTAGGATGTGATTTACTAACTAGTGCATGTATTTACTGCAGGCAGATATTAGATTCTATGGGCTGCTTGACTGAGCTGCTTTCTAAGATAATGACACTAAGGATTGTTGTATTTCAACTGAATGAGGCTGAAAGCATCATCTGCATTAAATAATAGAAACACATCGGAACAAAACATAGCTTTCACTGCATCATTTTTTTGTTAGTAAATGAAAGTCTGTAAGCATGGTCTAACTATGTGTGAGCTTGTATTCTCAAACCCCAGTCACTCACAATAAAAACACAACCAGTCTATTGTGAGTATAAAATGGGCCACAGTATTTATTAACTTATTTCTGTTAACATTACAACCTGATAAATAACAGAGGAGTCACCGTAATCCAAACGCCCTATCCTTTGGACAAGCGTTCAAGTCTCAAAGCTTAGCCTTTCTCCCACTGCCTGGTGGAGACGCCTTGACACTGTGCCTGGTGAAAATAGAATTACAACTGTAAATACCAATCACAACTATTACAATAAAACTTTCTTCAAGACCACAAGTCCAACTCTCTTTCTTCTTTTTTTTGTTTGTTTTATAGGGTAGTATTATTTGAAACTAAAGCTGCCAACACATGTACAGCATGGGGCTGAAATAGCACAATTCGTGTCCTAGACTTATTAACATCCAGTACTCCTCCCCCTCTGGATGCATAGGCCCGCCCACTATGCATCCCAGCCCGGTCATCTGGCCCATCTGGCTAGCGCTGGTGTGCCAGTGCAGCGTCCAGTCCCTAATTAAAATAGTATATAGTATTTTTTATAATATGGAGCCACAACAAGACCTTAATCTGGAATTACATTGAGAATTATTTGTCAAAGTGGAGTCATCTTTGTGCTCTGCAAAAATAATTTTAATTACTCCAAGTCTGCATTTATTATGAGGCATATGGTCATCTTGGAGTAAGTTGCCAGTTCCTTCTCCAGTAGACTGCGATTTTTTTCGGACCCCTCTGCTATCACCTGCCCATCTTCTGTGACCATATATGGTATAGCTCATGGACTCACAAGCCCCATCGCCACGACAAGGTAGTAATCCAAAAGGGGACTCTTCTTTTACGGAGATCCAAAATTTGACAAGACATTTTCTTCTAGATGTCATTTTTAACAGTGAGTCATTTGATAATTCACTTATTTTGGTCAAAAACTGAGAATTTACTGTGTGCTTTACTGGTATAAAAAAGATTATTAACCCAGCTAGAATCTTCTATCAGTAAACCATCCGATTTTTCAGATATGTTTTGATTTTTTTTCAAGGTGTATTAATATAACAAAATCTGTCAGGTAGGTACACATTTCTCAACCTCCTTCTTCGCATTTAGATTTACACATAACTATTTTTTTTTTTACATTTTATTGCTCATTAATATAATATTACTATTATACCAATGTAATGATACATTCAGGTTATATGTGGTTATGTTCTGAAATGAAGAGTTATAGTTCATCCATGTGACAACCATCTGACATGTAACAGAAGGTTATCATACTGCGCTCCCTTCTCATTACATAAATGGAAAATAACCTGTTTTGTAAGAGTTGGGTTTCAACAAAATTGACTACAACATCATTCAGAACATCATATGCTTCTGGCTGTAGGGTTTTGGCAGCAAGAGATTGCCTATGAATGATACAGTGTGTACATTTTATATGAGGTACAAGAGTTGTTGCCTTTACTGTGAACCCCTTCTTACGGCCAACCATTGCAGCTGCACCATTAGTGTACACAACTACACATTTGAAACAATATAAGCCATTTGCTTTGAAAAAGTCATCATCAAGCTGTTTGGGGTTGGGATAATTTCTCATCTTTTGTAAAGCCATAATAAGAGGAGATTGGTAAAAATATGTTGTGGTCCAGGCTACATAGTGTTACTAAAGCCTGTTTGGCTTAGATACTCTGGCATAGTCTTGGACATTCTGATTCTTAGGGCCCTACTAAATTCCAAGGCTGCAGCCGCCGTGTTACAGCCCGTATGTCTGCAGGCTTGAAATCTGCTAGGGGTTACAGAGCGATTAAATTGAATGTGGCCGCAACCAAAGGGCAGGAGCTGCAAGCCCTAAACCCTTCCCACGCCCGCAAGCTGTCAGTGGGCTGGATTAGATGCGGTCTGCTGTTATAACCCAATCCCGTAATTACGAAGTTTGACACAGGCCTCAGAGCCAATGAAAATCATGATCCTGGGAAACGGTTGACAGGGGGAGATATTAAAACTGCGTTCCACACGCCTACTGTGTTGTAGATTCTTCCAAAGTAGCACGCAGGCTGCGGAGTTGGGGATGGATATATATATAGAGAGATAGGGTGATATTGGAGAGCGTATTTTCATTTATAGTATTATAACTATTTCACACATACATTTTGATTACACATATATACTGATTACACATACGGTAATACAAATACACATAGAGTAAATAACACACATAAATACACATAGAGACAGGTCAACACATACCCCCTCCCCCCCACACACACACACCCTATACCCAACAGTTAGCAATTACACATAAAATATACATTTTTTTACATCACAAATATATACACAAATACATTTTTCTGTTACCATTATTTTACTTTTGGGATTGAAATGGAGGGAGGATGGGAGAGGGGTGGAGAGAATGGGAGGAGAAGAGGAGGAGAGGTGAGGAGGAGCAAGAGGTGGCCATGGGGAGTGTTGCAGAGGAGAGGTGGAAGAAAGTGGAGGAGGTTGAGGAGGAGGAGATTGAAGAGGAGGATGCAGAGGCGATTGAGGAGGAGGAGGCAGAGGAGGTTGAGGAGGAGGCAGGGGAGGAGGTTGAGCAGGCGGTTGAGGAGGAGGTTGAGGCGGAGGTGAATGGAAGAGGAGAGGAGGAGATGGGAGAAAGTGTAGGGAGGGAGGTGGGTGGGCAGGTGCCTATATTGATAGGCATATCGTCCTCAGGGTCAGAGGGAGTATTCCAGCAGGATCCAGCCTCCACATCAGGTGAATATCACATACACCAACATGCCACCACATGTACATCACACACACTACACATGTACAGGATGACCCACAAGGACACTGACATGTCAGCTTCATGAAATATGCAAGGGATAGATTGATCAGTCATGCGTCATTAAATCCATGAAGCTGACAAATAACTGTCTTCAGTGGGCACAACAAGATTAATCAACCAGTAGCCAGTGCATGTAAGGGTGTGCCCACTGCAGCGTATGCAGTCACAGACCGCAGCCAGAATCAAGAGAGTGTTAGTAGCCAAGAACTATAAAGATCAAGAGCCCAACAAATATCACAGCTAGCAATTAATAGCTACTCAGAGTTGCAGTCAAAGGTACAGTTACCTCACTCTAGATGAGATTCATTGTGTGAAAGAGCACAGCATTCTATGTTAAAGTGATCTATTGTCTTATTGTAATTTAAATAATGTAATTTTAAATAAGATCAGTTAAACATATCCGATTTAAGGATTGTCAACAGACACAGTGCTGATTAACAGCTTCTGCCTCAGTGAACGTTTCACATATTATGGTTTAACTGCTTACAAGAATGTAATCAGCCAGCAGTTAAACACTTAATTAACATGGAATCTTCTGTTCTGTCACACAATGCACTGACAATGAGGTCAATGGCCCTGTAAGTAATTCAAGCCTACATGTCAGATAGTTATGAAGGAACTTTATAAAATGTTTTCTTCAACATCATTAACACATCCCCCTTTCTTTTCTTGTTTCTCTTTTTCAGCTTCACGGAGGTCTGGGTCCACTGGTGAACTAGAGGCAATCGGAGCAGGAGGACACGGAGCAAGCCCCCGCTCAGCAGGATCTGGCGCAGGGGGAAGAGGGACCAGCAGAAGCCCCGTGCCCTGGTGAGGAGGAGGAGGGGGACCTTCACCTGGGCAGTGGGACCACTTGCAGGACCGTATGCCACCCCTGTGGCCTTCGACCCCACTGCCCCCCTCTTCCAGCTGCAGCAGCCATCACCAGGGCACACATATTGAAGAGATGACAGGGGCATGCATCCACCTTCTCCTCCCCCCCTTGTCAGCCTGTCTCCAACCACCAGGTCCACCACCAATACCATATTGGAGTCATGCATCAGCCAGGTAACAGCCCCCTCCACCGGGCTACCAGCACCACCACCTGCAACACTTCCTCCACAACCACCAATGGGCCCTACAGCCAGACCCCCATTCCCACCAACACCAAACCAGGATGCTCAGGAGGAGAGGATGACCCTGGTGAGACAGGTACTGGACTGTCTGCAGGGGATCCAGGCCAGTATCTCCTCCAATCACTAAGAGCTTATGAGCAGCCTGGCCAGGCACAATAGGGAGGAGAGGAAGCACCATCTTATGACTGAGTCCTACCTTGCCAGGCTGCTCAGGATAAGGGTGGGCCAAAGCACGTTCCAGCAGGTGACAACGGATGTAGTTTGCTGTGCTCTGGTCTGCAGCCCTGCCTCATCCAGCCCGGAGGCGTCCCCTGCGCCCCAGCAGCCCGGACCCTTCTCTCCTCCCCCCTGCCCCCCCTTTGCGGGTCCTATTTGGAGGCTGTAATATTTTTGGCCAATTGCAATTTACGGGTTTGAATTTGAACGCCAGTGCGTCCTTGGGGATTTGTAGCAATTTAATAGCGATTTGCGATAGTAACATTTACATGCTTGACAGATGAAAGGCTTAGCTGGGACAGAGTTCAGATTTTCATGGCCCGTAGGGTTTTTCCGCCCTTAACCTACAGATTGTTTGCGGGTAACTGAAAGAGGCCAATTTAATAGCCGTAACTATATTAGCTGCCTCCGAAAACAATTATGAAGTTTATACTAATTTTAGCTTGGATATGCAGGGGATGTTAACTAATTGCAAACACAAGAGATTTAGCAAACATCAAGGTAAGTTTGTTAATGTTTATTTTAGTGTATTTTCATTTAAATTCATGTTTTCATACACTGCACTCATAATCCAGGAAACTTTAATATGCCTTTAACTGTTTCAAAACTTAAATATGTAATCTCATGTGCAGCACTCTTTAAGTGGTTTGAAAGGAGTCTTTAAGGATTTCACCTTCATGAGAGTACTGAACAAAAACAAGAAGCTGGGATATGTGCTTTCATCCAGTTGGATTACAAGTTTGTCACTTTACTTAATTTGCATAAAAATTTGCATTAAAATGCCAATTTTTTTTGCGAGGTTCAGTCATTTCCTACTCTCTGTTACCTGTTTATGTCCATGGTCATGCTGATCTAGTTAATTTTCTATTGGAGTGGGTTGCCAGTTTCTTCTCCAGTGACAATGTGATTAGAAAGATCTAAAGTACGACTCTTCACTTTGTCATATGCTAAAGGTATAGTAATGAAAGTTTTAGAATAATCCTTTCCATGCATAACTTCTCACATTTTTATTGCAGCAGGGATATTTTTTTCCAAAAAAAATTATATGCCTTAATTTTTTAGCAATTAGATGATAAAAGTCTATTATTACTATTATAATTCATTTATAACGCGCCAACATATTCCGTAGCGATGTACATAAATTAAGTTCAGACAAAGATAAATACAAATTAACATATAGCAAAGCAAGGAGGGCCCTGTCTTTGAGCTAGGAATCCAATGATTTCCCAGAGTACTTAGGATATAAACTTGATGCTTTATCGATTACATGGCTCCTGCTAAATTTGTATGTCTGAAAAAGCACATTTTTAAGCATGATGTTCACATTTTGCCCTCTTCTACTTCACTCTCACAGACTTAAAATCTCTTTATTTTTCTGCCTTACCCAACAATTCTTTCTTGACCATCCATTCTATTTTGTTTGCCACTTCTCCTCCAAACTGTCTCTGACATAAATTCTATTTATTTTGTTGACTCCCTTCTTCCTCCGAAATCCATTCTCAGTCTATTTTTCTGCCACCACCATTCGTTCTCTATTTCCATGCCATTCATTTCCTCTTACCCAACGTTTTCATTCTTTTCTCTCTACATCATATCTCCAGCCTCTTTTAACCTTCTAAATAGCGCTACCAAACTGGATAAGCATAAGAAGCTGGTAGTAGAAGGTAGATAATAATGGCACAGTGGGGGCTATGTGAAATTACTCAAGGTTGTGTCAAAAGTGTGCCCTCTCCCATGAAATAGTGGTGGAGAATCCACTGCTTCCACCTCCAGATTGCACCAGCGGCAGATTGGATAAGAATGCAAGTGATTGGTCGTGTTCTTGTTTGCTGTCAGTGCAGGCAATGGTGGGACTGTTATGTTACATGATAGTTTAATTTATTAGTGTAAATAAATTAAAAATACTAAGACATTGTCTTGCATCCCCAAAGGGGATATGTCCTGCTCTAATGTATTTTTCTGAAGATGAATATCTCTGCAAGCTCTGATCATCAGCTATAAAGAATTTTCCAGTTGGCCCTCTGAAAAAAAACAAGCAAATTGTACTTTTATACTATCAATTGGAGTGAGAATAGGTAATTTAATTATTTGCATAAAAATATGTGTAACACTTTTAAGAACATTTTCGAATAATATTGTTACCTGTTTTTATACTTTTCAACAACATTGTAAATTAAACATTTTCTACTCCATCACTCACATGATAGATTTTTAGTAGCTTTGACTTGCGAGCTTTATTTCACTCGACAACACGTATAAAAACTTAAATCACCTTAATTAATGAAATAACATGTTAGATTTAAAAATGTTTCAATACATATAATGTATCCTTGGATTACTAGTTACAGTTGTCGGAATGAAAAATATGATTTTTAGCAGTAAATATTATTGGAATGCACAAACTCTTTATGACATGAAGTTCTTAATGTGTCAACACTCAGGAACCCGAGACACCATTTCCTTTTTATCGCTGTATTTAATTATGTTATTGTCACAAGTATCATATATTTCAATTAACCATTTGAGTGCCATGGGTTCAGAAAATTTTTCTTCCCCAGGAGACCAGAAATATTTGCAACATATTGCTATGCATCTGTTAGACACTGTTAATATCATCTTTTCTTTTTTTTTTTTTTTAGCAAAAGGTAGATTTCTACTGGTATATTTGTTATTTTAGCTCTATGTAAAACGGGAATGAAAAAAATAATAAATGTAGTAATTTTGAAAACAAATATCTGTACTTTTACTAAAAGCAAGCAGTAAAATTGCAGCTCATTGCAAAGCCCATGGGTCTCCCAATATTCATTTTTGAGTAACATTAGGTTTACTTCTGAACAAGACAGTCCATTAATGGACAAGAGCAAAAAAAGCTTTTCTTGACTTGATAAATACATTATACATACCCTGTGCCTAAAAGGTTAACCTCTCCTTAATAATTCATTATTAACCCATAAAACTATATTTTGTATGAAAGTATAAAACTCGGAAAATGCAAATACTCCCAACATGCCTAAATACCTAAAAATACACAACCATTATTTGAAATATATATATATATATATATATATATATATATATATATATATATATATATATATACAGCAAAAACATTCATACTTTCTTTGTATGGTGACGAAGGTGTGACAATGACATAATACAAAGCTTAAACTTTATTCATACAACACATTTTATGCATTATGGTAAAATATGGAGGAATACATAAATCATCCTATATTCATACATTATATTTTATGCATTGCAGTAGAAATATGGCGCAATACATCAATCATCCTTTATTCACACAACGCATATTATGCATTACATGTAAAAATATGGTGCAATACATAATTTAACCTTTATTATTACAATGCATTGAAGTAAACACACCAGTGGATGGGTGATTGAGTGCCATGGATCTGAGCAGGGCAGGCATGAGGCAGTATTTGTTGAACTGGGCAGTGAAGGAGATGGGACAAAGGACTGAAGCTGGACTTGGGACAGGAGATGTGTTAATCCTCCTCCTCTGGACTTTTAAGGACGGAATAGTCTTTTATAGGCTGAGAACCAGTCTACAACATTCTTGGATGGTCATGGTGGTCCTCTTCAGTATCAGATGGTCTCTGACAAACCAAAGGGCATCATTAACGCAGCACATGAGGCACCAAGCATCTTGAATGGCTCCAACACTGTGTGTATGAGAAAACAGACCCTGGGGCAGTATCTGTATGTGTAGAGGCCTCTTGTTCCAGTCAAGCCATTTCAAGAGCGGTAGCAAGAAAATATTGGACATGGCCAAATATCCAGATCCATGGAGCCATGACCTATCAGGACATTATTCACAATGCTGGTCTGTTTCTTACTTAATTCTGCCAAATGAATTTGGTCTTTCTTGTTTTTCAAAAAAAAAATTTGTCTTCTCTTTCTGTTTACTGTTTTTAGTTCATACTTGTATCAGTATAGCTGTTTGACTTGATAAAGAGAGGTATTATCTCTCTCACCATATCTACACACTCCTCAACAGACTATTCAGTAGTATGAAAAATCAAAACATTATGAGCATTCATTCCACAATACTTTCTTCACAAGACAAAACAACCACAAAACACAAGCTCTCTTTTTATGAAGCGTGCATAACCCAAACATCATCATTTTAAATGTAACAACAAGCACGCCACTCAAACCCCACAGCATATTTCCCAACTTCTTCCACACCACCCTCATAAAACCACATGTCCAAAACAAATGCACAAATGCACGTAACCAAAACGCGCGTTCTCTGAAACTCTCTTGTAGTCATACACCCATACACAACCATCCACACTACATGCTTCTGCCTATTAATAAATCTCTTATCTGACACATTCTTCCAAACAACCAAACTTTATACCTCACTCAACCCACCTAAATGCACCGGCAACTCACGTGACTCCAGAAACATCCTCACCTTTCTTTCATCAAACCACACTTCCCTACTCACTTGCTCCCAACCAAACTTACCCATCTACTTCTCAATCATCAAATAATGCCAAGGGACCACAAAACTTACAGGCTTACTAATATCCACCACACCCAAACCCGTTCTCCGCAACACATTTCCTGCAGCATACCTCAACATACAACCAGCCATACTGGGTGTCAAACACACACACACACCTAGACACATACTGTACAGCCAAGAACTCTTCCCACAATCTTATTCAGCACTCTATGGGGCGGGGGGGAGCACCACACTCAAATACAACAAAATGGGAACAATCACTGCCTTCACAATCAAAACCTTTCCTTCCATCACCAAACCCTCATGAAAAGCCAATCACCTCAATTGCACTGCTCTCCACTGGCTAACCACACCTCTCAGGCACATTTCACTGTCCATAACATTTACAGATACACTTACCAAAATTGACCTTAAAAGTACTCGCCATACAAACCCCTCCACTTGTTATTTCAATCTCTGCAAAGCTGATTCTGATTTACATACCACAGTCACATCATCCATATATCCAAAAACGTTTACACTTCTTCCACTGCTTCCAGGCACTTCCATACCACGCACTTCTTTGCACCACTTCCAAAAATCTGTTCTTTCCCAGACACCCTCACAACCATCCTTATTCAAAACATTGGTCATCCCAATCTTACCCTCAACATTTTTAACACCTGTTCCATATGCTCCACTCCCGCCTGAAACACAATCTTCGTACCCTTCTCACCCATACACTTTCTCACCAGTGTTTTTTTCTTCCTCAGTCTCTTCATTCACACCAACACCCTCATCTCTCAGATTATATAAATACACCAATCTACTATTCCATATTTCAAAATCTATTTCTATATCTCTATATTCTCACATTCTTAAAACTTTTTTTAACAAAAAACTTCTTGCACTCCTGTTTAACCCAGTCCCACCATGGTACAACAGTTTCAAATTCAGACTTCCTTACACACCACTTATCATACCATTCCAAAAAATTTCCTTTCAACTCATCATCCTCCAACAATTCGAAATTCAAAAAGGCCAACTCTGAAAGATTATTAATACAGTTGAAGACTTCTGCCAAAAAAGTAATTTCCCTTCCAGATAAAAAAAAACATTAATTTTTTCAAAGAGTAGAATCCTCTCTTTTTGTGTGGGAGAATATACATTAATCGAAACAAAACATTTCTCCCCCAAACAAAAAATAAATGCAAATTAACCCTACCAAGTTCAATAATGATGACTTTTTTATTAGAAAAGTCCCACTCTTTAAATAGAACCCCTACCCCACTACAATTCCCACAGGTATACAACCATGCCTGAGGACCAAAAGTCCAATCTGCAACCTTAAAACTCGATGTCAAGCCACACTCCTGAAAAGCAAAAATATTTGCATTTTGTAGTGACAGTTGATGAAATGCAAATGCCCTTCTAGAGGCAGACATATTTCCGCTGACATTCAAGGAGCAAAAGGTTATGGACATTATTTTTTTAAACAAATTATTTACATATGTACACAATCCCTGCCTTTGTCCGTCCTTGGTCTTTTTGGCTGAATGGAAGCCACGCAACTAACTGGGGATGCAACACTTCTTTCACTATCAGAGGGTCCAAAAAAACCTGTGGTATACTGTAAAGAGTCTACAGCCCCAGCATCTAGAAAGCCAGCTATGGATGAAACATCTGATAAATTACCAATCTGCTGGCTAGAATCAGAAGCCTCCCCTCTGTGTAAGAGATGACTGATTCTATATCGCTCTGTCCTGGGGCCTGCTCAGGTAATACAGAAGAAGGTTCGTCAGGTGGGGATTCCTCTTGCTTTCTTTTGTTGGATGCAACAGGATCCATGCCCATATGAAATTCCTGCTCCAGGGGTGACAGGCTTTTCTCCACATCAGCCTGGACATTAAGCTTGTCATGCATCTCTGGCTCCTCCACCGGTGGAAAGCTCACCAGGGCATCTTGACAGGTTTCTAGAATCACATCAAGAGCCTCATCATTCCCAGCAACAGAGGAGGTTAGGGACACCCTGAACTTCAAAATTGCTGCATAGGACAGACGCGCTTCCTCCTTGCTAAATCTTTTAGGACCCGTAAATATCATTTTTTTTTCAGCAGCAGGCAATCAGCAACATACTAACTTGACTTCCCGCAATTATTGCAAGTCAGACCAGTTTTGCAAGCATCTTGCATGTGCATAAAGGACTTGCGCATGCGGCAGAAGGTTGGCATATCTTCGTAAAATAGATAGCCTCTATTTCCTCCAATTTGGAAATTCTGGGAACGGATGACATAGCCATCCAATACAGGTCTCGTCTGGAGAGAAATATACCCAAGAACCTTCTATTTCTGTTAAATGTACCAAACCTGTTGTACATTCGGTCACCCCCCATCACCTCGTCACAATAATGCAACAAATAGTTGCAGATGTCCTGGGAGGTGACACACAGATTATACATATGGACAATCAACGGAATATAGTGTTTCTTTGCCACGCAAACAATGAATTGCAATCCAGACATCGCTGGGACCAGTGCACTGTCCTTAGACCATTGGTAACAGGTTTGCATAGAGGCCAGGTGATATCATAAATTCCTCGTTGCATGAATTCCTGAATACAAAAGATCCTGCTTCTTGCCATCTTAAGGACTTCCTCCAACATAACACACTGAATGTGCTGCAGCACTCGTCTCTCACGTATCTTATCTGCCAGCTCCACACAAAGAGTCTCCTGTATACTAGGGATCTCCCAGGCCATCGCCTCCCTCCCAGGCCGAGGGGGTGAGCCACTAACCAAATGATTTTAGCATGAGGGAATTCCACTCCCCAAAAGCAGCAACTGTCCAACCATGAATAGAACGGCTAAAGGCCAAGGAGTGGGTCGTCTGCAAGAAAGACCTTCTGACTACACCACAAGGATTTAACCAAAAGGCAGAGAAGCGATCACTAGCAAATCTTTAAAAACAAGATTTTTTTATTTTTTTAAAGAAAAGAAAAGATCATTTACAGGCCAAGAGTTATGTTTTCTCCAAAAAACTTCTCAATAAACAGTATTTTTACCATGGCTAAGGATTTTGGGTACTTACAAGCAAATGAGGCTTAAAAGGTCCATCCTTTTTGCCTCAGGCCCAATTAACAAGCAGATATGTTAATGAATATGTGCCCTTCTCTCAGGAGAGCTTAGAACATAGCCATGGATTAGGATACTGAGCCAGATCTCACATATTGCAGTTTCACCTTAATATTGGACTCATTAAGTAATTTCTCTGAATCTTCCCATGTCTCTCCTTCCCAACCCCCCTCTCTCTAGTCTCCTCCCTTATCTACCCTTCTCTCTCCCTCATTTCTCTCCTCTTCATCCTCTCTCACTTATCCCCCTTCCTCTCCATCCTTTCCTCCTATCCTCTAATCCCCCTCTTACCTCATCTCTCCTTACCTGTCATCCCCACCCTATTCATACCTTCGTCTTATCTCCCCCTTCCTCTGTCCCCATCTTTCCACCCCCTCTCCAGCTCCTTCTCCCTTAATATATATTTTGCTTTTGCCCCATCCAGGGTACACACCAAAACTGGTGACCCTAAGGGTGGCAATCTCTGGAGGGGGGGGGGGGGGGGGATGAGGCCCCTGAACTCTTGACAGCCAAACACTTTAATTAAACGTGGTTGGCACTCAGAGGGTTGAAAGACAACTAAACGATTATATATTTGCGTATTACAACAAGCATAATTAGACGGTATACAGCTATTTCCTAATTAGCAAATTATATATTTTGATACCTCTGATGTGCCCTGAAGGCATCCATGATAATTTGGTGGGATTTGCTTTTGTGATGCAGGCAGCCTATGTCTAAACCTATAAAGGGAAAGGGGGGTGGTGTTACATTTAATCAGATCTAATCTCCTAAAAAAAAACTCCTATATTGTTCTTCAGTTCCCTCCTCTGCCAGAAAAAAACTCCCTTCACAATCTAGTCCTCAAAATACAAAATGCAATTTTCTACTCATAAATAAAAGTATTCAAAGAATAGAAGTTTTCTCTAAAAAATATTTTGTGTTCATGGTTTACTCTAATTTCATAGTTTGTTGCATTCAAATACGGATTCCAGAACCTCAAATCATTTTCATAAAAACATTGCTATCCTTATTTAATTCTGTAAACAAATAATGGACTACCCATGATTTTAGTGCATTGCTTCCTTATATAGAGCCATAAGTAATGTTTGTAATTTAAAATAAAATATCATATTGCAAAACAAAATCATTTAAGAATGAACAGCCTCATTAAAATGGGGCTATGTTGTAGAACGTAGCCCGTAACTCCAAATTTATGGGTTACGGGTATTAAATTAGCCCTGTTATGTAGCATGCAGCGGACTTGCCTGTTTAGACGTAGGACGGACAAGAAAAGGCTACGTTTTGAGCAATGTTGAACTTCGCGGCTGTAGATCCTTTGATACGTCAAGCTCGTAACCGCTACGTAGTCACTCGTGAGCAAGCACGTAACAAGTAAATGGAGCCCAAAGGCCAGCGTGTGCTCAAGAGCACCCACAAGGGGGGTAAAGTCCTATACGTAGCACTTGTTAATCAAATAAAAACACACTACTGTACATTTATTAAAAGGGAAAGTGATGTTAGGTCTTAGAATTAATAGCACAACATTCACAAGCCCGCAAACCGCCCCCCCCCCAAATACTTTATTTCATGTTTATATTTCATGTCATATCGATCCCTGCATTAAATGTGTTGACATATACTGTAACTCGCATGTGATAGAATATCATATTTGCGGCTTTATTAATATTGCATCATGAATGGAATGTGGGTTTATTTGTAGCTCTTAATTGAACCCCGTAGGACTTTGAAATCCCTCCTCCATTTTCTTGTGACGCAATGATGCCGATCTATGTTTCCATTGGCTCCATCGGGAACTTGTAACTACGTGATTTCTTAATTGTTTGCGTTTGAGCACGCAACAACGACGGCGGAGAACTGGTTTACGAAATAGCATCTCTCGCTCGTAGCTCGCAGCACTTTGAATTTAATAGCAATGTAAAACGGCCAAATTTGAGCACGCAGCCCTTACGTGCTACACTTTGGACTTTGGCTGGAATTTAATATGGCCCAATGTAAGTGAATGTATAGCACTCTCCAGCTAACAACTGAAAGAAAGAAGTAACTTAGCAAGCTAATTTAATAACTTTCCTGTAGGTTTCTGACACGTAAGTTATCTCAGAATAACTAAATTTCCATGGTGATTATAATGTGTACTGAGAAAGCAAGATTTCATTTGAGATATCCAAACATCTGTTGTTCCAGATTGTTCATATAGAGTAATGTGGCAGAACTTCTATCCGTTCATATTCACTAATTGACTTGAGAGCGTCTGTATACAGCGTGGGACTGGCCAAGCAACAAAACTGTTTCTGTGTTGTAAAAATAGCTAATCTCAACACTTCACTTAAATGGTAGGTGTTAAATGGGAGCCACTTGCTATTAATAGAGTAATTAGCTCTATCATAAATCATGTTAAAAGCACAAGTACACAAAGTCCCATGCAGACAGTCAACGCATGATTAAGAGTCTCCTGGGAGTAACATTTAACCTTTACTAATGAGAAACAAAAGAATAGGCCACTCACTGCAACATCATCCATCCATTGCTCTGAGAAGTACAGATAATTTATTTTATGGTTACACTTTTTCAATGGGTATATTCACCAAGAATGGCTATAAGGAGCTGTGATGAATCACAATCACTCACCAGCCGCGTTCAACCTATTCATTAAGATTAATATATTAAAATGAAATTTGTAGAACAATATAATACAAAGTACTGTTTTTTCTTAGATAATATAAAAAACACATCTTACAGCAGGTCTTAGTTAATTATTTAGCTCATTCAGTTGGTAGCTGCGGCTCTCAGTTCCCAGAGATGATGTTGCTTTGCAACGTGCTCATGTTAGTGTGGACGTTATTTTTATTTAGTAAACAGGATAAATTGTGAGATTTAGGTACATGAGAAAGGTACATGTAAATCAAAATGTTTTGCATTATGTCACCGTTCACCACAAATTGCAAAATTGCCATGAAAGTGTGATGAATTTGAGTTTGCCATGTTTGGTTCCAATAAGAAAATGTAACAAATCTTTTTCCTGATGGTAGATGCTGGTTAAAACTTGATAATTTATATTCTGACTTCGGAATGACTTGTTTATGTAATGCTTCTAGCCAATACTGACCTTTGCTCTGTTTCTTAAAACTTTGTTTCCTCCCTTTCTCAATCTCAGTCTAGACACAAACTTGAATGGGCGACATATACAAGTATTTGTTTGTGTCAGACAACAAATGTGAACCTCATACATTCGAAACTATGTATCAACATTGTTGTACAAATTGACATTCTTAATGATTGGATTCATAAAGTCAAAATACAGATCTAGAATGTTTTATGACAGTTTAGAATGTAATAAAGCTTTATACAGCTAATCATTTTATTCCTTTTATATGCTATGGAATCTACCATTTTGGTTTCTTCTGACCAACTTTCTAAGGTGTGAAGAGACTTTGAATATACAAGAAGGGTCTATATGCACAATAAGAATGGAACAACTAAAACCGATGTTTTCAACAGAAGAAATGTAATTCTCTAGTTTACAATGACACACCTACTCAGTTAGTAACAGACAAATTTATCAGAGAAAAGAAAAAGGATCCCTGCAGTAAAAATAATCATATATTATAAAATGTAAAGGTTGTATTTATTGTTTTTGATTTCCAAATTAATATTTCCCATTATCAAGCTTATTTGTTTAAAATACTATATAAAAAATGACCTTAGTGATTTTTTAATAAAAAGACTATACCCAGAGACTCTATTATATTTTATATGCCAGAATTCACAAAGTGAACTATTTAGCTAAAAAAAAAATTTCACTTCAGACTATTTTGTTTTTTGCTGCTTTAGTATAACCACATAACTTGTCCATGTCACGCTTCGGCACTTGAAACCTGACAATGACCGTCATTCAATTGAGGCTTTCAGGAGAACAACCAGGGAACACCAAGGGGAACAAGGCACAGTCTTCAGGGTACTAACAACCACAACATTTATATCATTATCACTGAGGAAGCTGTCAGCAAAAGGGCGAAACACGTTTGATGAAGTGTATTTACACATTAATATCATCTCCAACACCTCAAAGAAAGTGGAGACATCATTTTTGAGCACCAACCAACCTATCAATGTTTTTATAGGTTTTAAATCTTTTATAGTTTGTTTTTACTTTTTATTTTTTCATTTTTCCATCCGTTGTATATGGCACACACCAAAGACTACTGTGTATATTTTATCTGCGGCATTCTATTAATAAAACCTGTTTATCAATCCTGGTTTCCATCTCATTGATTTGGGGTGCATTTGAAGGATCCATGGCTGTTTAGACACTATCATTACAGCAAAAACGCAACATCAACAGGTGGCCATATCCACAGTACTAGTCTACCTCATTGCCATCAGGATTTTTGCACTGGGAGAACAGATCCAAATGGCAACCAGCCAATTGATAGATACATAGCATCTATCTATCTGTCCACCATCAGTACAGTGTATATATTAAAAATTTCTACATGAGAGAAACCAACATTGAGAGCTTCAGACCAAACATTACCCCATAACATTGGGACTATTGAAGGGATCATGTGCTTTTTTCACTCCACCTTTTGCATTTATCTTTTTCTTGGGCACTGACGTGAACAGAGCCCCAAGAA
Source organism: Discoglossus pictus (assembly GCA_027410445.1). NCBI lineage: Eukaryota > Metazoa > Chordata > Amphibia > Anura > Alytidae > Discoglossus > Discoglossus pictus. Next base: position 23,350,739 of record CM050169.1, read on the forward strand.
AAGCTGCAGATCCCAGTTCACACCAATAGAAGCCAAAGTATTGCTTAACCCTGAAGCAGGTAATCACCATACCTGACATCCCAGTCCGAACCACCTCCAGACAGGGGTAAGAAAGAACATCCATAGGACTACCCATAAGAACCTACTACAAATACACAGATCATCTTACCAACACACCTACCCTGCGCTACGCCTACGTTTGGGACACACACCCAACATCCTACTCCAAATGTAATGGACTGTTGCTTCAGAGAGATGCATAATGATTGGAGACTTTCTAACAGTGAAGTAAGAGTTTATTCCAGTGAAGAAGCACAAGGTTGGAGAAGGAATACAATGGAAGCTGGGTGCAGAGTGAGAATGGGACTGTGAGCGTAGAGAGGGATTCGGATTGATAAGTCCATGTTGGTACTTGTTGATAAAGGTTAGGAACTTGAAAAGGCATTATTAGTAGTTGGGAAACAATTGGAGCAGGGCTGAGAGTGTGGAGGTATGGGCTCAGAATGGAAGATTCTATATCAAACATATACATGTAAAATGTAATCTCTAAGGTGCAAGGACCCCAACCCCTTGTTTATTAGCATGTTTAAATCATATTTAGCTATATGCATTTGTATTCAGGGATGTTTGACTGTTTGTATCACAGATGTTCACTGTTGCGTGAAAATGTGTTTTATTTCCTATCTTAGTTATACTGCTGTTTTCCTTCAGTTAATTCATAGGATAACCCTACCCTCTCAAGATTTAAGATGAAACCTTCCCTTATTCAATCAGAATCAGCCAAATGTGACGTTTTTCTAAAAAAAAAAAAATGTTCCTGGCTCGCATACCTGTAAAAACAAGTGCCATTTTTACTAAACTACACTTGTCTGTTAATTCACCTAAGTCAAGTGACATACCCATGTCATATCTGAATTTGTCAAGAACAAGACATGGTGAAAATAGACTTAAAGCAGTCATGTAAACATAAAACTAAAAGGTTTCAAGTGGCTAAGCAAGTATATTGTTTCATCTCTTCTAGTGACACTTCTAGACTTAAAATATAGAATATTGTACTGTACATTTCAAGAGTACTTTGATTGCTAGGGTTTGAAGTGATTGCATGTTTATAGTGAGAGTGTTCTTTAAGTGCTGGAGAAATGAGAAACTGTTAATGTGTATGGTAAATAGAGATAAAGTTTGAAACCAAAGCATTAAAAGTCATTTTGGATTTTCAATTAATTACTATGCTCAATTCTAAAATACAGAGGTGATTAGTTATTAAAAAAAGACAAACAAATAATCGAAGTGTATGGTTTCTAAATCTATTTTTAAGGATCTTTAAAATTTAAAAGGGCCACAGAAGTCATAAAATACTTAGAATCATATATTAAAAGTCCCTGTTGTTTGGATTGGTCTTGAAGCTTCTAGGATGGTATTTAAAACAATCTTTTGTGCAAATTCACTTTTGAAGAAGCTATATAGTAGGTGAAATACATAGAGACAACATCCCAGTGACTGCTACTACCTTGTCTCTTTGGGCCTCATTCAATTGAGATTTGGCCAATTGAATAGGCACATAGCATATTTATTCACAGATGTTTTTAGTGAGATAATTCTATCCAAAAGCAAGGTCTTCACTAACTAAAAACTTCTGTAAAAAAATATGCTCTGTGCATATATAAAGCCCTATTCAATTATCCAAAATGCAATTGAATGAGGCCCTTTGGTAATAGCAAAGCTAACGTAAAGTTGCAACTGCTAATCTGGAACCATCAGGAACACAGAGGCACCGACTGATAGGTGGATGTACTATAGGATTACCTAAGGACTGAGATAACTGCACAAAAGAGTGTTTTTAATATCATCTCAGAAGCTTTAAGACTAAGGGCCTCATTCAATTGTGATTTGGCCAATTGAATAGGGCTCTATATAAGCACAGAGCATATTTTTTTTACAGAAGATTTTAGTTAGTAAACTTCTATCCAAAAACACTAACTAAAAACTTCTGTAAAAAATATATATGGTCTGTGCTTATATAGAGCCCTATTCAATTGGACAAATGGCAATTGAATGAGGCCCTAACAATAGCACCTACTAATATATGATTCTACATGTTTGAATACAATGGAACTGGAAAAACTACAATTAACATGTATCACACTTCTACCTAATTGCTACCTAGCTCAGTATTATCTGTCTAATTGTATTATCAAAAATATGTTTTAATCAATACTTCACTTTATCACAAATTTATTAAAACATATCTTGCTTGTGATTTAGGCTATTTTCCACTATTGGTGTCGCCATTTTGCAATTAACAGTCCTTCCTTTATAGGAGGGGTACCCAAGATCAGTCCTAGAGGGCCACACACAAGCCTGGATTTGAGGACATCCCTACAATCACTTCTTCAGTCATCCTGATTGCAGAAAGAATATCTTCATATTGCGGGTTGTGTGTGGCTCTCCAGGACCAAGCTTGTGCATTATAGCATATTTATATCACTAAAACTTTATCCCATGTATATCACTTTATTCCATGTATTTACTTTACCTCTGAGCCAGCTTCTTTATGACAATTTTGGATGGATTTTGGACTATATGAATAAAACAACATTAATATATAATATTAATATAAATTAAATATTGTAAAAGCTATAGAGAAGACTTATTTGCTCCTTGCAAAAATGTTCTTTGTAGCGAAAATTTTTATTTCAATCAAGCAAGTTTAGAACTGGCATCATGATATTCTCACTATTAAGGAGAACTAGCATCAATTGCTACAAGCGTTTGCCATTGTCGCGCAGCTTAACGTGATGTTTTGTTTTAGTATAATGGATCATTTATTCCTTAGAACAGTTGCCTGGCTCCAGTCCTCACGGGTCTGTATGATGATGCATTTTCAGGATATCTTATTTAAATAGAGGTGACCTAATCAGCAACTAAATAATTTGATTTACTTGATATTTTCAAAATCTGACCTATATTCAGTCCTTGAGGACTGTATTTTGGCAAGCTTGTGTTTGATGCTTTTTTGCTGATTCCATAGAGGAAAAATTTATTAGACTCTCTTTAATCGAACATATTTACTTGAGATGACAATTACTGAACATGAAATGGGATTGCTCTGAAGGACCTCATTAAAATCTCAGTACTGCGTCGAAAAATCATGGTTAAGTCAAAGGATAATTAATTTGCTCAAAACGGTCACTTCTGTCATTTTATAATTGTTGCACAGAAAATTGAAATTTTAAGATCAGTGCACTTAGCATCATTTTTTTTTAAACCCACGCACAAAGAAAGAAAATCCCCTTAGCAATTTGGGTCCCTTTGCTTCAATTAATTCTACTAGCGGTAAATTTTCACTTTGACTGTCGCCTTGATTTCTTCTCCCACCTAATTTGCATCTTACATGAAATTTGTTGCAGTCGACCCTTGGCTGACTTAATCTTATTGGCATTGTAAGTGACATATAATGTTACAGAAAATGTAAACTTTCCCAAATCCATATTGGTTAACTGAGAAACTGAAAAAAAACATATCTTGGAGGCTGTAAAGGTGATAGAAAAATAAAAAATATTTTCTGCTTTGTTTGTGCAATGATACACAATAAAAAAAAATCATACATGTGTTTGTACCTTTAAAATAATTTAAAGCAACTCGGTAAATGATCAAAATGTTGCAGTTCTATAAACTACTAGTCCAACTACAGCAGTTTGCAATTTATTATTATAAACAAAAAGTACATGTAATCATTTTTGATCATTTATACTTTGAAAGTGGCATATGTGTAAAAGTATTAGAACTCACCTTTTATTGCTACAAAACCTCTGGATATAAGCAGCCACATTAAATTTGAACCCTGTATGTGCAACGTGAGACCCGCAACAGCTGCAGGCTTGAAATTTGGCCGAGTTGCAGAGCTATTAAATTAGAACATGCTGCGAGATACGGGCTTGAGACGCAAACCAAAACCAATGCAAAACCATTTGTTGAACGTTGGATGTGAGTGATCAAATAGTCGAACTCGTAGTTACACGTTTAGATGGAGGCAATGGCAAATGAGATCGTCATAATTACGTTACTGAAAATGGAAGTGGGATTTCAAAATCTTATGGTTTTCAATTACGAGTTACGATTGGACCCTCATTCCAGAAATAATGCAATATTAATAAACCTGTGACGATGTAAGAGCGCCAACGTAAGTTTGTGGACAATTGCGCGCTGTATAGAATTGCACACCGACAACAGAGCACAATGCATCAAGGGAGAAATGCACAGAGAGGTAACCGGGGAGTGGATGGAGAGAGTGTAGGGCAGGTGGAGGTAGCAGGGAGTGGATGGAGACATGGTAGAGCAGGTGGAGGTAGCGGGGAGTGGATGGAGACATGGTAGGGCAGGTGGAAGTAGCAGGGAGTGGATGGAGACAGTGGATGGAGACAGTGTAGGGCAGGTGGAGGTAGCAGGGAGTGGATGGAGACAGCGGGGAGTGGATGGAGTTGATGGAGACAGCCAGCCTTCTTTTACATTGACAGTGACAGAAAGGACAGAGAAAGAGGATCAGGAGAGAGATGAGACAGAACAGGGTCTGGAGCGTGCATGCATTTGTCCCGAGCATGTGCGCATTAGTAGCGAGAGCACTTTATTCCTGCCTACTTTCGTCGGGTGGTGGATATATCAGTGCTCATTTGATGGCATGTTTTCGGCGTGTGTTGATTATTTTGGGACACCCTAATATCTAACATCACTTTCCTTGATAATAAAAGTACAGTAGTGTGTGTACAAGTGCATTTAAAGTGCTACAGATTGGATTTTACCCCCCATGCGGGTCATCTCTGGTACACGTTGGCTTCTTGGCTCCATTTGCATGTTACGGGATTGAATGCCGGTGAATTTGTTGAATTGAGCACGGAAACGTAACGTAACGTTACGAATCTGAGTGGCAGTGGCAAAAATGTAACTTAAAATGGCAGCATCCACTCCACACAAACATGGGGAAAAAATAGCAAACTTGGCAAGTTGGCAGTTAATCTTCCTTAGAAGAGTTCTTATTTATAAAATAAATTAAATTTCAATGGAATGTACCCTTGCATACAAGCTACATAGAGGTTTAAAGTTGTAGAATTATTATTAAAATTGCCTCTGAGTGTGAATCATGGAACCCCCCACACACACACACACACACACAGTGGTGCCATCTAATTTGCATAACACTACATTTAAATATAATTTTGTTTTACATATAGAACCTGTTCTCAATAGCTAGTACCCTGAACCTGTTATTTGTGGAAAGGAGGGAAGAGGTGGGCGTGAAGTGACAGGCTTGCAGTGTGTTGCACTATTGTAAAACAAGCAAGACATGGGAGTGCATGGGCAAGTTCACAGTGTCTGCTTCACTCTGCTCCTCATGCACACTGATAGGAGATATAAGCTCATTATACTAGTTATGTTTCTCTCTTCCAGTCTGCCAAGCTCTCCTGCTACCTCACTGACTGGTGTCTCTCAAAATCACAGCATGCTCCTAATCCTCATATTCATGGGTCCAAAAAATAGCAAATTAGGATCCCACCTTCTCTTATATGGTTAGTAAGTGAAGCCAGTGTCTCTTGCCGTCTAAGTTTTGTCTAGGGCATTAAACGTTTGGGTCATTCCAGTGGAGTGACTGACAGAGATGTCACAGACACTGACCGTTGGGTAAGGTATATCAGTCTAGTGGATTTGTTCAATATGGATTGGAGTGGAGACAGATGGATGAGGGTAAGGCCAGTAAGGAGATAGTTGCAGTAGTCAAGCTGAGATATGATGAAAGAGTGAATGAGAATTTTAGTTGTGTCTTGTGTAATATAGCAAAAGATTCTGGAGTTCTTTTTTGGTGAAATTCATGTGAGGAGTGGGGAGATTAGAAGCTCAGTCTTTGACATGTTGAGTTTAAGTTGATGAATGGACATCCAGGAAGATATACTAGAGTGGCAATTAGCAACTTGAATTAGAAGAGAGGGGAAGAGATCTGGTGCTGAGAGGTAGATCTGAGTTTCATCGCATATAGATGATACTGGAATCCAAAAGATTTTATTAGGGTACCAAGGAGAGAGATGGAGAAAAGGAGGGGGCCTGGACTGAACCTTGGGGTTTGCCAACAGTCAGAGGATGAGGTGAAGAAGATGAGCCTCACATATGTAGATGAGGGCAAGGGATTGCCATAAACAAGGTAATCATTTGCCCACATTTTTATTTGTGGGGAAGTGGATTTCGAAAAGAGCACACCCTCTCGACTAGAATACAGAGGACAGAATGTATCATAGTTTAAGGTGTTGGTAAGGAGCCTGGTCATTAAAAAGCGTGAGAGAAGTGATTATCAAAAAGTGATGGATGCTCTGAGTGGGATGCAGTGTTGATAGGGCTATAATGTGTAATGTTATTATAAGGTGCAACTACATGATATCCTTAGTGAATAAGCTCCAAAGCATAGCAGATAGGTCTTGCCTCACTAGTGAGAAAGCTGCCACCTTAGTCAATATAGCCATCTGCCTTAGAGTTCATTAAAAGGTATTTCATAGCATAAATTGATTACAAATATATGCTATATTTAGTTTAAAAAGTAACATTTTGGTTAATTTTTCATATTACATCATTAAAAACATATATGGAAGAATTTCATTATGGAAGCAGATATCTTGGAGATATATCGAAACATCTAAGAAACTGTCATGGAGACTAGATTTATATAAACAAACTGATCGATATATGATGGGGCAAGACCAGAGATCGGGTGTTGCTGAGGTGCGGAAAGGCTGTGATACAAGTTGAAGGTTGCAGGTGCAGTCTGCAAGCAGAGTCTGGCCTGAAGTCAGCAAAGACAACAGGTTACAGGAGGCTGATACACTGTCATGGAGGACTAGCTGGGAAGCTGACAGAATGCAGTGGAGAGCAAGCTGGGAGGCTGTCAGTGCACTGCAAGAAGAACTGTGGCCTCAAGTGACTTGTTATCTTTCATTATCAGGTGGCAGTGGCCTAGTGACCCTAGCTCTGAATGGGAGCTGGAGTTTTATTATTTTTTTCTTTAGTATCACAACCACTACTTCAATTGGGCTTGGTACGTGATGGTTCTTGTTGTTATCCCTGATAGCAGAGATTGAACCAGACCTGTATTTGGACCTTCAGGACTACCAAAGGAGCACAGGAACTACCAGCAAGATTAGTAGAGTTATTGGCTGTGACTCTTCTTCAAGCAGATGTAGCAGCATTAATCCCAATGATCAGGATTATCCCTTCCCTCAATAATGAGCACACACGTAACTTTGTACTGTATGATCACACTGATAACTTTATTGGTCACAAATCCAGCATTTTTATTCATATCTGTCACCCATCACTATCAGGTCACACAACTTACCCTTTAGCCAATCCTCAAGCCTGTTCTCCTAGCCATAAGGCCCACCTGTCAATCAAGTGATGGGAGCCTTTCTGACCCCCTCCCCCAGGTACCTTGGAGCCTGGGACAGTAATTAACAAATTACTTATTTTGTTCTGTGTGGCAGGGTTAGCTGGCTAATTAAGGAAGTAGAAAGTGTGGCTAGTGACCTTTGTGACTATGTATCCTGGCTCCCTATTGAGATGAAAGCACACCTGTGGTCAGAGATGGCAAGCCTATGTGACAAGCTCCCAAAGTGGCAACGATCATATATCACAATGGAACAACACTGGGTAATAAGATCTCCCTTTCTCACTTTATCTAAATTTCCTGGGCTCCTATAAGTCACACAGCTGGCCCTCAGACCCCTTAGCTTCTGAGCTCTGTTCTCTGTACCCCAGAACCTGGACCCCTCTCCCTGAGTATGTGGGCTTTATTGTATTCCTCTGGAATGACCAACCCCTGGATATGAAACACACAAGGACCACTGACCTACATTCTGAGTTGCCCTGGTAACAACCATCTCACACAGTTATAGTTACAGATGCCATAACGGAAACAATAATTATTATAAATCCAAACTTGCCAGCAGGGCAACCCTAACCCATACATCCAGGGGTATCACAATTATGACCACCCTGCTCACACCAAAATAACAGTCCAGATACAGTCCATGTTTGCAATATAGACTGCACACCATGTCCTCCCTGGGCATTGGCTGGTTGAATCAACCCTAGATCCTAGTTGCCCATGAGAATGTCATTTAGTATTTATTATTCTTAAACAAATGTTTTTAAGTATCTTAATTAAAGTTTCCAGTTGCCATTTGTTTCAGCACAAAACCCAAACAAAACAAAATGTTCACAGGACCTTTGAGACATACTGTCACACATATAGACAAGCTCAACTTTGGATGACATCACCCTATGTCACAGTATATAACATCATAAAGCCCGACCACTATATAAGTAGCTCTGTCATGAGGGTAAAGTCATTCACAGCTGGATGCAACAGAGGAGCTGGTTTAAGGCAATGTCCCATTTGAAGGTTCTGCAAGAAGGTCTGATGGAGAGAAACTCAAATTTCCAAATGTTGGTATGTAAACAGATAAATAATAGCAACTTCCCAACAGGGTTAATTGCTAAATTAGACTATTGAGACACTAAACATCGAGCCTTCTGGATTAAAAACACCAAGCAACATAAGGACGGCAGGACAATATCTGTGACATCTCATATATAACGTGAATTGATATCATATTGAATGTGAGTGTAATAGTTTTAATTATTTGCTATAATAAACCTTTCTATAACAATAGATGTTGAGAATTAAAAAATATATATTTTTACATCTTACCACTAGAGATGTCGCGGACAGTTCGCCCTCGGACTATTCGCAGCGATTTTGGCTCTTTCCCGGTCGCATCGGACGGCGGACACATGCGCTTTTCGGTCCGCCCCCTATTCTTTATCATTGAGGAAACTTTGACCCTGCACCTCACAGTCAGCAGACACATTCCAGCCAATCAGCAGCATACACTCCCTTCCAGAGCCTTCCATCTGAAGGACAGCATACATTTTAGAATCATTCTGAAGCTGCATTCGTTGTGAGAGGACAGATAGTGTAGCTGCTGGAGATTTAATAGGGAAAAAGATAGCCAGGCTGTGTATTTAGCTTCCACTACAGACCTGAAGGACTCATCTGATATCTGCTGCAAGGACAGCAACCCAAAAAGCCCTTTTTAGGGCTAGAACATCATTTATTTTATTTTATAATTTTTTTCTGTGTAATCTAATTGCATATGCCTGCCTGCCAGCGTGTGTGTGTGACAGGCTAACACCTAACAGCTTATATTGTGCTTATTTTCACTACTCATACCTGGTGGTGTACCATACATTGAAAACAACCATTTTTTTCCTGTAATCTAATTTCAGTTGCCTGCCTGAGTCAGGCTCACAGCTAATATTCTGCTCTGTTTCACCAGTCATAGTTGGTGTACCATACATTGAAAAAAAAAAAAACCTTTTTTCCTTTAATCTAATTTCAGTTGCCTGGCGGTGTCAGGCTCACAGCTTATATTGTGCTCAGTGAAATAAAACAACACTTTTTTTGACTGTAATAGATTGAATAGCAATTGTCTGCCCACAGGCATGTGTGTGAAGCCTATTGCATCTACTCTGCCAACTTTCTGGTGCAACAGTAGTGTACAGTGACATAAAACAATACTTTTTTGACTGTAATCGATTGAATATCAGTTGCCTGCCTACAGGCGTGTGTGTGAGGCCTACAGAGCCTACTCTGCCAACCTTTGCCAGTGCACATTGACACTCATATCTGGTGGCACCTTAGATTGCACGCGCAGTGCCCCAAATTTGAAGTGGGAGAACCGACCAAGCATCTTTTTCCATCTCCCGCTTCCAAAAATCCATGCCATATACACGTCCCCTGATAGGTGACGTAACAGGTATCAAACTGATAGGAATAAATAGTACAACTTAATACACCGCTCCTATCTGGTGGCACATTACATAGCATGTGCAGTGCCCCAAATTTGAAGTAGGAGGTCCGACCAAGCATCTTTTTCTATCTCCCTGTTCCAAAAATCAATGCCATATACACATCCCCTAATAGTGGACGTAACAGGGATTAAACCGATAGGAATAGTACTACTTAACAGTACACACCTTATAATAACGCAGACAGAGGCAACACAGAAAGAGGAGTCTGAAGAAGAGGAGTCAGAGCAGGAAGGTGGCTTTGAGGAGGTGGAAGACCAAACACAGCAGGCGTCCCAGGGGGCTTGTTTTCAGGGGACCCTTGGTGGCTGGGTGGAGGAAGAGACCTTCAATGACATCAGTGAGGACAAGGAACGGGCCATGGCTAGCTTGGTATCCAACCTTGTGCAAATGGGGAGTTTGCTGTTGTGCAAAGGGACTGTTTGCGGTTGTTTGTGGTGCATTAAACGTGGAGATTGGTCTGTTACTGTGAAGTGGGTGTAACCCTTACACTACCTGATCGATACAACATCATACCTGATGTTTTAAAGCATGTTATTCCAAACAATTTAGGAATGTTAGGTGATTTATGCCCTTTATGGCTTAAAACCAGACTCTGCTTCAACTATGTAATTTTCCATGGGAGTTTTGCCATGGATCCCCCTCCGGCATGCCACAGTCCAGGTGTTAGTCCCCTTGAAACAACTTTCCCATCACTATTGTGGCCAGAAAGAGTCCCTGTGGGTTTTGAAATTTGCCTGCCCATTGAAGTCTATGGCGGTTCACCCGGTTCGCCAGTTCGTGAACTTTTGATGAAATTTGCGTTTGCGGTTCGCGAACCAAAAATTTTATGTTTGCGACATCACTACTTACCACAATAAAAATCACAGAGTAGATATCATATAGAACTAAGTAATATACATTTGCTGTGGTTTGGCAAATACACTGGTATTTTATGTCATAATCACGCACGATTTACCCAAATACCTCCACCTGAAAGATGTGGATTTGGCAGCTGGAAGAGGAAGGAGAAAAGTAGTGGAAAGTAGTGGTGGGAGCTGCAGAGAGCACCACCACTTTAACTGGGGAGGGGGGGGGGTTAAAGGTTAAAATGTTTGGGGAAATCCAACAGGTGATCAGATTATTTTAAACAAATTATTAATTATAATTCACTGTGCTGGCCATCAGTTGGTTAATAAGTAAGATCCAGAGGGGAGGAATTATTCAGGAGGTCCCAGTAATGCTTAAAATGGTTTAACTGTCCAGATGGAGAGCTGGATAATTTTTTAAAGCATTTAAAAAAACACACCGTCTTCCACAATGTAACAGATAAGTGCTTGGGCCAGTAGGGCCAAACATATCCATCAGGAGGTAGGTAGGCAGAATGTTGTTGACCATATCAGGTAGGAGACAAGCACCCAGATAGAGGCAGATGCTCTAATCTTTGAAAAATATTATTATTATTATTATTATTATTATTATTATTGTTGTTATACATATAGGAATTGTATTAATGTTAAACGCATAATAGCTATCTCTTCTTACAAGGGCATTACAGTGGTCTTTTAATGGACTTCCTCAGCTTATGAAAAACTTACAAAATTAGAGAAATGCAAGCTATACATATAAAAGCACACTATATACAGTGCACTGGCCTCTATATTTTATATAAACTTTAGATTAGAGAAAAAAATCATATAGAGAGACATTTTTATTATACATTGCCTTTAATTGACTGACACTGACTGGAACCCACCCAGATTTATTTCATACCTTTTGAAAAAATGTAAGGATGAACTTCATAGTAGCTCTGAAACAAATAACAGCATCCTGTAAACAGCTTAATTATATGACAACACAAAGGACACATTGTGCAGATCCTTCTTGCCGCAAACACTGATTGGCTGAAAGAAAAGTAATGAGTTGAACAGTAAGTGGAACAGGTACACATTACTGTCAGCATTAACCACCCAGACATTTCTTGGCTGAATTTAGAGCCATCTGGATTTTGCAGTGGCATTAAACATAGTGAGTTTTGGATGCCAAAATAAAATTAAATGCAACATGAACAATATGCTCCTATCTAGACTTAGTGAGATAATATTCACACAGCCTTAAATGAATACAGTTTGGATTCAAGAGGCACAGATCACACATGCATAATGTCCTATACTCATATAAACTAAATTGGTAAGAAAATAACATTGTACAATAAAAAAGCCGTTGGAATAATATTTTATTGACTTCTAGCAGTTCAGTAATTATACGTGGGATTTCATTAACTAGTAGATACTTGATGTTATTGCTTTAAAGGTGTTATGCCTTCTAGATAAACCATAAACTATGTTATGGCGGGGTAAATAGTAATATTCAAACTTCTTTTTGTTCATAAAAAAGATACTTTAGTCACAAATGTTATACTATGGGCCTCATTCAAATGCCATTTGACCAATTGAATAGGGCACATAGCATATTTTTTTTACAGATGTTTTTAGTTAGTGAATTTATATCCAAAAGCAAAGCCTTAACTAACTAAAAACTTCTGTAAAAAAATATGCTATGTGCTTATATAGAGCCCTATTCAATTGGCCAAATCACATTTGAATGAGGCCCTATGTATTTAAAAAATAGGTTTCACAAAATGCTAACATTTCCTTTTACATGTACAACTAATGCTTTAAAGGTTAAAGCATAAGGAAAACTGATAAAATAATCACTGAAGCTTAATTACCCTTTTAAACAACTTGACTTAAAATGGACAAACTAATATTAGAAATTAAACCGACATAGAGCGCCATTCCAATCGGACACATAGCCGCGAGAAATGGTTGCTAGGGAGCCATTCAATTGCTGCTCCCCTAAAACCATCTCTCAACATAGCTGACTCGCATCCTCTCTGTCAATATCACACTACTCCTATGAGCTTGAGATTCCTGGGATATATGCACAGAAATGTCTATTGCAATTATATTTCTGTCTATAAGTGTACTTGCCATTTTCTGACATACATGTAGACCCAATTTAACACTGCCCTGTTTAACACTGATTCAATATAAAGCTGTTTTTGCCCACCACATCTCCAATTAACACTGATTCGATCCTTTTATATCATTTGAAAACACCAAGAGCCATGAAAAAAATGTTAAAATTGAGTTTACCTGTGATTCGGTAATCTAGGAACACATATAGAGCGTTAAACAGGTTATGCCTGTAATCTATATATACATAAACAGACGTAGGGCCTCATTCAAATGCGATTTGTCCAATTGAATAAGGCTCTATATAAGCACAGAGCATTTTTTTACAAAAAATTTTAGTTAGTGAACTTCTGTCCAAAAGCAAGGTCTTCACTAACTAAAAACTTCTGTAAAAAAATATTATCTGTGTTTACATAGAGCCCTATTCAATTGGCCAAATTGCATTTGAATGATGTCCTTAGACTGGAGATATAGGGTCTCATATAATTGCGATTTGTCCAATCGAATAGGGCTCTAAATAAGCACATAGCATAATTTTTTAAAGAAGTTTTTAGTTAGTGAAAACCTTGCTTTTGGATAGATGCTTAATAACTAAAAACTTCTTTAAAAAATATATGTTATGTGCTTATTTAGAGCCCTATTCAATTGGCAAAATCACAATTGAATGAGGCCCATAGAAAGGGGAAGATGAGCTGCAAGTGGGGCATGGGGTGTGCACAAATTGGAATCGCTTGGGCAGCATAAAACCTAAATACAGTAGACTTTCAGTTATCCAGAACTCAAGTAACAAGGACTCTCAAGCAATCAGAAAAAAAATTGAATACTGTACTTTAAATAAAAAATGAAATGTACAGGGCTCAACAAATGCCAGGAGCCAGGTTATCATACAACAAAAATCTTACAGGCACCTAGATTTCACCCACTGTACGTCTCTGATGTTACCTGGAAGCAGGCAGGCATGAGTGACTGAGCCGGTGCAGTGTTGGCATTACATTCCCCGGGGTCAGCAATGCATCCTCCAGCCGAATGTACCTGTTTGTAAGTGAGGACTGAAAGCTGCTGCTGCTGTCAGAACAGCCCTCACTGACAAATATACTTAGCAGAGCATCCTATGTGCAGCTAATCTGGGCCTCTTTTAATAGTAACTCTCAAGCAACCAGAAACAAAAAAATTCCGGCTTCTACCAATCCTTATGAGTGCCGGTTAATTGAGAGTCTACTGTACCCCATGTAGCCCGCCCGCTCATGTTACATAACAAACCATTAATTAACGAACTGCCCAGGCTATGTCAGACATGTGCTGCCCTGCCTCTACTTAATTTATTGTTTAACTTACAAGTATAAGCAACCAAGTGTGCAAGCACCCTAATTAACTAAATTCAGGAATCTTACAGACACTTTTTTCATGAGTATACCAGATATATTTAAGATTCAGTGTATGGTTACCTGATTGGTGAATGAGATTGTGGTTATTCATTCTAGATGGGAGAAAAGTTCATTATTTTCAAAAGCATGCCCTAGGCCTATTCAGACTTATGTATTAGATACATTTACAGACAGAATTACACTAATATTCAACAACTATTCTATGGTACAGGAGTGGCATCTTCAGACAGCCTGCTGCACCATGTTTGAGAGCAAAGTAAATCTTCCTGACTATTCTATGCACCCATCCTGGAAACATTGTGAGAGAACTACTACGAGTGACTGCAAGATTCATTTCAAAATTATGACAAACTTTTCCATTGATTTTTACACTGCCAAAATATATATCAAGAGTTTCACTTGAAACACGTTGAGTAATAGGGAATCCCCTGTATAGGGATTACCCTATGTAGCTCGAGCTCCTATAGTTGGGATTTATCCCCAGAAGAGCCCTTAGTGAATCCCAAAGATATAAGAACAAACACAGAGAAGCATCTATATATAGAAGCACTCTTCCAAATATTTTTATTAGTTGCTATATTCTGGGACAATAAGATACTACTCAAACTATAATAATATCATATTGGGAGAAGAAATATACTCAATACTATAATTGGATGTTAATATCCAGTTCCCCTATAAGAATAGTTATCTTATGTTGCTCTAAAGAATTCAATACAACAATATATAAGAACGTTTCACTAGAGCAAATATCCCAAAGCAAAAAAGCAAGGGAAGTTATCCAAATCAAAGAAACTTTGAATGGAACTTGTACATTATATTTTTTTAACTCCTGAGTATTAGGGAAAGGTGGTAGTAATTACTATAAAGGGTTTACCAGTCCCCTGGTTATTTAACCTCAAGTATATTTTTAATATTAATTTCCATGTGAGTTGTCTTATGTACTATAAAAGATTTTAGTGACACCAATAAAAGTAACATTTTAGTAAAACATAAAAGTGTAAGATAAACTGTGATTCTTGTAAAAATTATTTTTCTTTTTTGTGTTTACACATTGTTAAAAATCGCAGATCTTCAGTACGAATATCCAGATAACTATTTAAATTGGATTTTTTCTTCCAAAATAAATATATATATAATGAATTCTGTGCATTAGTAAGTTTCATCACAAATATTAATTAATACACCCAGCATTTTCTGCTTATATATCCATATTTTGAGGTTTTGAGAATTGTGACCTAAGTGGTTATTTGTGATAATAATCATTGGTGATTTCTGGGTTATTTGTATTTATATTTCAATCTTTTCAGCAGTGAGCTGCAAATGGGCAAATGCTACAATTATTTGCATTGTTTTGCAGGGTAGCTAATCATTTATCAGTATTTAATTTTAACCCAAATATATCAGAGAATTGTACTAATGTTCTCTGATATTTGCTGCAAAGGTGCCATAGCAAAAGCAAATAATGCTGGAGAAAGTGGACAACCACGATGTGTACCTCTTTGAAAATCTATATATCCACTGTTGTTGGACCAAGACATTTTTGTAGTTTTTATAGTTTTTTTCATGGTTTTATAGATAGTGTTTGGGTTACTGTTAATAATTTTTAATTCTAAAAATGATCTATTTTAACTACCGTATATACTCGAGTATAAGCCGAGTTTTTCAGCCCCCCCCCCGTGTCTCTCTACCCCCCCATGTCTCTTTCCCTCCCCCTCCTCATCCTCATCCCCCCATTCTAACCCCCCTTCATTCTACCCCTCTAAATACCCCCCCTCCCTTTCCCCTCACTTACCTGCATCTGAAGCTCCTGCTCCGGCCTCCGCTCCATCCGGCTCGCATGTGACGTGGCGCGCATGTGATGTCTCTGCATTAGCATATACCGGGTGCCGGCACCCGGTATATGCTAATGACATTGCGCGCATGTGGTATCACGGCATTAGCATATACCGGGTGCCAGCACCCGGTATATGCTAATGACGTGATGTCACATGCGCGCCACGTCATTAGCATATACCGGGTGCCGGCACCCAGTATATGCTAATGCAGTGACGTCACATGCGCGCCGGAAGGAGCGGAGGCCGGAGCAGGAGCTTCAGATGCAGGTAAGTGAGGGGAAAGGGTGAGGGTATTTAGAAGGGTAGAATTAGGGGGGGTTAGAATTAGGAAGGGGGTTTAGAATGAGGAGGGGGGTTTAGAATGAGGAGGGGGGGTTTAGAATGAGGGGGGTTTAAAATGAGGGGGGTTGAGGATGAGGAGGGAGATTGAGGAGGGGGTTGAGGAGGGAGGTTGAGGAGGGAGGTTGAGGATGAGGAGGGTGGTTGAGGAGGGAGGTTGAGGAGGGAGGTTGAGGATGAGGAGGGAGGTTGAGGATGATGAGGGAGGTTGAGGAGGGGGGCTGAGGAGGGGGTTGAGGTTGAGGAGGTGGTTGAGGTTGAGGAGGGAGGTTGAGGAGGGGGTTGAGGATGAGGAGGGGGGTTGAGGTTGAGGAGGGGGTTGAGGAGGGGTTTGAGGATGGGGGGTTGAGGATGAGGGTGGGGGGTTGAGGAGGGAGGTTGAGGAGGAGGGTTGAGGAGGGGGTTGAGGAGGAGGGGGTTGAGGAAGGAGGTTGAGGATGAGGGGGGATGATGAGGAGGGAGGTTGAGGATGAGGAGTGGGGTTGAGGAGGGTGGTTGAGAATGAGGAGGGGGGAAGAGACACAGGGAAGGGAGAGGAGGGGAAGAGACACAGGGAAGGGAGAGGGAGGAAGAGACACAGGGAAGGTAGAGGGGGGAAGAGACACAGGGAAGGGAGAGGGAAGAAGAGACACGGGAGAGAGAGGGGGACACAAGAGGGGGGACACAGAGGGCACAAGAGGGACACAGGGGGCAGCACACTTCCCACTCTCGGCTTATACTCGAGTCACTCATTTTACCCAGTATTTTGTAGTAAAATAAGTGCCTCGGCTTATACTCGGGTCGGCTTATACTCGAGTATATACGGTATAAATTTTTATGTTTCAAATTGGTGAATTAAATTCCATTCAAGTGAGTCAAACACCTCTTTATCCAGTGATGTAATAATCCAGATTGTATTTTATTATTTTTTGAATTTACTATTTTTCTTATGTTATATTGTACCTGTCCTCCTGTGATGAACCCCACCTGGTCCAAAGAAATGAACTCTAGTAAGAATCTATTTTCTTGTCTGCATTCATTAAAGATATCGGCCTATAATTTTTGACATTTACCAAATCTCTATCTGGTTTTGGGATTATTGCTATCACTGCCTTAAAGGTATATAGAAGTTTCCTGGGTTTAAAATGTTTCCTAAAAAACAGTCACCGATTAGTAGAAAAATATTTATATATTATATAAAAGGTGAATATACTTACATATTTATATGCTGGGTACTGCTATCTGGAATTGCACACCCCTAGGATGCTTGCATTACAGTGGGTACATGTTGCACAGCATCTGGGTACAGTTTGTTACTTCCAGAGGAAGTACTGCCCTTCACATGGTTGGTGGGGTCACAGCTTATTTCTCTCTGTCCGTCTCCTTGTGGGAAATGTAAATACCAGCAGCAATGATGCAGGGCATAGACAACTGCATGTGTAATTTAGTGTTAATGTGCTGAACAGATTGGCACATGTTATTTTCATATTAATCTGACTACATTTCCCAGACTGCTTTGCTGCACACACAGCAACCCCAAATGTTTCAGCCTCTGCTTCCACCAGATTGGCCAAAACAATTTTTTAAATTAATGCTCATTTAGCCTGGGTTTCAACTGTCAGAAATTACAAGATATTGCTAACTTAAAGGTAAGTGTTTAAATGTTTATTTTGGTAATTTTTTATGCACTAAAATGTTTGCATAAACTACTACTTCTACTATCAGATGCATTTATAATCCAGTTTACTTAGATATGCCTTTAAGCATCTCACTAGGTAATGTTGACCCTCCCAATACTGTACTAAATAAATTAATAATGTGGTGGTAAAAATCTATGAATTTCTTATAATAGAGATTTGTTATAACATCTGGTCCTGGTTGATTTTCCCTGACATTATTGGATAATCAAGATGTATTAATTAGGTATATATTTTTAAAAACACAATGGTAAATTATGGAAAATATATATAAAAAATATCACATTAAAATACTTTTTTTTTCCAACTGCATAAGTGCATGCAATGGCTGAAGAGTACCAGGTGTCACATTTCTTGAACAGGATTTATCTTGACATTTTGTATTTTATTAAAAAATGGCGACACAAAATGAAAATGTCAAGTCAGTATACAAAATTACCATAGAAATATTCTTACCATTTGTTTAAATGTGGCAATTATTGATTATAACATTTCCTCATATTTGAAGTGACAGACAACACTTATTCAGTCCGATTCAATTGAGCTTTCAATAGATCCAGCAGCTCGTAAGTGTTGCAACTTAATTTGCTATTCAATTGGCGTCTTTTTGCGGGTTCCAAACAGGTTATGAGTTACGGACTTGAAAAATTGGGATTGCTAAAATCATGAATCGCTATTCAATTGATCAATTTCCCCAAGCCCACAAATGTTTCACACCCGTAAATGGCATGGTAAATGGCCACAGTTGAGTTTTCTAAATTTGTTGGCATAAGGCAAGCAACACTTTCACTGCATCTTCTTCTAAGGATTTTAAACAATTCTGGTGTGATTCCATTAACTCCTGCATCAATGTTATGAGCAAAGCTTCCCAGGGCCCATGTCATCTCTCCAAGATGTCTGATTCCAGCTCATTGGACAAACTATCGAGATTATTGATTCTGCTAAGATCCTCTGTGTATTCCTTCCACCTTCTTTATCTGATCTGCTACTGCTAAATCCCTGCAATTTTAGTATTTTTCATACCCACGTTGGCTTGGAAGGTTCCATTGAGATCCTCAATTTTCTTGAAGAGTTCTCTTGACTTTCCCATTTTGTTATCTTCTTCCATATCTTCACATCACTCATTACAGAATTTATTCTTGTCTGTTTTTTTTACTATACTCTGGAAAAACATATTCTTTTGGACAAATATTTTCCTTTCTCCACTACCTTTCACTTTTCTTCTTTGCTACCAGCCAGCTTGCCTTCTGATGTTTTTTTCTTTTGGGATATTCTTTGCTGCTATTTTTTGTACAATGTCACAAATTTATGTGAAACGTTCTTCAGGTATTCTATCTACCATGTCTAAACTCTTAAAATCTATTCATTAACTCCACTACATATTCACAGGGAATATTATATGTATTGTATCTTCTTGGTCTGATGATTTTCTCTCTTTTACTCAGTTTAATTCTCATGATCTGAGCCACAGTCAACTTAAGGTCTTGTTTTTGCTGAATTTAAAGAGCTACAAAGTATATATCCTATCCTATATTTATATTATCCATCTGGTGATTTCCATGCGTAGAGTCTAATCTCTGACCTTTTTAATTTTGTGCTCCAAGGCCAAAGTTACCTGTTATTCCAGGAATCTTGTGAATACCTACTTCACCATGAAAGTAAGATCCATTTTTGGTGTTATATCTAGAAGGTGTAGAATATCGTTGTAGAACTGGACAACTTCAGCCTATCCATGGTCCATGGTTGGAGTACAGACTTGGATCACTGACATGTTAAATGGCTTGCCTTGAATTCAAATGGAAATCATCCTGTAATTTTGTGGTGGTAACCAGGCACTGCTTTGACCATCCTTTGATTGATTATGAGGGGCTACTTCATTTGTTCTGCAGAATTCTTGACCACAGAAGAAGATCTGTTATGAAATCACCCATTCCAGTCTATTTCAACTCACAATTTTTCAGGATATCAATGTTTTAATCTTGTCATCTCATGTTTGACCATGTCCATTTGCCTTGGTTCATAGTTCTAATGTCCCAGAGTGGGTAAAATACATATATTCATAGAACAAATTATAAGGTATTCAGAAATAAAGAGACAATACAATTCAATAAGGCAATAGACAGTTCAGGTCCCTAACCTGAAGATCTTACAATCTGGAAGGTATGTTTGGGGAAATAAGACAGTATGTAGGGTGTGCAGATTGCATGTTAAGTGCCAGACGTGAGAGGGGGTAATAAAAATTGAGGAAAACTAAATTTATTTTATTGACATTTATAAATTAGTGTTAGCTTTGTCACATGTTAAGATTTTAATGTACCGTATATACTCGAGTATAAGCCGAGTTTTTCAGCCCTTTTTTTAAGGCTAAAAAGGGCCCCTCGGCTTATACTCGAGTCACTCCCCCTAGTGTCTCTCTAACCCCCCGTGTCTCTCTAACCCCCCCGTGTCTCTCTAACCCCCTGTGTCTCTCTACCCCCCTGTGTCTCTTTCCCTCCTACTCATCAACCCCCTCCTCAACCCCCTCCTCACTGTTTCCCCTCTAAATAACTCCCCCTCACTTACCTGCTTCTTCTCCAGCCTCTGCTCCGTCTTGACCCGGGCGCGCATGTGCCGTCACATGCGCGCCGCGTCATTAGCATATACCGGGTGCCGGCATGAGGAGGGAGGTTGAGGATGAGGAGTGGGGTTGAGTAGGGAGGTTGAGAATGAGGAGGGGGGATGAGGAGGGTGATAAGGGAGGGGGGAAGAGACACAGGGAAGGGAGAGGGGAGAAGAGACACGGGAGCGAGAGGGGGACACAGGGGGTAGCACATTTCCCACCCTCGGCTTATACTCAAGTCGCTCATTTTACCCAGTATTTTGTGGTAAAATAGGTGCCTCGGCTTATACTCGGGTTGGCTTATACTCTAGTATATACAGTATATTGTGTCCATCAAAGGTGTGTTTCAGCTGTACGAATGATAGTCACTGCATTTGTGACCCAGGCTCCCAGCAAAAGAACGGTCTCTTTCGTATGCAGATAAGAAAAGTGTGAAGTAACTAAAATGAGCTGGGGAGGGAATGGGCACTTAGCCATCATAAATACTAAATTTATCATTGAATATATATTAACAAAAACTAAAGAATTTTTTTCTTCGGAGTCACTCCATTCTCACAACATGCTTTTTGAAGTACAATTCATACGGAAATTCACTAAGCACTGTGCTTCCCTGAGCTTCAATGTGCTTTATATCCTATGAGGAATATTGCTATTACATTCCTTCACAGTTTCTATGATAGCTTAGTGAATCTCCTCCAAGTATCTCCAAAACATAGCTAATACATTGTACTGAATGCTGCTAACAGTACCTATTTTTCTAGAATATAATTGTCCTTTGACCATTAAAAATATTGGGGAGTATGACAGTTTTCAAGTATATTCTAGACTGTGGGCCTCATTCAAATGCACTTTGGCCAATTGAATAGGGCTCTATATAAGCACAGAGCATATTTTTTTTAAAGAAGTTTTTAGTTAGTGAACTTCTATCCAAAAGCAAGGTCTTCACTAACTAATAACTTTTGTAACAAAATATGCTCTGTGCTTATATAGAGCCCTATTCAATTTGCCAAAGTGCATTTGACAGACGCCCTATGGGCCTCATTCAATTGCGATTTGGCCAATTGAATAAGGCTCTAAAGAAGCACAGAGCATATTTTATTTACAGAAGTTTTTAGTTAGTGAACTTCTATCCAAAAGCAAGGTCTTCACTAACTAATAATTTTTGTAAAAAAATATGCTCTGTCCTTATATAGAGCCCTATTCAATTGGCCAAATCACATTTGAATGAGGCCCTATGTGCTTATATAGAGCCCTAATCAATTGGCCAAATCACATTTGAATGAGGCCCTATGTGCTTATATAGAGCCCTATTCAATTGGCCAAATCACATTTGAAAGAGGCCCTATGTGCTTATATAGAGCCCTATTCAATTGGCCAAATAGCATTTGAATGAGGCCCCATATTTTAAAAAATGTATTGCCCAGTATATATTAGATATCTTCTTGTAAGTTCCGATGTACAAAATAAAGAGAAAAACACTGTCAGAGAGCTTTTGCATTTTGTACACATAGAAGCAGTTTAATATTTGATCAGCCATATACTTATTTAGGTAAGCAATTTGAAACCCTTGTTAGCCTGATTTCTTCGCCTGGTACTTTGTGACAAGCGAAAATAAGAACATTTCATGGATTTGGATTTCTGTGTAATTACCCAAAAAGAGAAGCAGATTACAGATAGGATGAATATCAAAATGTCTATGTGGCAAATGTGATTGAGCTTTTTAAAGAGACTTTTAGGCATTTTTTTTGCTTTTATAGTTATGTTTTATATATGTTTTAACTAGGTTTATTAAAAAGGAAACTCACTAAATGCTGTTGTTTAGAAAGGGTCTTACCAGACTGAATGCAATCAAACATTGCAGTAATAATTGCTTGGCACACCCTACATAGAGTTGATAAGAAGGATGTCCTGACTTTATTGAGAAGCTGCAATTCCATAGTCAGATTTGATAAGAGAATAAACAACAATTCACAGGCTGCCCCCTCAGCAAAATCTTGTCGCAAAGGGAAAACTCTTTAACAAAAGTCTCTAGCAAATGGTGGCCATTGTGTACCAGACTTTGGCCCCTATTCAATTTGCAACAGTTACAGAGCAATTCAATTGATCAAGCCCGCAGCTACCTGGCCGAAAGCCTAAACCGTAAACCATGCACCAGTAAGTAGCATTCCAGAGCATGATCATGATCAATTAAGCAAGGCCGTAGCTAGAGATTTAGAAACAGCCAATTGTAAATGAGACCGTCATCATGACATCAGTAAAACTTGGAGGTTAAACGTCAATCCGGCAAAGTATAAAATAATAAAAATGAATGAAGGAAATGTTCTAGTCCATGTGGGTGGCCTGATATGTATTAACTCCTTGATTACAGAGATTGATATAACACGGAAATTAAACGTAAAAAAAATAGCAATGAATTCTAATGTCTTTCAACGATTTCCCCCTCCTTTTAAAGTGCAGTATTGACTTTTTATTTACATTTACAGTGCTACGATCAGGTGTTTAACCCTCTTGAGAGACCTATCTGGTACTCATAGGATTTTTTTTTAATACTTGCCATTTACGGTTCTGAAAACATGTACGGGTTTGACGAATTGTAGCAATTGAACAGAGATTTGCAATTGTAACACTTACAGGCTTGAAAGATCAAAGGCTTAGATGGGTCGGAGTTACGATTTTGCCAACTGCAGGGATTTTCAACCTGTAACCCGCAGATCGTTTGCGGGTAGCTAAAAGACGCCAATTGAATAGATACACTACTGGCTCCAGTAATGTACAATTGCTCAATAGGGGCCTGTGCGTCTGAAAATATATGAGCTACCTGCTGCAAAAAGCCACCTCCCCCTATTGACCTTATAGTGGTTGGATACCAGCAGCAGCCAAATCTGATATTTGAATGTGAGTAGTTTTACTAATACTACCAATATTACTAATAATATTACAAAGTATCACTTAATAGAATTAATATTGGATATTGATTTTTTTTTTATTATTGAATATTAATTTTATTAATGATCAATATGTAATTAACACATTTTTCTCCTGTTGTGACGGCATTAACTCATTAATATAAGTGGCACGTCATCAGTAATTTCTGCTGACAAGAAAACTGGCTTTAAGACATGTTTAGGTTTAAACATTGCTTGTTCTATATTATAACAATGAAGAAACTGTGCAAACAACATTATCTTAATCCTTTTTCAAATTCTTAAGTAAACCTGGACCAGATGATTCTATTTTCTTTATTTTACATACTGCCTGTCACTGTCTATTATTCAGTTGTTTTTTTTGTTTGTTTGTTTTTTTAGTTTAACCTATTTATGTAATTCTGCTGGCTTGGGCGAATATTTTTTTTCCCAAGACAGTGTTTAAATTGTCAACTGGTGACCAAAGCTGCATTCTAATTGCCTCTCTCTATTCTGAAGCAGCTGTGTATAGTTTGGCGTTGAACGCTGCCACAATATAATCATACGTGCTCTGGCACATTGTCTGCTGGAGCTGGTTTGAAGCTGTCTGGATCTTCATACCCCTACAAATATTATCTCTGAGACCATTATCTCTAAAGCCAAAAGTAATTATAAAGAAAGTATCTCTAAACCATGTGGGCTGCTCAGAGACATATCATAGGAGCCATACATGTCTGAGCCCCTTGTTTTATTGATGTAAGAACACGATAATTGGTTCCACAGAGAATTCTGGCAAATCTATAGGAATCTCTCACAGACTGAAAATCAACATTTTCCCCATCCAATCCACAGTAAAGTAGTGGCATGTTAAATTGCTAACATCATACAGTCAATGAGGCCTCAAAATGCTCCGCTAAATGATGTTGGCAAATCTTCTTCCTGGTGCATTTTAAATGGAAAAGTTGCTGTATACGAAGCTATACAATTATACAATACAGATAATCAATATTAAATACAATTTCAATGATTCTGATTGTCTCTATCCAGAGTATTTTGAAAATCAGATTAGAAAAGACCCTATCCTTCATTTCATGATCTGTACACAAAAAGTTGGTTGAGAATATAGCACTGTTGGTTAGACAAAGCCACCTCCCATTGACCTTATAGTAGATTGAGACTAGCAGCAGTTGAGTTTGATTTTTGAAAGTAAGTCTAATAATGAATATTGCTTTGCCTATTTTAAAACATCTAGCTCATGTTAAGGCATACCAGCAGTCATTTAAATATGTACAGTGCCTTGCAAAAGTATTCACCCCCCTTGACTTTTTACCTATTTTGTTACATTACAGCCTTAAGCTCAATGTTTTGTTAATTTGAGTTAATGTGATGGATCAGACCAAAATAGTCTAAGTTGGTAAAGGGAAATGAGAAAAATCTATACATAAAACTATTTTTTAGAAATAGAAAACAGAAAATTGGCATGTGCGTATGTATTCACCCCCTTTGTTATGAAGCCCATAAAAAGCACTGGTGCAATCAATTACCATCAGAAGTCATAATTAGTGAAATGATGTCCACCTGTGTGCAATCTAAGTGTCATATGATCTGTCATTACATATACACACCTTTTTTTGAAAGGCCCCAGAGGCTGCAACACCTAAGCAAGAGGCAACACTAACCAAACACTGCCACGAAGACCATGGAACTCTACAAACAAGTAAGGGACAATGTTGTTGAGAAGTACAAGTCAGGGTTAAATTATAAAAAAATATCCAAATCTTTGATGATCCCCAGGAGCACCATCAAAGCTATCTTAACCAAATGGAAAGAACATGGCACAACAGCAAACCTGCCAAGAGACGGCCGCCCACTAAAACGCAAGGAATGGGCAATAAGGGCATTAATCAGAGAGGCAGCACAGAGACCTAAGGTAACCCTGGAGGAGCTGCAGAGTTCTACAGCAGAGACTGGAGTATCTGTACATAGGATGACAATAAGCCATTCCCTCCATAGAGTTGGGCTTTATGGCAGAGTGGCCAGAAGAAAGCCATTCCTTTCAGCAAAAAACAAAATGGCACATATTGAGTTTGAGAAAAGGCATGTGGGAGACTCCTAAAATCTATGGAGGAAGTTGCTCTAGTCTGATGAGACTAAAATTGTACTTTTCGGCAATCAAAGAAAACGCTATGTCTGGCGCAAACCCAACACATCACATCACCCAAAGGACACCACCAGCAGCCAGGACTGGGAAACTGCTCAGAGTTGAGGGAAAGATGGATGGTGCTAAATATAGGGATATTCTTGAGCAAAACCTGTACCACTCTGTGCATGATTTGAGGCTAGGACGGAGGTTCACCTTCCAGCAGGAAAATTACCCCAAACACACTGCTAAAGCAACACTTGAGTGGTTTAAGGGCAAACATTTAAATGCGTGTTGGAATGGCCTAGTCAAAGCCCAGACCTCAATCCAATAGAAAATCTGTGGTCAAACTTAAAGATTGCTTTTCACAAGCACAAACCATCCAAATTGAAAGAACTGGAGCAGGTTTGCAAGGAGGAATGGGCAACAATCCCAGTGGTAAGGTGTGGCAAGCTCATAGAGACTTATCCAAAGTGACTTGGAGCTGTGATTGCTGCAAAAGGTTGCTCTACAAAGTATTGACTTTAGGGGGGTGAATAGTTATGCAAATTGACTTTTTTTATTTCTTTTTTCTTTTTGTGTTATTTGTAGTTTGCTTCAAAAATAAAAAATAAAAAAAACATCTTCAAAGTTGTGGGCATGTTCTGTAAATTAAATGGTGCAAATCCTCAAACAATCCATGTTAATTCCAGGTTGTGCCGCAACAAAACACGAAAGATGCCAAGGTGAGTAAATACTTTTGTTATCGAGCTTGTGTATTTTAGTTTTCATTATTTCATGTTTGAGAAGACAGGGATCAGTCATTTTATATATTTCTTTATGCTCTTTGAGTTGGGGTAAACCAAAGCATCACCCCAGGCTGTTGAGCCCTCCTGGGGGTAAACTTCACGATGCATGGGCTGCCAGAATCAGAATTATAGTGCCAAATTATTTTATGCAATTATCACATATATAGTTGTCAGCAATGCGGGTTGTTGTTAACGCTGGCTCGTGTAGCGAGCCTGCCGCAGCTGCTGGCAAGGAGCGCCGAAGGGGCCCGCATTTGCGGAGGTGGAGGCTCCCACGTCGGCTGCAGTGAGCCACAGGCATTTGTGGAGGTGGAAGTTCTACAGAGCCTCACAACCGGTTACAAACCACTACACAAGCGGGACTTGCAAAAAAAAACATCAACACGCAATGACTAACCACGGACTTACACAAAAATATACCAGCCGCGGGACTTGGAAAAAATCCATTACGGACTCACAAAAATATGACCTTAACGGACAACCCGGCCATGGCGCCAAACATTGAAAAACACAAAAATACACACAAAAATAAAATAAAAACCTTACCCACACCAAGGGGGGGGGGGGGGCACACAGGACCTCTGCAACACTGCTTAAAGCTGGAATTTGGTCCAATTTACACAGTTTAGCCACTCAAAAATGTCCTAAGCGAAAGAAAAAATGGCAGCCGAAAAAAACAAAAACGAGCTACACGACCCCTAAAGCTGCTTAATACCACAAAGCAAATACGGCTTTTACAAAAACCGTACGACCTACAACATACACCATCAGCAAGAACGCTAAATCATACAAATCCGCCTACCACATACATATTCGCCGCCATTTTACCACACTAACTTACAGAATGCGGAAGTACGCAGCTACACAAACAGCTTCCCCTCGCGCACACAGCCTATTTACACTACACACTGCACACATTGCTGACACTTACACCTCAGCTCCACAACACTGCAAACCTACATTGTATGCTGCAGAAACATGAAAAAAGATTGTCAGCTCTTCAGCACCATGCTTCCTGCATGTATTACTTACAAATAGGTAAAGTATATTACTTTATTCATTTACTAATTATTTCATTAGCATCACAAAAAACATATACACAAAAAAAAACACTATCACAAGAAACGATAAAGACATTCACTGCACGCCTCACAACGAGTGCCAACGCTGCTACACCAGGTAACAGCCTTGCAATAAGCGCAAAAAGCAGATCAGCGCCGACCTTACAATGACACCAAAAGCGCCACTGCTAAAAAAAAATACAACAATCAAGAGGCTCGCAATGAGCGCCAAGAACTCAGACCACCACAAGAAATAATGTCTGTACCAAACAACATTCCTTGATTTAGATTTCTATTGCCGTCATTTTTTTACGGGCAATTCGCTAGTTTGTATTATAAAACAAAAATTTAAAAAAAAAAATTTTCCTCTGTGAAGCAATTTTGTGATTTTTATTTTGCTACTTAACAGGTTAATGAGCAAGAGCAACATTGATACAGCAGAAATATACACTTTCCACAAAATGTAATGAAAATGTTAATATATAAATATATAAAGAATGTTTATTACTATATCAGGATGGAAAATATAACACAATAATTAGTATTTTCTTTTTTTTTAATACAACTAGTGGTGATTCAGTGGTGATGGCTATTAAATGGAATATTTTACATACAGCCAGTGACGGTTCTATTTTTTAGGAGCCCCTAGGCAGTGAAGTGTAGGAGCCCCTGCAAGTACACATGAGTGAGGTATGAACGCACCCATGTTTCCCTTTTCTGTACATGTACATCACTCTTTAGATGTGTGAGCAAATCATAGACATTTCCCCATAACAGCCATTTTAACAACATAACTACTTATACACACACCAAGCTATTACTTATTAATTAAATGCATTTTATTGTGGGCCACATTATTTATATTTTTCTATGGCAGTGAGCATATGTTACTCAAACACATAGCATTTCCTTGTATCACAAACAAAAAACTGAGTAATTATGTAAGAGCCACTGCACAATGAAAACAGAAATTGTTTGAAAATAGAGAGTAATTAAGTAATTAAGACCATAAGTAATCAGGAAAAAAGTCATACTGTTAGTTTTTAATTAGGCAACATAAATTTTTATGCCGCTGCTGGGCCCTTGGGAAATCCATGTATATATCAAGATCACTTTTAAACATGCAATATAAACATATTAGACCAGGGCCTCTTAATGTTATATCAGCATTCAGTAAGGGCCCACTATAATTATAATATGAATATATACATAATCAGATGAGGTCCCCTACATTGAAGTAAGTATACACATATTCAGCCATGATCCATGATTCAGCCTTAAATTGTCATTCGGCCAATTCTAAAGAGCTCTATATAAGCACAGAGCATTTTTTTTTTTTACAGAAGTTTTTAGTTAGTGAAGACCTTGCTTTTGGATAGAAGGTCACTAACTAAAAGCTTCGGTAAAAAAATATGCTATGTGCTTATATAGAGCCCTTTTCAATTGGCCAAATCGCAATTTAATAAGGGTGCAAGTGTAATACAGTGAATAATTATTTAGTCTGTCTCATAGAAACAAACAC
This sequence comes from Discoglossus pictus, assembly GCA_027410445.1. Classification (NCBI taxonomy): domain Eukaryota; kingdom Metazoa; phylum Chordata; class Amphibia; order Anura; family Alytidae; genus Discoglossus; species Discoglossus pictus. Next base: position 23,379,853 of record CM050169.1, read on the forward strand.
ATTCAGCCAAGGTATTCTATAGACATGTATACGGGACATAAACCAGGGACCATTATACTATAAATAACCTCAATTGGCAATTATTATATTAATGTACAAACATTCAGGTAGGTTCACCTATAATCATATAAATGTCTACATATTCAGCCATGTTCACCTAAAATTTAAAACCCATACATATTTAATCAGTTTCATCTGTAATCATAATTCCTCCAGGGTCTCCTATTATTATTTTATAAATATACAAATGTATGTATATGCAGCTAGGGTCACCAATTATTATAATACAAAATACATAAATATTTAATCAGGATCATCATCATAATTAAACAAATGTATACATATTCAGCAAGGGTCATCTTTAATTACAATAACAATATATGAATGTACAGCCAGGGGTCCTATTATTGTAATATACATATATAAATAAATATATACAGCCTTATTAAATTGCTATTCGGACAATTGAATAGGGCTCTATATAAGTACATAGCATATTTGTTTTAACAGAAGTTTTTAGTAAGTGAAGACCTTACTTTTGAATAGAAGTTCACTAACTAAAAACTTTGGTAAAAAAAAATGCTATGTGCTTATATAGAGCCTTTTTCAATTGGCTGAATCACAATTTAATAAGGCTGTAAGCCAGGAATACCTATAATCTTTTAAATAGCCATTTTAACAGAATACCAACAATCCAGTAAATAACCTACCTCCAAAAATAAATACTACTGAAGAGCTGCAAATATTTCCTTACAAAAAACATTTGGTGAAAAAAGATTTTTGCCACTAGAAAATCCCCTAAGCGAGAGAAAAAATGGCCACCGGAAAAAAAAAAGCACGTAAAACACCGCCAAGCACATACGCCTTTTCCACAGACCCCTACGACCTAATAAATACACTATTAGGAAGGTCGCTAAATGCTCAACACCCACCTAAAAAATACACACTCGCAGCCAATTTACTACAATTACTCAAACCTAATAGCATTACCATTACAAAATGCGAAAGTACACAGATAAACAAACGGTTTAACCACGCGCACACAGTCTATTTACACTACACACTGCATACATTGCTGACACTTACACCTCAGCTCAACAACACTGCAAATCTACATTGTATGCTGCCGGAACATCAAAACAGATTGTTAGCTCTTCAGCATATTGCCTAATGCATATATTAATTACAAATAGGTAAAGTATATTACTTTATAACTTTACTAATTTATTATTTAACATTACAAAATACAAAATACAAAATACAACAAACACTAAACACGCTTAGCACGTGCTTCACAAGGAGCGCCAACGGTGTTTACAGGACCACAACTACACCAGGGGAGAGGCTCACAATGCGTGCCAAAAGATCATCAGCGCAAAAGTTGCAATGAGTGCCAAAGGAGCTCTCATAACCAAACATACACCAACCAAGAGACCCGTAATGAGCGCTCAGCGCGAGGCTTGCAATGAGCTCTGAAGGTACTCACACAAAAAATGAAATTACTTTGTGTACCAAACAGCATTACCTGCTTTACAATTCTATTGCCGTAATTTTTTGATGGGCAAGTCGCTAGTAAATAAATTTTCTAGTGAAATCCAGAAACCTTCCATGTCCCTGAGAAATTAATAGGAATCATAGCTTAGAGAACACTGGAGGTTGTGAAAAGGCTGCTTTGCCTTTGCTTTACCTTTTCTTGTTCCATCACAGAGTGACAGAACTTTAGCCTAATTTTCATCAATGTACTTTCGTTATTCTGATGCTTTATTTCTATTTTAATAACCTACAAAATTGGGTTTGTTGCATATAAAATCAAAATCATGTTTGTTTTTGATAATGACTTAAAAGTGACAAGCAACAAAGATTTTTGTATGGGGACGATCAAGGAATATACAGGTATACCCCGCGTAACGCTGCCCCTTATAACACTGATTCGCTTTTGCCATCTTTTTCCTGTTATCTCCCGCATAGCTCAAAACACCACTATAACGATGTTTCTTTGGCCACCGATCCATGTTTAAAACTGTGCCTTGCTATAATGCTGTTTTTTCCTCGCTGAACCATCTGCCATTTAAAGTGCTTTGTTCAGTTTACTGTTTCTGTTTAAACTTTATTTAAAAAAACAATGTTCAGTTTGTGTTGTTCCTATGTTTTTTTTTTTTTTTTAAACTTCATATAAAACCAAAATGTTTAAATTTCAATTGCTTTTGTGTATTTCTTTTCCATGAGTTCCTCTATGCCTATCTACTCTATGTTTTGCTTAGTACTCTGATTGCCTGGAACCTATCCACAGTGTTGTACGCTACAATTTTACAATTCCGTCTTGTAATTTAAAGAACATAATTTAAACATTACACAAAGATTGTTTAAATTAGTGATCTATAGTTAAAAATATATATTTAATTGAGAAAAAACAAACATTCCTCAACTGTTCTCTCCTGTATGCTGGCATTTTTTTCAAGCCAACCAGGACACATACCGGAGCAATACAACACGTCTAGATGGGTTGGAGCTGGTAAGATTGATAACTTTAGATCTTCTTGTCTCTTTAAATCTTTAAAGACATTCCATTGAAGTGTCAATGAAGTTGTAGTTTATATTTTACAGCTTTCCTCAGATGCAGTTAGGAAATTGTTACTACAATACTTTCTTACCTTGGTGCTCTTGAGCATTTCCAATCAAGGCACAAAATATTGGTATGTTTTCTGTCTCCTTAATTCAGTTATGTAACAAAATCTCAAAGTAGTAGGCACACAAAGGAATCCTGAATTTACCATTTCCTGTTCTAACTTAAATATGTTGACATCAAGGTTTGGGTCATGCTTAGGTGAGAGGAGTTGAGATAAATAAGTTGAAGACTTTATAGATATGTTAAAAAATATATCATAATTTAGCATTTTGGGACTATTATGTATATTCATTCACCTTTGTAGTTATTATTTCATGCTGATCGGAACACTTAATGGTCTTCTATCTATCTATCTATCTATCTATCTATCTATCTATCTATCTATCTATCAGAGATTTAATATATTTATGGATTGATAGATAGATAGTGTCATGGACCTCCCTGAACCCCACAACCAGCTCTGTTCTTGAAACCCTAATACATGTGATTACTACGATCAAAAGACTATCAAAATGGACATGAGATTTGTTTTAAGGACTGTGACATGTTGTTCTATGTATCATGTTATAATGTTTACAGATAGATGTTTATATATATATATATATATATATATATATATATATATATATATACAGTTGCAAGCAAAAGTATGTGAACCCTTTGGAATGATATGGATTTCTGCACAAATTGGTCAAAAAATGTGATCTGATCTTCATCTAAGTCACAACAATAGACAATCACAGTCTACTTAAACAAATAACACACAAAGTATTAAATGTTGCCATGTTTTTATTCAACACACCATGTAAGCATTTACAGTGCAGGTGGAAAAAATGTGTGAACCCTTGGATTTAATAACTGGTTGAACCTCCTTTGGCAGCAATAACTACAACCAAACGTTTCCTGTAGTTGCAGATCAGATGTGCACAACGGTCAGGAGTAATTCTTGACCATTTCTCTTTACAGAACTGTTTCAGTACAGCAATATTCTTGGGATGTCTGGTGTGAATCGCTTTCTTGAGGTCCTGCCACAACATCTCAATCGGGTTGAGGTCAGGACTCTGACTGGGCCACTTCAGAAGGCGTATTTTCTTCTGTTTAACCCATTCTGTTGTTGATTTACTTCTATGCTTTGGGTCGTTGTCCTGTTGTAACACCCATCTTCTGTTGAGCTTCAGCTGGTGGACAGATGGCCTTAAGTTCTCCTGCAAAATGTCTTCATAAACTTGGGAATTCATTTTTCCTTCGATGATAGCAATCCGTCCAGGCCCTGACGCAGCAAAGCAGCCCCAAACCATGATGCCCCCACCACCGTACTTCACAGTTGGGATGAGTTTTTGATGTAGTGTGCTGTGCCTCTTTTTCTCCACACATAGTGTTGTGTGTTTCTTCCAAACAACTCAACTTTAGTTTCATCTGTCCACAGAATATTTTGCCAGTACTGCTGTGGAACATCCAGGTGCTCTTGTGCAAACTGTAAACGTGCAGCAATGTTTTGCTTGGATAGCAGTGGCTTCCTCTGTGGTATCCTCCCATGAAATCCATTCTTGTTTAGTGTTTTACATATTGTAGATTCGCTAACAGGGATGTTAGCATATGCCAGAGACTTTTGTAAGTCTTTAGCTGACACTCTAGGATTCTTCTTCACCTCATTGAGCAGTCTGCGCTGTGCTCTTGCAGTCATCTTTGCAGGACAGCCACTCCTAGGGAGAGTAGCAGCAGTGCTGAACTATCTCCATTTATAGACAATTTGTCTTACCGTGGACTGATGAACAGCAAGGCTTTTGCAGATACTTTTATAACCCTTTCCAGCTTTATGCAAGTCAACAATTCTTAATCGTAGGTCTTCTGAGAGCTCTTTTGTGTGAAGCATCATTTACATCAGGCAATGCTTCTTGTGAAAGCAAACCCAGAACTGGTGTGTGTTTTTTATAGGACAGGATAGCTGTAACCAACACCTCCAATCTCATCTCATTGATTGGACTCCAGTTGGCTGACACCTCACTCCAATTTGCTTTTGGAGATGTCATTAGTCTAGGGGTTCACATACTTTTTCCACCTGCACTGTGAATGTTTACATGGTGTGTTCAATAACAACATGGTAACATTTAATTCTTTGTGTGTTATTAGTTTAAGCAGAGTGTAATTGTCTTTTGTTGTGACTTAGATGAAGATCAGATCACATTTTATGACCAATTTGTGCAGGAATCCGGATCATTCCAAAGGGTTCACATACTTTTGCTTGCAACTGTATAGATAGATAGATAGATAGATAGATAGATAGATAGATAGATAGATAGATAGATAGGTAGGTAGATGAATTGCTACATGGATAAAGAAAAACTGTATCTGGAAACTTGGGAAAAGCCAGAGGTGTGTGTTTGCTTTGGGGGTCTTGGTTTTTACAAGCATCCTGGGCCTTGAGTTTTTTTGATGATGGCCCTGCTTTTATGACATAGAAATTGTGGGCTGGAAGTGTTGCCAGATTCACAAGACCCTGTGAGTTTTTATCAAATACAATATTGTATCAGAGGAGCCTGGTTAGAGGTTAAACTAGAGCTATGGATTCCTCAAATGAATGTTATTGTTTGTGCTTTCACATCTTACCTCACAAGGGATCAGGTCACAGTACTTAAAATACAAAAACATACACCTGCCAGTAAAACAGTCCTGGCAACAGCACAAGTGGGCACCAATGCATTGAGGTTGCAGGTTTACTGAAAGCTGTACTAGCTACTGAGACAATATAAATATTGGTTCAGTTTTCATGTGTTTATTGTTTATGGTTTCAGCTTCACCATATGTATCTATTTTGGGGTATTTATTTCATCAGTGGCATAAGTTGCAGTTGAGGAGAGATGTCTTTAAATAATTTCCTAATACAAATACAATGTCTAAGAGAAATACAAAATCATTGTGTACTGTACATGCCATATGGACAAGTACAAATTGCATCTTGTTGCATATTGTTGGCTTTTAATCATGCTCTCTTTCCTAAATTATTTAAATATGTTTTTTATTGAAAATATATAGCGACTTGTCCTATCTTGACTTGCCACTTCATTAGAAGACTGTGCAAAACACCAGCATCTTATCAATATTTGAGAACAAGATACATAATAAATAACCTCTCTTCAACAGTGATAAATAAGTACTACAAATGTGTAAAATGCAATATTGTTTTCATATGTAAAATTATATATTTATTGAAAGTTGTATTTTTTATCTTTTGTGACAATTGGTTCAGAGTATAAAATGTAATATAGTTTATTGTTAGAACAGATGGTACAGTAATATAGATTTTGTATGTTGGGAACAAAAATGAATTTCCGTTCCCAATGCTAAAAATTATTTTTTTCATATGACCAAAATACTCAACAATTGGTCATAAATATTATGTAAAACCATCAATTAAGGTGTCTTATGCTATGGTTTAAAATGTATCTAACGCAATAAAACCTCTACTGGATCGCTACCGTGTCGTAGTGAAGGGGCTTGTGTACCTCAATGAAGTTGTTAGCTATACCATGTAGGGTCACCCAAGATGTGCAGGTCATTGCAGAGAAGTCAGATAAATCACAGTTCACTGGAGAAGGAACTGGCAACCCACTCCAGTATCTTTGCCATGAAAACCTTATGGCTAAGCAGAACCAGAAACACAGGCAGATAGATGTACCTGAAGTACTGTGTCCATATGGTCACTGAGACTTGGACACGACTGAAGTACAGAACAACAACAAAGGCAATTAAAATAACACTTTTTGCAATTTTTTGAAATGTTTATATGCATTTTAAAGCAAATGGACACAATCTGAAATATGCATGCTAAGAAAAACCTTTCCCATTATTATCAGATTTTAAAAGACAAGTTTCACCTAAAATGTTATTTATTTTATATTAAAGAGCACTCTTAGAGAAGATTACATAACTATGTAAAATGTATCAAGCTTGCCTAATTTGATAATTACGCCTTCATGATTGTGGAAAAAGTAGGCTGACATTTTAAAATGGATTTTGTCATTGTCTCTCATTGGATCAAACGTTCATCAGTTGGCTCAAGAGGCAATACAAGTGCTATCAACCTTATTAAATTGCGATTCAGTAAATTTAAAAGGGCTCTATTTAAGCACATAGCATATTTTTTTCCCAGAAGTTTTTAGTTAGTGAAGACCTTGCTTTTGGATAGAAGTTCACTAACTAAAAACTTCTGTAAACAAAATATGCTCTGTGCTTAAATAGAGCCCTTTTAAATTTGCTGAATCACAATTTAATAAGACTGTATATGTTTACACATGTATTTGAATTTCTATAAGTGTACTCTTTCATATAAGAGAAACTTTATGTTTAGATGAACCTCCTCCTTAAAAAAAGATAACACAGTTGCTTAGGACATTGATCTTCTGGTAATGTGCTGTTCGATTTTGATGGGTACTGAACTGATTCAATGGCTACTGGATTCACATTTAGTAGTAAGTATTGGGTGTTTTTCTCAACTATTAATCATTATTAATCACCAAGAACTGAAAGTACTTGATAGCCATAAATGTCTAGGAATAAATTCCTTAAAAATCTAATTAAAGTAATTAAAACCACTTTTTAAATACTACTTTTTGAATAAGAAAATATTAATATATACTGTAGAAAAACATTACATTATATATTAACAGTGTGCAGCGAGCCTTATGAGTGTCTGAATAGCAGCATGGCATTTTTATTCCAATTGTTTTTTTATAGTAAATCAGATATGAAAATACATCTAACGGGGTCTACATGGCTCTTTGTTCACATTTTCTCTAAACTCACTGATTAAAAAACAAAACTGTAAGGGGCCAACAAAAACTCTTAATTTTAAAAGGGCAGACTTTAACGGTCTAAGGGCAGCAATACAAAGTATAGACTGGGACAGAGAACTGATAGGTAAAAATACTGAACATAAATGGGCAATGTTCAAATCCTTACTAAATAAACATACTTATCACCATATACCAAGTGGGAATAAAAGTAAAAGGAGCAAATCACATCCCATGTTGCTTAACAATGAGTTAAAGTTTAAGATACAAAGTAAAAAACAGACATTTAGATTATACAAACAAGAGGGGACTGAAACTGCCTTACATAAGTACAAGAAATTAACAAGGCTTGCAAAAGGACTAAATGGAAAATTAGTTGCAAAGGAGTGTAAGACTATCCTAAAATATTTTTTAAACATATTAATGGGAAGAAGGCGAGGAAGGAAGCTATAGTAACATTACAATGTGAAACATGCTGTCTGACAATTAGTGGTATGGAAAAGGCAGATGAGCTAAATACGTTCTTGTCTTTGGTATACACAAGGGAGGTACCAGTGGTTGGAACACTGCAAAATAATGAGGCTACTCTACCTTAACCAAATAATGAGTTAACGCAGGAAGAATCCAAAATGGGTTGGAAAAAATAAATGTTAATAAAGCCCCAGGTCCTGATGGAATAAATCCAAGGATACTGAGGGAACTGGGTCCTGTAATAGCCAAACCATTATATTTAATTTTCATGATTCACTCAACACAGGGTCCCTACCAGATGACTAATCAAAGCAGATGTGATGCCTATACTTATGAAGGGAGCAAGAGCAAATGTGGGGAATTATAGACCAGTGAGTCTCACTTCTGTAGTGGAAAAACTGTTAGGGTTAATAATGGATAATATACAAGAATATGGCTATTTGAACATGATTATAAGTAGGACTCAACATGGATTTATGAGGGATAGGTCAAGTCAAAGAAATCTAATTTGTTTCTATGAGAAGGTTAGTAGGAATTTGTATTTTTGGATGTTGCAAAGGCTTTTGATACAGTGCCACATGGAAGACTACTGTGCAAACTAAGGGATGCAGGAATTGCAGTAAATATCTGCTCATGGATTGAGAGCTGGCTAATAGACAAGAAGCAAAGGGTTGTAAATGGAGCATACTCGGATTTGGCTAATGTGGTAAGTTGGGATCTCTCATGGTTCAGTATTAGCATGGTGTAGGAACTAAGGGGGAGGGGGGTGGGCAAATCCCCATCAGATTTTTCTATTTTTGCATGTATGCATATATAAGCTATTTTACAGCCTGTGTATACAGTTAGCTGTAACCCCCCCTCCCCAGAATTATTCTGGCTCCTACACCCCTGAGTATTAGGTCCTCTACTTTTTAACATTTTTATTAATGACTTTTGAACTGGAAAGCATTGTCTCCATTTTTGCTGATGACAATATTTTGTGCAAGGTAATTTAATTTAGAAAAGCATGTACTTTTCCCCCAAAAGGATTTGCATAAATTAGAGATAAGATTTAATATAATTAAATGTAAAGTTATGCATTTAGGACAGAAAAATAGTCATTCAATTTATAATCTTAATGTAGTAAATCTTGGGGTATCAGATATTACAAGGGATTTGGGAGTGCTTGTGGACAACCACTTAGGTAACAGTGCTCAATTCCAAGCAGCAACTGCAAAGACAAATTAAATATTAGCATGTTTTAGGAAGGGTATAGAAGTAAGGGAAGCAAATATAATTCTACCACTATACAAATCCCTAGTATGCCCTCATTTGGAATATGGAGTACAATTTTGGGCACCAGTACATAAAAAGGAAATTTTAGAGCTGGAAAAAGTACAGATAATGACAACAAAACTAATAAGGGGAATGGAGGTGCTTAGTTATAAAGAAAGACTAACAAAATTAACTTATTTTCTCTATAAAAAATGCATCTAAGGGGATATGGTTCCCCTTTATAAATATATCCAGGGCCAATATAAGGCTTTGTCAAGTGAACCTTTTGTGCCCAGAGGTTTTCAACTGACAAGAGGACATCCTTTGAGATTTTAAGTAAAAATATTTCACCTTAAGGAAAGAAGGTTCTTCACAGTAAGGGTAGAAGGAATTAATTTTTATTCCCCGTTTGGCAAGTTTGAATACCACAGATCAGAGGAGATCTTAAAAAGTTGACCTTTATGGACTAAAAGTCTTTTTTCAACCTCAATTATTATGTAACTATGGCCTCCATTTAATTGCAAGCCTGCAACTTGATCACTGTAGGTCATATGTCTGCGGGTGTGCTGAGGGCTATGGTTAGTCTCTGATTGTGATGCTCAGAGATAGAGAGTGTTAGACAGAGAGTCATAGAACATATTAGAGAGAGAGAGATAGAGAGTGTTTAGAGAGAGATAGAAACAGAGAGAGCGAGTGAGAGTGCCAGAGAGAGAAATAGAGAGTGTTAGAGAGAGCGAGTGAGAGTGCCAGAGAGAGAAATAGACAGTGTTAGAGAGAGCGAGAGAGAGTGCTAGAGAGAGAAATAGAGAGTGTTAGAGAGAGAGATAGAGAGTGCCAGAGATAGAAATAGAGAGTGCCAGAGAGACAAACACCAGAGGAGGAGGAGAGTGAGGAGAGGAGGAGAGTGAGAAGGGGAGGAGAGTAAGGAGAGAGAGAGGGGAACAGCGATGGAGGAGCGGATGATAGATAGAGGTATGGAGAGAGGGAGATGAGGCAGCAGGCCAGGGAGGGGAGGTACAAGTAGAGGAGAGCAGGGGGGAAGGGATGTTCCCCCAGGTATAGGTACACAAGGTGAAGGAGCAGAGGGTCAGGGGCCTTATCCCCGGGGAAGAGGTACTGGGGATGAGGAGCATGCCCCAGGGAGAGAACAGGGAGGCCAGGAACCCCAGGCACAGTTGGCAGGGCAAGCAGTTGTGCCAAAAGCAGAGGGCCCACAATTATAGCCAAAAGGAGACATACACGCTCCTCAGGGCAGTCCAAGCTCGCTATAGCATCATCCATGGTGGTAGGGATGTAAGGCCTGGTGACAAGGCATGTGCCTGGAATGAGGTGACTGCAGCTGTGGCTTCATTAGGGGATGCAAGCCATGATGTTCCGATGGTTAAACACTGATATGATGACTGTCGGATGAAGAAGAAGATGGCAGCGGAGGCCAGAGCAGCCCATGGGACTGCTGGTGGCCCACCTCTCAACATCACATACTGTGAATGGGAGCAGACTATCAAGGAGTCTTTGGAGCCAGCAGCAATAGTGGGACTTCTAGGAAACCCTGCAAAGTGAGTATCATATGTACCATCTCAACCTCATATGCACACAAATGAACCCCACACACATATAGATAACTGACATGCAATAGCACAGTAATATTTCTGGTTCTGACTACAGATATATGGGGCATTAATTACCATGTAAATATTATAACATATTGTATTATCATCATATTATCGTCCTAATTGTTAACAATGAAATGTCAGTCCAGTACCTGTAGTTAAAACGGATTCTAAATAGCAGTTGCCAATGCAGCTTGTGTTAGTGTTATGTGTGCTGTGTGTTCAACGTTAATATAAAAAAAAAACAGTATAAATACCAATTGCAATTGTATATATTTTGTAATGAGTTCCCCTATCCTTATATTCCCTATGTTACATTGCACCATTTAAAGCTATGTTGCTTAACACTCCAGCTGCTTGGAAGCTATCTCCAGCTTTAAACAAGGTACAGATCCACCAGAGGCACCACTATCACCAATGCAGGTGGTGGTGGAGGAAGCTGAGGGCCCTGGCCCATCACAGGAGGCTGGTCCATCAGCAGCAGGAGCATTGTGGGAATAACCCCCGGGGCACTTAAACGCATCACAGGCACGTTCCCAGCCCTTTCAAATTACTAGAAGTTCAATTAGCCACCAACCTTCTGCAGGGCTGTCAAGCTCATGGGGACCACTCTCAACAGGCCCACTACTGCCACCTGGTGACATTCAAGCAACACTTGTGCCGGACCCCAATCCCCTCCCACTCCTGACCGGGCCACAACAGATGTTGCCACAGCAGTGGTTTTCCTAGCATTGGTTGTCCCAGCAGTTCGCCCATCAGTTGGTGCAGCCTTTGTTGCCCCAACAGATGTCGCAGCCATTGTTGCCCCAGCAGATGTCACAGCTATTGTTGCCCTAACAAACCAGTCCAACACCATACGGATGGGCACCATCTCCATTGGCAACAGCACCGTTTCCATTGGCAAAAACACCATCTCTATTGGCAACAGCACCGTCTCCATTGGCAACAGCACCATTTCCATTGGCAACAGAATCCCTACTGGCAACACCATCCCTATCCCCACTGGGTACACAGCCAAAACGGGCAACACCTCTGGCCTCACTACTGCACATCCAGAGTCCAACATCCGGAAATGGAACTCACGGCCCGCAACAGGCACCTTGAGTGACATATATCAGCACATCCACTTGGCTGATGAATGTGAAATCAAAGCAGTCCAACAGCTGAGCTGGCACATCAGAATTATATTGCTACTGGGCAAGGGGAAAGCATCCGAACAATATATGGTGAGATGGCATAATGTTCGGTGTAGAGGCACGAGCAAATGGCTCATAGGGACAGAGAAGCCCAGACACATCACTTGGCGTGGCTGGTGCAGTTGACTGAAGCCCACGTGACTACACTCCAACCTTCGGTCCCACAGGCTGTACCATCACCGCAGGCTGAACCTACAGCCTCCTCATCTCACCCCTTACGGCCAATGACAGCTGCTAAATAGCCACCCCAATCCAAAACCTCCGGGATGTGGTAGAGGGAGGAAGCGCGTGGTTACAGAAGGTGTGGCCCCAGTGCTCAGAAAGAGGAAGTAGGTGGGAATATCCCCCAGGTCAGTGGTTGTCAAACCTCTCCCCAGGACCCACGACACAGACCATGATTTGTGTGAAACACTGTTCGAATACACATGTGAAGCAATTCAAGGCTCCACCACCTGTTGAATACTATTTGCCTCATTTATTGTTTCCCATAAATCATGGCCTACCTGATGGCTCCTGAAGAGAGGATTGGGAGCCATTGCCCTAAAGTCCTCCTCATCCACACTCCACAATGCATATCAATTTGTATTAATGTTGACATACTAATGGTTGGCTACAGTGTGTGTACACGTATGGTTATTTTGAATATTTCTGCAATTTATGGTCAATGTGGATTGCCGTTGAAATGAGATGTTGAAGTCAATCCAAATAGTGTTCTGATTGATATCTTGTTCTTGTCTCTGTAGGTCTTAATAACCCAATCTCACGACCATGAAGGCATGTTCATCAACCTCCTCTTTCTGTGTCACATATTCTCCATGATTATGTTCATCTGTTTAATTGAGAAGATAAAGACAAGTTGTAAGCGCTATGCACATGACTGGCTTCTCCAATTACATGGAATGATTTCTGATGATCCTTTTTCTTGCCAGATTACGTTGCAGTGGTGTAATGACCGCATGTGACCCTGGTAGGGGCTATGCATCATGCTTATTCTAGACTATGACATTACCCCCTTTGGGTATTCCCTTGTGAACAAGCACAACCTCTTCCCCTTCCGGTATCCATCCACACCACACCCATGATGTTAATGCACAGTCTTGTCCATTCCTGATTTTGCTCTGTGTATGAAATCGTGTCAGTGTGTTGTCAATGGTTGGAGTATTGGGACATCCACATACATTCCATTTGTGTCACATTCCTATATCTGTAAACTAATGAGCCCGAGTTACTATGCAATAGATTAATACATGACATAACAATAATAATTAACAGCCTTATTAAATTGTGATTCTGTAAATTTAAAAGGGCGCTAATTAAGCACATAGCATGTGTTTTTTACAGAAGTTTTTAGTTAGTGAACTTCTATTGAAAAGCAAGGTCTTCACTAACTAAAAACTTCTGTAAATAAAATATGCTGTGTGCTTAATTAGAGCCTTTTTAAATTTACCAAATCACAATTTAATAAGGCTGTAAAATAGTAATAATAGCATTAGATACAATTTCATAATATATATCAGATATAATAATAATAATAATAATAAAGGGTTAATACACAAGGAAAGTCCAATTAGTGATACTGTTGAGTATCAACATTCCCCTGAAGGACTGATAGCAATATGACAGGTGATGATGTGAATTGATTGATAGCAAAAATTAATGGGAGGTCACCAAACGGGAATGGGTACACATTTTGGCACATGGCTCGGGATTTTCCAGGATGGGCGTAGCAGAGATGAAGGTGAGTTGCTCCACATGCCTCTGCACAGCCTCCATGTGTTTTAATGGTCCTTCCTGAAGGGTTAGAGTAGATTAGTGTGGTGTATGTTCCCCTGGTTCTCTTGTGGTTTGCAAAGTGTTGGTGGTGAAGGGGCTTGTATATCCTGAATGAAGCTGTGAGCTGTAGGTGGGCAGGTCATAGCAGAGAGATTAGACAAACCACAGTCCACTAAGGAAGGAACTGGCAACCCACTCCAGTACGTTTTATATGCAAACATTGTGAATATACACAAATAGATAGATTAGTAGGTGTGCTGCAGTCCATACGTTCACAGAGAGTCGGACACAACTGAGGGACTGAACAACCATATGTGAAATGTTCCACTGGTACTTGATATATGCAGTGTAATTTGGCCACTAGTTGTTGTCCAAATGTAGATGTGATGAGTGAAATGCATGATGAGATTATATTATTATCTTTGGGTCCACAATGGAGCCTCTGTGAGTGTGAAAAGGTTACTATGTCAGCCATTTGCATGTATTTGTGTTGCAATTTAAAGAGGTAGTGTGTCTTTAATAGCTTTCAGCATGTTGCAGCATGGCTTTCATATTGGCATATGCATGACCATTACAACCTATGAGGAAAATAAACATTTAACTTTTTGCTATATTTGATAGTTGGGAGTTGTTATGAAAAATCCGTAAGCTTTGTGCTGCCATTTGACATTTGCGACCTTGATTGCGGCTGCGGTGTTGAGCGATTTTTGCAATTGAATAGTTATTGAATAGCAAAATAACTTGCGAGCTCACTTACGGGCTACCAGATAGTCCGAAAGCTCTATTGAATATGTAACTATAATGGCCTTTAGTGGGTAAATTAATGAATTGAGTAGAACTGTGTTGGAGTGCTTGGTGATGCTCACTTAGTAACTTTATTATACTTAACCCTTACTGATTGCAATGAGATGTACCTTTTAACATTACAAAGTACTGATAGCTTTTTAGCTTTTGTAAACGTATATTCATTAAAAATATGTAATAATGTGATCTATGTTTAAAATGGGTACATGTTTCTTATTTACTGAGAAAGACAATCAATATTCAATTTATATATCTAATAACATGTATTCCCTGATAATTCCCTGATAGTATTCTATGAACACTGTTTTCAGACTATTTGAAAACCATACTATATGCAAAGTAATTACCAAAAACTATAATTATGGTACATAAATTATGATGTGCCTTTATTCATACTTTTAAGAAACTCCAATATCTTAAATTAAAGAAAAAAGTCAAATAGGTAGTTTTTAAATTGGATTTTTTTAATGTCTCTGCAGGTTATGGGAGGGACCCATGATATATAGGTGGAAGAGAGGGATGCTTATATTTCTTGAGTACTGTGGTTGCATTGAATGATGCAGTTTCCTGCTTCTGGGCCAGTAGAAGGGATTGGGTATTGTGTCGATCTCTATCTTATCCTAGTATGAAACAAAGCCTCTGGGTTTCCTCCACCCCCACCCCCTCCACTGATAACTACAAACACACAACCCCATCACCTACATTTCAGGATGTGATTTACTAAACATAAACTGTGTTCCTGTACTCATAAACAGAGTATTGATTGTAAGTTTACGAGTTTTCAATCTTGCATGGTGCTTTGACGAAAGCAATAGGGACACTAGATCCTAAACTCAAAGACATTGCCCTCCATCCTTTGCAACATGTTAATATTGCTATTGTTTTTGCCTTGATTGTAATCCATGTATAGCGCTACGGGAATATCTGATCTGTACAAATAAACAATAATAATAATTGCAAAATTGTTAGTTTGGTACATTTTTGACAAACAAGTGTCTTTTTTCACAAACTGCAGTAATCCTTTAGTTGTATCCCATTTCATAATGTTCATTATAAACAGAGAATGTAACACATAGTTGATTATTAATAATATCTATTATTTTTTTATCCAGTAAACCTATTTGTGAACTAATTCCCCTCTAGGTGGTGAATTAATTCTCTCAATATTTTGGAATTTAAATCATGACAATGTTTTGTTAATCAATGTAGCATTGTAGATTAATAGTGATTATAATTCTAGCAAGCAATTTAGGCCTCCATCCAATTGTGCAAATTGTAGTTACAAGAGCCCATAATGGAGCCAGTAAAATAATTTGCTATTCCATTGAAGTCTTTTAGCTATCCGCATTTGGGGCCCTATTAAATTCTCCCTCGTAGTTCTCTCTGTGCTCGCAAAAGGCAGTTTTCCTGCTGTTTGCGAGAACCGAATCTCTCGCAGCCTGCTTTACGATATGACTGCGAGAAAATGGCCGAGAATAGGCTCCGAGAGAGCTACGTAGCCTTAAATCTATGCACGAGTCTCGCATATCGTAAGAATCCCTACGTGGACAAAAAGTCCACGCAAGGGATCCGAAAGCCTCTACGTGCTGCCTCGGAACAGCCCGAGACAGCAGTGTGAGGCTCCCCCCTGCACCCTATACACATCCCCATGCTGCAGGGGTCTCTATCGGGACCCCTGCAGCACCCCCACATTAACCCCTTGCAGCGGGGGTCCCCGATCTGCATAGATCAGGCCCCCCGCTGCATTTAAAACTTTTAAATTCCCCGCCGCGGCTCCTTAAAGGGACCGCGGCACACTATTACCCAATCCCGGCCGCGGCACTTAAAATTAACCCCCCTCTATGCTGGGGGTCCCCATCGGGACCCCCGAAGTGTCCCCACATAAACCCATTGCAGGGGGGGGCCCCGATCTGCATAGATCAGGCCCCCCGCTGCATTTAAAACTTTTAAATTCCCCGCCGCGGCTCCTTAAAGGGACCGCGGCACACTATTACCCAATCCCGGCCGCGGCACTTAAAATTAACCCCCCTCTATGCTGGGGGTCCCCATCGGGACCCCCGAAGTGTCCCCACATAAACCCCCTGCAGCGGGGGGCCCCGATCGGCACCGATCGTGACCCTGCTGCAATTCAATTTTAAATTTCCCGCCTCGCGGGTCCTCAAAGGACCGTAAAGGTCCTGAAAGGACTCGCA
Source organism: Discoglossus pictus (assembly GCA_027410445.1). Classification (NCBI taxonomy): domain Eukaryota; kingdom Metazoa; phylum Chordata; class Amphibia; order Anura; family Alytidae; genus Discoglossus; species Discoglossus pictus. Next base: position 23,396,569 of record CM050169.1, read on the forward strand.
CTAAAAATATTAACCCCAGGCAACTATAATTACCCCATTAACTCATGGTGGTCAATCCAGACCACCATAAGGCTCTAATTAACCCATTAACTCATGGTGGTCAATCCAGACCACCATAAGGCTCTAATTAACCCATTAACTCATGGTGGTCAATCCAGACCACCATAAGGCCTAAATTAACCCATTAACTCATGGTGGTCAATACAGACCACCATAAGGCTCTATTTAACCCATTAACTCATGATGGTCAATCCAGACCACCATAAGGCTCTATTTAACCCATTAACTCATGGTGGTCAATACAGACCACCATAAGGCTCTATTTAACCCATTAACTCATGATGGTCAATCCAGACCACCATAAGGCTCTATTTAACCCATTAACTCATGGTGGTCAATCCAGACCACCATAAGGCTCTATTTAACCCATTAACTCATGGTGGTCAATCCAGACCACCATAAGGCTCTATTTAACCCATTAACTCATGATGGTCAATCCAGACCACCATAAGGCTCTATTTAACCCATTAACTCATGGTGGTCAATCCAGACCACCATAAGGCTCTATTTAACCCATTAACTCATGATGGTCAATCCAGACCACCATAAGGCTCTATTTAACCCATTAACTCATGGTGGTCAATACAGACCACCATAAGGCTCTATTTAACCCATTAACTCATGATGGTCAATCCAGACCACCATAAGGCTCTATTTAACTTATTAACTCATGGTGGTCAATCCAGACCACCATAAGGCTCTATTTAACCCATTAACTCATGATGGTCAATCCAGACCACCATAAGGCTCTATTTAACCCCATCAGTCCCATAAGGGTATATTATTACCATTATGGGCCTGTTACAACCCAACATTAACCACATAAGTGCCATGATGGTCCTCAAGGACCATCATGACACTAACTACAAACACTACACTATAACCCCCAATAAACCATTTAATCTAAACTAACCCCCCTCTACACTAATCTATTAACACTTACACTACCTACCTACACTACCTACCCCCTAATAAACCTTCCCACCACTCTAATTACAACAAATAAAAAACCTACAGCACAGAAAACAAAAAACCTACAGTACAAAAAACAAAAAAACCTACAGTACAGAAAACAAAAAACAATTACAACCCCACCCCCCACTACAGAAAACAAAAAAATACATTACAACCCCACCCCCCACTACAGAAAATAAAAAAATTACACACCTGAAAAGGAAAGACAGATAAACACAATACAATACATACATATAATACATTACATACATTACATACAATACATGACATTACATATAATATATTAAATATAATATATTACATATAATATATTACATATAATACATTACATACATTACATACAATACATGACATTACATACATTACATATAATATATTAAATATAATATATTACATATAATATATTACATATAGTCCTAATCAAATACCCCCTATCTATCTAACATACAATCTATTTAATTTAAAATAAATCCTAACTATATCAAATACATCCCCCTATCTATCTAATATACAAAAAATCCTAACTACATACACAGACCATTATTCTAAAGTAAAATAAAATAATTACAGTCCTAACTACATACACAGACCCTAATTCTAAGCTAAAATCAATAAATTAAGACCACTTACCTTTAAGATGTTGCTTCAGATCACTAACCTATGGGTCAAACAAAAAATAAAAATTAGTACAAAACATTAACATCAAATAAATAAACATTCTATACATTCTAAATATTCAACTCACCTTTACAGCATGTCCAGTCACTGTTTAGCTCTTCCGGCGCGGCCCTGTTAAAAAAAAAACACAATACATGAATACATGAATACAATATATAAACAATAAATAAAATACACAAATAAACATCTAAATATACATTTCACTTACCTCCCCGCGATGTCCCCGGCCTTCTCTCCTTCAGCCCGGGCTGGGCCGCGGAACCATTCGCGCTCTAAAAAAAAGAAAAGAAAAAAAACTAACGGAGGTCTGCACTGGCAGACCTCCCCGACGCTACTGAACCTCCCGGAGTCGTTTCCGGGAGGAAATTGGCATTGGCGGCTTGTGATTGGCTGAAAAAGCTGTCTATCAATTTCAGCCAATCAAAAGTCGTCAATGTGTGAGCCAATCAGGATGGGATACACCCCAATATCCCACCCTGATTGGCTTAAACACTTGTCTATCTTTCTGGGAACCAATCACAACGCTCAGATGCCTTCAGCCAATCACTATGGGATACACCCCCACGGAGTGATTGGTAGAAGACATCTGCGCATCCTGATTGGCTCCTACATTGACGACTTTTGATTGGCTGACAGCTTTTTCAGCCAATCACAAGCCGACAATGCCAATTTCCTCCCGGAAACGACTCCGGGAGGTTCAGTAGCGTCGGGGAGGTCTGCCAGTGCAGACCTCCGTTAGTTTTTTTTTTTTTTTTTTTTAGAGCGCGGATGGTTCCGCGGCCCAGCCGGGGCTGAAGGAGAGAAGGCCGGGGACATCGCGGGGAGGTAAGTTCAATGTATATTTAGATGTTTATTTGTGTATTTTATTTATTGTTTATATATTGTATTCATGTATTCATGTATTGTGTTTTTTTTTTTAACAGGGCCGCGCCGGAAGAGCTAAACAGTGACTGGACATGCTGTAAAGGTGAGTTGAATATTTAGAATGTATAGAATGTTTATTTATTTGATGTTAATGTTTTGTACTAATTTTTATTTTTTGTTTGACCCATAGGTTAGTGATCTGAAGCAACATCTTAAAGGTAAGTGGTCTTAATTTATTGATTTTAGCTTAGAATTAGGGTCTGTGTATGTAGTTAGGATTTTTTGTATATTAGATAGATAGGGGGATGTATTTGATATAGTTAGGATTTATTTTAAATTAAATAGATTGTATGTTAGATAGATAGGGGGTATTTGATTAGGACTATATGTAATATATTATATGTAATATATTATATGTAATATATTATATGTAATACATTATATGTAATGTATGTAATGTCATGTATTGTATGTAATGTATGTAATGTATTATATGTAATATATTATATGTAATATATTATATTTAATACATTATATGTAATGTATGTAATGTCATGTATTGTATGTAATGTATGTAATGTATTATATGTAATATATTATATGTAATATATTATATTTAATACATTATATGTAATGTATGTAATGTCATGTATTGTATGTAATGTATGTAATGTATTATATGTAATATATTATATGTAATATATTATATTTAATACATTATATGTAATGTATGTAATGTCATGTATTGTATGTAATGTATGTAATGTATTATATGTAATATATTATATGTAATATATTATATTTAATATATTATATGTAATATATTATATTTAATATATTATATTTAATGTATGTAATGTCATGTATTGTATGTAATGTATGTAATGTATTGTGTTTATCTGTCTTTCCTTTTCAGGTGTGTAATTTTTTTTATTTTCTGTAGTGGGGGGTGGGGTTGTAATGTATTTTTTTGTTTTCTGTAGTGGGTGGTGGGGTTGTAATTTTTATTTTTTCTGTACTGTAGGTTTTTTTGTTTTTTGTACTGTAGGTTTTTTGTTTTCTGTGCTGTAGGTTTATTGTTTTTTGTAATTAGAGTGTTGGGGAGGTTTATTAGGGGGTAGGTAGTGTAGGTAGGTAGTGTAAGTGTTAATAGATTAGTGTAGAGGGGGGTTAGTTTAGATTAAATGGTTTATTGGGGGTTATAGTGTAGTGTTTGTAGTTAGTGTCATGATGGTTCTTGAGGACCATCATGGCACTTATGTGGTTAATGTTGGGTTGTAACAGGCCCATAATGGTAATAATATACCCTTATGGGACTGATGGGGTTAAATAGAGCCTTATGGTGGTCTGTATTGACCACCATGAGTTAATGGGTTAATTTAGGCCTTATGGTGGTCTGTATTGACCACCATGAGTTAATGGGTTAATTAGAGCCTTATGGTGGTCTGGATTGACCACCATGAGTTAATGGGTTAATTTAGGCCTTATGGTGGTCTGGATTGACCACCATGAGTTAATGGGTTAATTAGAGCCTTATGGTGGTCTGTATTGACCACCATGAGTTAATGGGTTAATTTAGGCCTTATGGTGGTCTGTATTGACCACCATGAGTTAATGGGTTAATTAGAGCCTTATGGTGGTCTGTATTGACCACCATGAGTTAATGGGTTAATTTAGGCCTTATGGTGGTCTGGATTGACCACCATGAGTTAATGGGTTAATTAGAGCCTTATGGTGGTCTGTATTGACCACCATGAGTTAATGGGTTAATTTAGGCCTTATGGTGGTCTGTATTGACCACCATGAGTTAATGGGTTAATTAGAGCCTTATGGTGGTCTGTATTGACCACCATGAGTTAATGGGTTAATTTAGGCCTTATGGTGGTCTGTATTGACCACCATGAGTTAATGGGTTAATTTAGGCCTTATGGTGGTCTGGATTGACCACCATGAGTTAATGGGTTAATTTAGGCCTTATGGTGGTCTGTATTGACCACCATGAGTTAATGGGTTAATTTAGGCCTTATGGTGGTCTGTATTGACCATCATGAGTTAATGGGGTAATTATAGTTGCCTGGGGTTAATATTTTTAGTGCGAGTCCTTTCAGGACCTTTACGGTCCTTTGAGGACCCGCGAGGCGGGAAATTTAAAATTGAATTGCAGCAGGGTCACGATCGGTGCCGATCGGGGCCCCCCGCAGCAGGGGGTTTATATGGGGACACTTCGGGGGTCCCGATGGGGACCCCCAGCATAGAGGGGGGTTAATTTTAAGTGCCGCGGCCGGGATTGGGTAATAGTGTGCCGCGGTCCCTTTAAGGAGCCGCGGCGGGGAATTTAAAAGTTTTAAATGCAGCGGGGGGCCTGATCTATGCAGATCGGGGCCCCCCCCTGCAATGGGTTTATGTGGGGACACTTCGGGGGTCCCGATGGGGACCCCCAGCATAGAGGGGGGTTAATTTTAAGTGCCGCGGCCGGGATTGGGTAATAGTGTGCCGCGGCCCCTTTAAGGAGCCGCGGCGGGGAATTTAAAAGTTTTAAATGCAGCGGGGGCCTGATCGGTGCCGATCGGGGACCCCCGCTGCAAGGGGTTAATGTGTGGGGGCTGCGGGGGTTCCTATGGACCCCTGCAGCAAGGTGTTCATGTGAGGACACTTCGGGGGTCCCGACAGGGACCCCCGCATTGAGGGGGGGTTCATTTTAGGTGCCAAGGGGGGGGTTTGGAGTACCCCCCACGGCAGGGCTTATGTGGGGGACTGCCGCGGAGGTCCCTTTTAGGACCCCCGCAGCACTTGATGAGGAGTGGGAGCCTGCGATATCATCTCGCAGGCTGTCACTCCTCATGTACATTTACGCAGTGTAGATACGTACGGGCCTGCTGCGTAGCTCATACGTTGCTCGCAGCAGGGCTAATTTAATAGCATTGTAAGTTAGAGAAACTTTGCAGTACGTAGGGCTTAAGTAGAAGCCTCTTATTTACGAGGCTGGAATTTAATAGGGCCCTTGGTTTGCGGGCTAGAAGCTCAAAATCGCTGGGGTTGTCAAAATTGTAACTCGGACCCATCTAAGCCTTTCCTCTTTCAAGTTTTTAAACATTACATTTGCAAATCGCTATTCAATTGCTACAAACCTTCAAGCCTGCAATGGTAAATGTAGCCTAAAATCCTACGAGTACTAGTGGACTCGCAAGGGAGTTAAACACTTGTTCGTAACACCGTAAAAGCAAATAAAAAATCAATACTGCACTTTAAAAGACAGGGAAAGCGATGTAAGACATTAGAATTACTTGTACAACAGTCTCAAGCTTGTTTTATATCAATCTTGGTAATCAAGGAGTTAATACATATCAGGCTATCCACATGGACTAGAACAGTATCATCATTTATTTTTATTATTTTGTACATTGCCGGATTGCGAGACCCATCGCATATCGGATTTCAAAACGCTAATTGATTGTGGTTTAACCTCCATGTTTTACCGACATCATGATGTGATGACGGTCTCATTTACTGTTGGCTGTTTCTAAATCGCTAGTTACAGGCTTGCTTAAATGATCATGATCATGCCCTGAAATGCTACTTACGGGTGCATGGTTTACAGATTAGACTTTCTGCCAGGTAGCTGCAAATCGATCTGTAGCTGAGAATCGATCTGTGCCATAGGGTACCAAGAATACTACATGAAGTAAGATACATTTTCTTTCCTATAACATAACAGTTCATGCTCATCTATAACAAAACTCAGCTGTCATGTATAAATACCCAGTTATATTATAATAATTCTAGACTATATTTAACATCCTTGTAAAATTGTTTCTTCCATTGGGGGTCAATGAAAACTTTTTTGAACTGGTGGGCTTTGATTTAAAACATTGGTTATTTTCTTTCCTCTTTTATTATTTGGTAGATTATCATCATGATATTGATACAAAGGATACCAAACATTGGAGTTGGAAGAATATTTGTTGGTGCGATATGGTTTAAAACATTGGTTATTGTCTTTCCTATTTTATTATTTGGTAGATAATAATGATATTGATACAATGGATACTAAACATTGGAGTTGGATGTATATTTGTTGGTGCGCTATGATTTAAAACAATGGTTATTTTCTTTCCTATTTTATTATTTGGTAGATTATCATCATGATATTGATACAAAGGATACCAAACATTGGAGTTGGAAGTATATTTGTTGGTGCGCTATGATTTAAAACATTGGTTATTGTCTTTCCTATTTTATTATTTGGTAGATAAGCATGATATTGATACAATGGATACTAAACATTGGAGTTGGAAGTATATTTGTTGGTGCGCTATGATTTAAAACAATGGTTATTTACTTTCCTATTTTATTATTTGGTAGATTCTCATCATGATATTCATTCAATTGATACTAAACATTGGAGTTGGAAGTATATTTGTTGGTGCGCTATGATTTAAAACAATGGTTATTTACTTTCCTATTTTATTATTTGGTAGATTCTCATCATGATATTCATTCAATTGATACCGCATATTGGAGTTGGAAGTATATTTGTGTTATACTGAATATAAGATCTCTGCAATTTTGGGAACTTTACACCACTTCATAATACCTCATCTTTATAGGAATTTCTATAGAAGTTTTCTTGATATGGTTTATTTTCTACATACATGAAGGACATCATCCCCAACTTTTTATGGAATGATGGGACAAGTCACATATGCTTTAAGAAATGTTCCTTACATGTTCCTTATTTTATTTTAAGATGATGAACTGAACAACATTTACATAGCTAATTAAATGATGTTATCTTTACTGGGCTCTTTAGATAATTTTGTGTATATTTGTTTTAATTAGGTTACTTAATTTATCCATTTAGGACAATTTAATTTTCACATAAAATTTACACTTCACATACTTCTAAGAAGCCCCCAGGGTAATGTATTCTCACCTTCTGGAATCTCCCCTTTCTTCTTGTTCTGAAGTGAAGTGTAACTTTTATATGACAGAGAATAAAATTAAATTGTCATCTAGTTAAAACAGTTCAATAAAACAAAAAGAAATGCATACTTTTAACTCAATGATTGTAATTTGCAAACTGTGAATCTGTCAGTTGCTCTGCTTAATTATAAATCTTACACTAATTTCTTAAAATGTGACTTTGAGATGAGAAGTGGGTGTTAATGTAATAAGAACAAATACAAAGACATTTATTTATTGTTTTATTATTGGTCAAGTGCTTTTATCATAAACACATCATCACATATATAGTTGTTAGTGTGGGTAATGTTTGCGATGTTGGTCATGCTTTCAGAGCCTGGTTGCGGCCCATAGGGCCGCAACTGCGAGCGAGGCGTGCCGTCGACCAGGCACGCAAGACTTAGGCTGCAATGAGCGCACATTGGGAGAGCCAAGAAGCCTGTGAGTGGGGTTAATTTGAGGCATATTTATCATTTTTTCACAATCCAAAATCGCCTAAGCGAGGGAAAAAATGGCTGCCGAAAAAATGCAACACGACGAAATTGAAGCAGGAAAAAAAAAATTAGCCCAAAGGACATAACAAAGATCCCTAAGCACTAACACTTAATGCAAGGCAGTAACATTTAACCCAAGCCACTAACACTTGACCCAATGCAGTAATACAACCCAACACAGTAACACTCAAGCGTAACGCCTATAAAGTACACAGGGGGAGAGGCTTGCAATGAGATCCAAAATTGTTAAATGTGTGTAGGCGTAATTTATTTTAGGCTTTTTGCAAAATAGTGAAGGTTTATTTTTACCACACCACTGCATGAAGATGGATTAAAATATAGTCTCTGGGCCTCATTCAATTGCGATTTGACCAATTGAATAGGGCTCTATATATTCACATAGCATATTTTTTTACATAAGTTTTTAGTCAGTGAACTTTTATCCATAGGATAGACGTTCACTAACTAAAACGTCTGTAAAAAAAATATGCGTATATAGAGACCTATTCAATTAGCCAAATTGCAATTGAATGAGGCCCTTTATGTTTCCTTAGTCTTCTTACACAAAAAGGGAGTAATTTGAATTTACAATCACTGTGCTCCATTATAGGTTAGTTTTTAAACTCAACAAATTATACTACATGTACATTAAAAATAAATATCTGTATGGACCTACTGTTTTCAAATTAATTTACCCTATGTATTACCAATAATTCGTCTATATTACCAGTTTTGAGAGCCTAAACTTATCATTGTTTTGCATTTTCACAGAAAGCATATAAGAATAAAGAGCAACGCCAAATCATTACTGTTTGGCAAAACTCATAATAAAAAGCACACACTTATACAAGTAAAGTTACAGGGGGTACTAACCACTAACTATTGGTGCACTCCATTTCATACACACAAAGAGAGTCAAATTAATTATCAGAATCAAATTAAAATGAGTTGACCTCTTTTCTAAAGCAATTTATAGTGATGCTCCTAAATATCCCCCTTTGTATACTCCCTTAAACATTCCAGTGGCTAACCCCTCCTCTGGAATACCTTTGCCTTTCAAAGTTATGGATGCATGGAACTATTTTCCAAATAACAAAAATATAAGAATGGTGGGAATCTACATGAACAAATTAAATGTATTATGGCAGAATAAAATATGATATGTTTGTGGACTATCTACTAGTAGAGTTGGTATGGATATAATAAAAAAAGGAAATTAAGCAAGTAAAGAAAGGGTCAATACCCTAATCTGTCTCTCCCTTTCTAACCTCTCATCCTGCAAATTCATGTCACCATCTACCTATCTAGTATCTTCTCCTGATATTACCAGCCTCCTCATCTAACAATTTACATGTCAAAGAATGAGGTTTAATTAATTTCTTATTCTATCATATCTCTAGCACCTGAAATCCCTCTCACCCCTGACATCTCTATCACCACTATTTTTAGAGTTACTCTTGATTCTGCAACCTCATTCCCCACATACAATAACTTTTGAAATCATGTTCACCCCACTAGTGAAAGCTCTCCAAAATTCTTCCTTTTTTTCACCTGACACAATCAAAAATGTAATGTAATCTAATCATGCACAAATTATAGCTATTCACTTTTAATTGGTCTTGCTTCACTTGACTCTCTGCAATAAAATCCATCATAACTGTATTGTAACTCTTTATCGGCTTTCTAAGATCAACTTCTAAATATTGACCTTCCTCAAGAAGACGCTCAACAATGCCACACATGCCTACTCTGCTCATCTGATCTCCAAATACCCTTTAACACCTTCTGCTCTATCCATGATTTACCCATCTCTTCTTTTATCATTCCCTCATTCCACTCCAATCTACAGGACTTTTTCCCTGCTGCTCATGAAATTCTCTACCTCACTCTGTCAGATTTTTCAACATCTATCCTGAAAATTCTAGCCACTCCTTGGGCCCTATTAAATTTGCCAAATTGTAGTTCCGGAAGCCTGTAAAGGAACTCGCAAAAGATACGGCTATTAAATTGGCCTCTTTTAGCAACCTGCAAACGATCTGTGGGTTACAGGCCGAAACAGCGTTAGATCTTTCAAGCGCATTAATCGCTATTAAATTGCTATAAGTCATCAAGCACGCAATTTTTTTCACACCCGTAAATGGCAAATGTAGCCAAAAATCCTACGGATACTAGAAAGGACCCGCAATGGGGTTAAACTTCTGTCCATAGCACTGTAAAAGCAAATATAAACACACTACTGTATTTTAAATTACAGGGAAAGCGATGAAAGTTATTAAAATTAATAGCACAACAATGTCAAGCTCGCAAATCTGCAATAAAAAAAACATTCATGTTTAATTTCCATGTAATATCGATCTCGGCAATCACTGTGTCAATACATATAATAGAACTCGCATGGACTAGAATATTATATTTATTGATTATTTTCATATTGCATTATTTCTGGAATGCGGGCCCGATCGCACCTCGGACTTCAAAACCATAATTGATTAAAATGTAACCTCCATGTTTTAGTGACGTAATAATAACGGCCTCTTTTACATTTGCCTCCATCTAAACCAATAACTATGAGTTTGAATGATTTATCATGTTCACGCCCGGAAATGTTAAGTGCCGAAGAATGGTTTACCGATTTGAATTTCGGCCATGTTGTTGCCGCCTTTTCTAATTTAATCGATCTGTAACTCCTGCCAATTTAATAGGGCTCTTTAATTTTCTTAAGAACAGTAGCCTCAAATCATTTTCCACCCTTCTTTTAATAAATAATAGTTATAATAGTAAATAATAGTAATAATAAAAAAATGTAATAATACAACCAAGTCTGACAAAGAACATAATTGAACAGGGAATATTCACCAAGATAGATTTTAATTAAAAAATATTAATGTCTCTGCAGAACACTGAAGACCTCCATGGTAGTTTAATGGAATTTGTATGTGGTAGGAAAATATATATCTTTGGAGAGCAGTTCTTGCATTTATTGATGCCACATCTGGGCCTGTGAGAGGTGTTACATTTATCTAACAATGCATCATGACTTCTCCATGTTCCCTTCTCCCTCCACTGATAAAAATGATGTCTTCCTGATCCACTTAGCAGTGAATATCAAAAGTCAAAATTATTTCTCTATTCATAAAGTGTCTTCAGAAAGCCAGATTTTCTCTAAAATGTTTTTATGTTTCTAGTTTACACCACTACACCATACTTGACAAATAAATGCCTTTTTTTAACTACAGTGCTTCTTTAACTTAAGGACATGTCTGAACTGGAATTCCTCAAGCTAGCCTTGTATCACATATACACAATATCTGAAAAGAAAAGTATTCATTTACTTATAATCACATCCCTGCATCATTATACACGAATTCTAAGGACACTTAACATAATTGTATATTTACACAGCTATATCAGCTACATTAAACAATAGAGACTATCAAAGTTTTCTTCTTAAAGTTTGAAGGTCACTCTGACTTTGTCTCTTGGACGAGAGGTACATGATATCCAGGAAACCAAAACCTTCATTTACGGTAACCTTCGATGTGTTTCAAATAACGTTCTATAAATGTGGCCTTTATTTTAACATTGATGTCAATGTGTATTTTTGTAAGAGCATAACAAGCATCCAAATTATTATGGAAACTAATTAGAAAACAGACAGTCCCATGGGGACCCAAATGCAATCTCTTCAACCTTTTCAAGATGAGCATTTACCAGAAATAAGAATGATAGTTTATGATTTAAAATAATCTCATTAGTGAATCAAATCAACCACATGCATCACCACTTTGAAAAAACAGTAAAAAGATTTCTACTCATCTCCGGGCAAAGGTAATAAAATATAGGAAAAAACTTCCAAATACTTCAATGTAAAGAAAAATGTGTAGGAAGGACAGAAGCATCTTTACACTTCCGTTGTTTTATGTCATATTTTAGTACTGTGTATTCATAAATAGCAATATAATTAAGAAATATTGATCTACATTATCCGTTGGTCAGGATGTTGCGCACATCATTAAAATACCATTTTGTCTGTGTTCTAGTAAATTAAGTATTTTGATGATACTTTTCAAAGCAATCTCCAGCGTTTTATAGTTTTAATATATTTGCAAGCATGTTTTCAATCTAGCGTGTTTCAAAATATGTTTGTTACAACTCATTTATTTGGAGGCAACTTACTGTCTCTTGGATTCTAATGATTCTTTTGAAATATTATTTTAATGAACCCTTGAAACACATCATTGTATGCTTTATTTTGTTGTTGGATTGCTAATGATACCCATCCATTATGTAAATGGTTTTGTAAGCAAGGCAAATGGTATAAATAAAGATAGGCAGTTCTTGTTTTACTACTTTTTCTGCTGATAGACATGCCACATGCAGAGAAACTAATGTCTCATGACCAAAACCGCTCGGTTTGTCAGTATGTTAAAAACCTTCTCAACTGACTATGAAAACAAAACAGAATATAGATCACATTGGATTACTGTCCTATGGGTCTTCACGCTAATTTTTAATAATGTAATTAGAGACAAATAAATGATGCAATAATTTAATGTATAACAAAAGATTGGTTTCTTTCTTTTTTACTGTATTTTTCACCGCAATATTTAAAATATATATACTGTAAGCTTCTTTGACATTTTCAACACATTTCTTATGATGTTACTATCGATTATCATATGGGCTAGGCTACGATTGCCTAGATTCGAGTTTTGTGCTCTGGCTCCGGTTTTCCGTACATAAAAGTAGTTGGGCCACTTTTGTGCTACCATATATTCCTGCCCCCAAAACACTTTTTGCAATCTTAAAAATATCTATTCTTTTGTATGCTGTTCTTTTCCCTGCACCACCTCTCTTTTTACACTTGTTTTCTTCTTCCTTACTTACTCCTCAATACAAAGTAATGTACATATGGGGATTATACTCTTCCATTCCCAAGATTATTTTGCTACTCAAATGGAATCCTTCATGTCTATTTGGGAAGGGATAACCCTCAGTGTTTGCATATCCTTGGCTTAGATCAATGTCCCTCAATTGCTGGAATGTTCCAGCACATGAAGCCAAATCAATGAAAATTTGGAGTGAGGGCAGGTTTTTGAATCAGGCATTCCAGAAAGTTGCTTTGGGTGCTATGCTTTGAGGGGAGCAACCTGACTGGAAAACAAAAACGTACATGGTAATGGAGTAAGTAGCTTTGATTAGTAAGTCTCACGTTGAACATCAGGCTTCTATATAGTCTTTATTCCTCTGTTACTGTAAAAAAATCTTGGCCTGCACTCGATCCATCTACAAATATATGAGAGGAGGTGTAAACTATGTAAAGGATGATGAAAATCTTTAGAGGAGTTTCATTAAGTTTAGCAACATATCACAGTTTTTATTGAGTTTTAAACTCATAAAACAGAATTTAACAAAAATAAGATAACTGAATGACACAAATTTTGTGAGCAATTTCATGGCACACTAATAATATTTTTAATAAAACCTGTCAGAGACGACATGGAGATGCCTGGAACATAATGTAAAAGTAGTGTTCGTAACACGTTGAGTGGTTTAAGTGCAATTTTCCATTAAAGCGAATAGCAATGAGCTTTATAGAAACATAAAATAAAATATATTTTTGTACAATATAAAGTGTATTTCTGGGAGTTTTTGATTCTTGAAGGTGCCTTGACTAGATACACTATTGAAATGCTGTTTTTGAGCAATGTTCTTGTGTTGTGTCTATTTAGCTGTGTCTATGTGCTGATTGTTCTGATGTAGTTATTGTCTAGTTTATGATACATGTTTGTATACTTTGAGCAATGACTGTGACAATACATTTATTTATCTACATCTGTGCAAAGCTTTTATCCAAGGTGATAACATTACACAAAATGGGAAATAGTTTACAAGACCATTTTACAGAATGCAGAACATAAAGTAAGTCTTGATTAATTTCAGTCAAACTCTTTGATGTTTACAAGACATCAATTAATCCAAGCCCACTGGTATTTTGATTAAAATATGTTCTCCCGCCTGCAGTATTGATGTGGTGTGCACTCTTCATGCTATGACGTTTCAATGTATGAATGGAGCTGGATCAAGGAACTCAAGATTACTTACTTTATCAAAGTCTCCAATATGCTATCATTTAGAGATTCTTTATTAAGACTGCGCCAGCTATGTTTCCAAACTTTTTGGTCTAAAGTGTATTCCAGCTCCTCTTCCCATAATTGCATATATATATTTTTTTGTGACTGTGAGGTCTCAATGAAGGTATCATATAACAAGGTTATAACATTGCTCGACAGTGGAAGATCCCTGCAAAGTCTAGAAAGCCAGTTAGTTTCCGGGGTGCCTAAAGAAATTAAAGTGGAAAACACAAAATGCCTGAGACTGCAGTAGGTATAATGCTCTGCCAAGGGCAGGTTATATTTGTCTCTCATATATTCAAAAGTAACCACTGTGCCATTATGATACCAGGCAACAAAAGTAGGTTCCGGGAACTCCACCAGTGCCTAGAAGATGGAGTTAGTTGAATAGTTAATAGTGGGTTGGTTATAATAGGGGATATGCTAAATAGTTCAGGATCGCCCATGCCCATATCACCAAGGAATGCTTTATAAATGGGTTCTTTATTTTCCAAAGGATACTACTCAGCTTGGGAAGCCAGATAATGGTGCTCCATGAATATGGAGACATGTGTAAAAGACCCACACTGGATGATGAGAGGAATGCGCTAGGGGAAAAAAAGAAACTGTGCAGCTTTGTAATACAATTTAAAGTTGTGACTCGAGTGCCCCCCTTTTGTTCTATGTTTATACAGATTAGATTTTGAAATCCTTAAGGATTTGTAGTTTCATATAAATTTAAAAATGTGATTTTGAAACCTCTAGAGATCTCTATAAATAATTGGAATCAGAAGCGTGCAAAATAGGTACAAAAGCAGAGGGAGAATATTAATTTTAACCGCATTTATCCTACCTAACCCCGAAATTCTCCCTTTTGACCATCTCTGCAAATCCAGATTCATATATTTGTTCAAAGATACATAAATAGCTTTATATAGATCTGCCAATTTACTGGTTATATTAACCCCCAAATACTTAATATGTGATTTAGGTCATGAAAAAAATAACATTTTGTTTAAGATATTAAATCTTTGATTTAGAGAGTGCTATACCTAATGCTTCCATCTTAGCAACATTTATTTTGAGTCCCGAGAGGTTTCTAAAATGAGTAAGAATTTATAGTAGTTCAGTAATTGAGGTAGCAGGACTCATGAATGAAAATAAGAAGTCATCAGAAAAGAGGCTGCATTTAAAATGATGGTTACCAATCTGAATCCCATGGATATCTGGATTTGATCATATTCAACTGAAGAATTTCCTCCCTCTTTTTCTTCAGATCTTCGCTGGATATCTCTGGCAGCTCTGCCACCCTTTCTTCATCCTTCTGTTTCCTGTGTACAAGCTCCTTCACTATGCCATGCATATGAACTTTCTTTGGACATAGCTCTCTGTTCAACACAACATCTTGTGTATATCGGTCCTGAAGATCAGGGTTGGTCTCTTCTGGACATGCATCACCCTGTTCCAACCGTATCTCCATATTAGACTGATCGTCCATCCCCTGCTCTTGTGGACTATGCATCAGCAACTTCTTCGCTATCAGAGCTATTTTACTCTCTGCCTCTTGTAGCTGAGAGTGTAGATCATCTACTTGGCTGTGCCACATTTGTTTTTCCTGCTCCCAGTAGAGACGCTTCTCCTTTATCATGCATTCTATCCTCTTTTGTGCATCTTGTAATTTCTTTGCTTGCTCCTCAGACTTCTCTTGTGTCTCTCCCTATTAGAGAAATTGCTCATCCTGTGAGGTAAACAATCAGGGAGTACATTTTTATTTATCTGTTTGCCACTGGGCATCAGCTTCTGCTCCCAAATAGACATCTCTACCGTCTTTTTCCTAGAGGACACTCTGTTGTCCTCAAGCGCAGGCTTCCTTCTCCATTCAGGAATATAATCTGGCATCGTCCTGATACCCTTCATTTTAATAGCAACTTGCCTGTCTTACCTGTCTTCCATTGTAGGCTTTTCCAGTCCCACTGGGATAGAGTTCATCCGTACTTCCTGCTTTACTTGTTTCCCGTCTTGCCTCTCCTTGTCCATAGCACTTTGTTTTATTGCCATCTAAGACAAAGCACTCTTGGGATACTTTACATGCCTTTTAGGACACATCTCCGTATTTTGCTTCTCATGTCCTTTCAGTGATGGTGGTTCGTCTTTCACCATCTCAATCTCCAGACTCTTTTCTTCCTTATCTTTTACTTTGGTAAGGATTACAGTTTCTTCATCATATTCAGGGCATTCTTCCTTTGTGAGTACACTGGATATATTTATCCATGTGATCTCTCCTTTCTCTGGGTCAGAGATCTTTGTCATGCACTTCCATTCTCTAGTATTCTCCACCTCAGGAGTATTCACCAAGGACAGCTGGCGGTGTCTGTCCAGGTTTCTTATGGAGGCATCTTCATTGCGCTTACCCATAAGGTCAGTAAATCAGGTTTGATTCAGATCTTCACCAATGACTTGATCAGCATGCTTCTTACTAAAGCTGGTTTTGCACTCCAGTGGCAACGGTTCTTTAGCTACAACAGCAATCTCTTTTCTTATCTCATCAGTCTCGTGCACCATCTCAGCAGTCTCGTGCACCATCTCAGCAGTCTTGTGTGCCATCGCAGCAGTCTTGTGCACCATAGCAGCAGTCACTTTTGCTCACTCTGCCATCTCATTTGCTTTCTCTGTCATCTCATGTTCGGCTCTTGCAGTATGATTTGCTTTCTCTGCAGTCTCGATGCTCTCTCTATAGTCAGTTTTGGCTCTCCAGCATTCTCATTTGCCTTCTCTGCTGTCTCATTCATGGCTCCTGCAATCTCATTCTTTGTCCTGAACTTGGGGGCTTTTTTCACTCTCTCTGCCATCCACCTGGTCTCTACCTCCTGATTTCCTTCTACATCAGATTTGGTTTGCCTTCCCTTAACAGGGAAACTACATTTTAAACTTGCATAGACAAGCATGCCCCTTGGGTAGCGATAAGCCTGTCTGTCAAAAAAATCCCAGGAGTGCAGGCTCTCTACTCTGACACCCCAGTTAACTCCAACTCAAGGATTTCTGCTTTCAGGTCGCCATAGTTCATCGCCTTTTCTTCAGCATGCATATGTACGCTTTCTGAGCTTTACCAGTTAAATACAG
Organism: Discoglossus pictus; assembly: GCA_027410445.1. Classification (NCBI taxonomy): domain Eukaryota; kingdom Metazoa; phylum Chordata; class Amphibia; order Anura; family Alytidae; genus Discoglossus; species Discoglossus pictus. Next base: position 23,413,835 of record CM050169.1, read on the forward strand.
GGCAATAAGGCTGACCCAGTACCTTTTGTGCCATACCTCCCCAATGGGCGTTCTTTCAAAAATGGTGAGGTATATTTCAACATCATTCTCCTAAGTCATTTTTAGGAGAAGTTCATCGGCTCTAATTCTTGCTGCATATTCTATTTGTTTCTCCAGGGTAGCTTGTTTCTGAGCTAACTGGATAGCCCATTTTCTGTTGCTCTCTTATTGAGCAGCTGCAGCCTGCTTCAAGGCCTTTGTTAGCTCCTCCATGTGGTACTGTGTCTTCTTAATCACAGACAAAAAATATCCCACTTCTGACACCAGTGTGAAGAGGATGGCAGTACTAGCCTGTTCATCAGTATTATTTCTGACAAGCTTCACAAGAGGCTTTCATGTGGTTTTGAAGTTTTACTTCAATAATTGCCATTTACAAACATAATGAAAAACAAAAATAATAAAATCAAAACCTAGCTCTGTCCGAGCACTAGCTATATTGATATTAGGTCCCTCACTACCCAAGAACTGCCATTCTGCTAAATCTGAATAGAGCCAAATAATATAAAGTCACTGGCCTGTATTTCTTCTTACATCCAGTGCTGCAGATCACACTGTCTCTTTCTCTGCTGTAGCTCCTTGGCAATCCCAACAGCTCCACTATAGCAGTCCACGTTCCTCTTGTGGCTGTATTGTTTGCTGCTCTGCTCAGGAAACACTGTTTATAATTCCTCTGGTCACCAGTACTTACAAATGCTCTGTTTCAAAAATCTCTCCTTTTGGTTCTTCAGATCCACTCAGCAACAGGAAGCAGGCCTCTCTCTGGAGCTTGCTCTAGCTGCTAACAGCAGCACTCCAACTGTGTCTTTTTCAGCAGCCTCCACACACTTCTCACAGCACTAAGATCAGAGCCTAATCAGCCCTTCCCATCTCTGCTTGCCAGGCTTTAAAGGGCTATTTCACCTGGGCCAATTAGGAGTCCTCTAGGAGTTTTACTGTCAAGACTTTTTCAGGCTCTGTACCTGGCACCATCCTCTAGGGGGCAAATGGTCACATTGTGTACAGAAAAAAGAAAAAAAACATCAAGTTATTTTCTGGAAATAGTTGTAATATTTATTAAATGGATCTATGTCTAAAGTTAATGACCCTGAAATTCTCTTGTTGAAAATGTATTTGCTTTTTTTATAATGATCCTCCACACAAATAACTGTGGCTAGAACTCCATCTGATGCTGATTAGTCCTATTTAACACACTCACCAATCTGAATAGAGAGCAATTTTTGCTTCTAATGAAAGCTACAGGTGGTAGATAGGTAGGAGATCAGCAAAATGAAGATGCAATGTTAATTATAAAGGAAATGGGATACTGTAAAGTGCCAGTGGGTTTATGAAAGTAACCAGACAAAAGTCTTTCATGTGCTCAGAAAAGCACCTTTCAGAAATTACTTCAAAAATACACAAAAGGCAAAAAATTGCCCGGTCTCTTTCCAGGAACTATCAAAAGAAGATAATTTAACAGAAAGTATAAAAACCTCACACATATTTGTGTACATTGAAAAAGAGTTTCAATGCTCTTCCATTACTTTATTAATCAATTAAATTATTTCAGATATTGACTAAATGAGCACAGTATATCTTGCTAGTGAAAATTCCAATTTCCATAATTGAATATTAAAGGACCACTGTAGTTCAGGAAATAGTGTATTTGTTAAAGCATGTTAATAAACTAGTATTAGCAGGTGTGTAAGCTATGAACGTAAAAACATGTTTGAGAAACTCAGATTTTGTCAGGATTGTTTATGTATAGGACATTACATCTTGTCTGGTTTCATCACTTCCTGATAGCTGAAGCCTGAGATGTGAGCTCTTTATCAGTGGATTGAGAGTTGAGAGTAAGCTGGACATGGGTGTAGGAACTGGGGTGGATGCAGGGGACAAATCCCCCTTAGATATTTCTATGTTTGTATGTATGTAAATATATAAGCTATTTTACAGCCTGTGTATATTATGAGCTGCAATAAGCTTATATTGGAGGCCTCACTTTATTCTATTAAGGATTTTTTTAGCCTCTTATCTAACTTTTTCTCTCACCTATTGGTGCCTATATATTTTTTCCATGGTGTATTCTAAAAGGCACCACAGACTTGTGGATAATAAAGTTGCAAATTTTACTTAGTAAAAAAAAAAAAAAAAGGGGGAAAAAAAGTGCAATTCTTATCTTCTGGGCTTAATTAAGGGAGGTAATGAATCACAGTGGAAAAAATAAAACTTATTTTTTTGTTCATAATATAGATACAAACAATTAAATGAAAAAAGGGAAAAGAATAACAATTATACAAATAATATTTGCGGCAAACTAGATACTACATTTTATTTATTTAAATTGAAAAAAGAACACTAATGAACTAGTGTGTCCGCCAACTTTTTATGTATGTGGAAAATAATCATACCTATAATGTAATGATACTCAACAGAACCTTTAATATAAAAAATAACTTTTATTATAATAATTATTAAAAAGCATAGGAAAACATACCAACAAACTAACTCAAAAGGTATGTGTTCCCTGCAAATTGTTAAATATAGGGAGAGTTCCTCTTTAAGGCTAGTTGCACTAGCTAGAGATGCAAATAGTGTGTTATGTAAATAGCAGACCATTAAATAGTATTTCAGTTTAATATACTATTTTGAAAACATTATATAGTGATAGTAATAGGGATAATTACCCTTTAAAGCTAGTAGCACTAGCTAACAGCACAAAATAATATGCTGTATAAGTAATTCACAGATCAAAACTCCATTGTAATATGTGTACGGCTCATGCAGAGTTCTCCTTGGACCGTAATAATAAAAAATAAAGAGGACTCATTACTGACCAGACCTGAGGCCCACAGGCGAAACTTTACTTGTTTGCAGTCCAAGGAGAACTATGCATGATCCATACACAAACCTCACATGTTTGGGGTTGTCGAATGACAAGGTAGTGGGTCTCCCCCTCCCAATTAGACTATTGTAGTTTTGTAAGCACGTTGGTGGACTGAGCACATTGGAGAAGCCGAGCACCCAGAAAGAATCCAGAGACACACTTTTAGAACCGAGATCACCACTTCATGCCTAGATGCAGTAACATGGTTTAATAACTTTTGATTGCGCAAGCTGTACATAACCTTTGTGACAACAGATCTATCATTAATTTGATCAGAAATTATATTTTACTTGAATTTTACCTCTTGTGAGATTTAAGACAATCCTTTCTCAAAGAGAAAGGGGTCCATATATATTAGAGCTTTGTTGTTCTTTGGGTCTGTGTTATCTGTAAATAGCACTACATTTGGTACCCATTTCTTGTATTATATTTATGGACACTATATTTTGTTTGCCTATTTCCAGAACACTATCCAAAACGCACAACTTAATGAGAAGGTGGAGTGCATGCAATCCTATGACCTGATATGCATTTTGCTGGGTGGCTTCTACAGAGACCGAACAGTGGTGGTGGAGGAAGTGCATTAAACAGAGTAAGCTCAATTAATGGACAAGCAAAAAAATTAATTAAAGGCTGAGTAATTCATTGAATGCAGGCAAGTAAGGAGAAACTGAATTTCTATTGAGGATGGACCCAGATTACGCATATTAGAAACTGAAAATTGTATATGCATCAAATATCTTCCTAGACTACATGAAATGCAATAACAATATGAATTGATTGTCCCTCAGTTTCAAAATAAAATATAAACAGAAAAAAACGATCTTGTACAAACTCTTGATTATTATAAGTAATGCATATAATACATATTATTTGAGTATGGTCTGTATATAAATTACAACAGAGAGTAATTCAAAATAAATATAATTATATAATAATTTAATATACCATATTATATAGCAATGGAGCATTCATGCAAATATGTGAGAATCTAGTGCCAACTAAGGCCACCATTTAATTCCAAGCCAGTAATAATCTTCATAATCACTGTTTGTCTGCGGTTTAGAAATGTGTTACATATATAAATGTATTTAATTGACTGAAGCCCGTAATTACATGCTGACAGCCCCAACAGGCAAACCATGAACCTGTGTGTAGCATTTCCGGGCTTGATCAAGATCAATTAAGAAAGCCCGTAAGTTACAATTTAGACAGAGCCAATAGTAAATGATACCATCATCATAATGCTAGTAAAATGTGGAGTTTAAACTACAATCAGTTAGTGTTAAGAAGTCCAATCTGCAATCAGACTTGCAATCCAGAGATGTAGAAATCAATAAAAATCAATAAATCATCTGTTCTAGTCCCTGCGGGTTCCATGATATGTATTAACTCCTTAATTCCCAGGATCGATATAACATGAAAATAAAACATAATTATTTTTTTATTGCAGATTTGAGAGCTTGAGATAGTTGTGCAATTAATTATTATGCTTTTCATTTCTTTCCCAGCATTTTTAAGTACAGTAGTGTGTTTTTATTTGATTTTACAGTGTTTAACGAACAGGTGTTTAACTCACTTGCGAGTCCTATCTAGTACTCATATCATTTTTTGATACATTTGCCATTTCTGGATTTAAAGGCAATAGCGGCTTGTTGAATTGTTGGAATTAAATATGGATTTTGTGTCTTTAGCACTGGTAACATTTACAGGCTTGAACCATCAAAGGAGGAGATAGGACAGAGTTACATTTTTGACAATTGCAGTGCTTTTGATGTTGTAACTCACAACTGGAATGCGATTAGCGAAATGTAGCCAATTAACAGACTCATTAAATTGGGGCTACATTTGAAAACGTAGCCCGTAACTCCAAATTTACATGTTACGGGTATTAAATTAACCCTGTAACATTGCTCGCAGCAGACTTCCATTTTAACACGCAGGACGTCCGAGGCTACATGCTGAGCAGCGGTGAACTTTTCTCACGTAAATCCTTTCATCCGTCATGCCCATAATCGCTACTTGTTCAATTCAGCTATTAAAAGCACGTAACACGCAAATGGAGCCCAAAGGCCAACCTGTGCTCGAGAGCGCCCGCAAGGGGGGTAAAGTCCAATACGTAGCATTTGTAATGCAAATAACAACACTCTACTGTACATTTATTATAAGGGAAAGTAATGTTAGGTCTTAGAATTAATAGCCCAACATTCTCAAGCCCGCAAATCAGCACCTGAAAAATACTTTATTTCATGTTTATATTTTGTGTTATATCAATCCCTGCAGTCAATGTGTGGACATATACTTTAACTCGCATGAGATAGAATATCATATTTACTGCTTTATTAATATTGCATTATATCTGGCCTGTGGGACCAATCGCAAACTGGAATTGAAGCATGTAGCACTTCGAAATCTACCCTCCCTTTTTCAGTGACGTAACGCTAACAATCTCTTTTTCCATTGGCTCCACCTGAACCCGTAACCGCGTGCTTGCTTAATTGTTTGCGTTCAAGCACTCAACTCCAACGGCCGATAACTGGTTTATGAAATTGAGTCTCTCGCTCGTAGCATTTCTAATTTAATAGCAACATAAAACGGCCAAATTTCATGCATGCAGCCTTTACATGCTGCACGTTGGACTGAGAGGCTAGAAATTAATGAGGCCCTAAATCAGTAACATTTACAGGCTCCATTATGGGCTCAAGTAATTGTGATTTGGACAATTAAATAGGGGCCTAAGATGGTGGTGACAGGCATGAGGGGCAACCTACAGGGCAGCACCAATAGGGAGAAGACAGAAAATATAAAATAAGAAGCCTTTAATTGATTAAATGCATAAAAGAAACATCAGTTCCGTGATCTTTAAGATGGATCAAGGAATTTACTTAGAATAATGCACACCTCTTGACCTGGATGTACAAGAGTACCAGCCAACTTGCCATCTTCATCTAGCAGTGTGGAACAGAGCAGAAGCCTTGCCACTGAGAGTAGACAGAGAAATGAAATAAAGGTACAATGACAGTGAGACTAGCAGAAAACATTATTTTGCCTAGATTAAAGTTATAGCTAAGATTAGGGACTTACATCTTTCCTGTAATTTCAAAGACAATGCAAAAAGAAACGCATTTTCTGCTAGTTTTTAATTAAAATACTCATTCTCAAGGATATATAATTGCATTAGCATACAGTAGATAAAGTCAATAGAAACAGTTTATTTTAATCAAGTAATATAAAGTATCTTAAAGTATTTGCTATCAGTAAGTTATGTCTCATTCCTCTACTATTTTTTTCAGAATTGAATTAAATATTTTTAACAGTTTTGGGTAGTTCTCTATTATGGGATTGTAATTAAATTAAATGATATTCAGACTGCACAAAACAATTCCAAATACAAAGTGAACTCCCTAATAGAACATAAAAAGACTTTCTAAAATTGATTATTTCGGTTTTAACTTTCCTGTAAACAAATTTAGAATAATACCAAATATTTGTAGTATCCAGGTAATGACAGCATTAAAGTTATCTATAACGTATCAGCAGTTAATTTACCAAAGAATACATTACTCTTTTTAGCGGATGCATGCTGATTAGTAAGGGAACCATTAGGATATGTCATGCTAACGATGGGACCTATTCTATTGGCCAATTTGAAAATGTATACACACTTAAAACCGGTCTTAAAATTGCGACATATTCTATTAGCTACTTGCAATCCAATTACGAATTACCCACCCACAATCACTACAGGCCAGCCAAAGACGCAAATTCGAGCTTAGAACTGGTTTTAGCATAGCTCAAATAGCGCTAAATAGGATTCGCAAGGCATTTTACAAACACTTATTAGAGCTATAGCAACAATTAAACACACAATAATGTACTTTAAAAGCACAGGAAGGCATGGAAATACTTGAAAATGAATTTAAGAACAGTCTCCAAAGAACAAATATGCAAAAAAAATATATATTTTTCATAATATTTTGGACTGGTCATGCATATGTTAATATTAAAAGTGTTGCGGAAAGATTCATAAGGCAATTAAAGACACAGGACATGACTAAATTGCAAGAAAAAATGTTTTAACTGCCTTTCAAATGATATTTAACACTCACAAAGGCTCAAATGTGGACTTTAAAATGGTTGGCTTGGCTTTGTGAACAAAGATTTAAAAGGGATGTTTTCCGCATCTGCGGGTTCTCTGGTGGCTGAGGAAGCCAATACTGGATTGCAGTAGTTGCACAGGAAGGCTTGCTCTTGTTTGGGTGCTGCAGTGACACTATTTTTCCTCTGTCTCCTTTCATCCTCAGGCAAGCCCTGTGTGTACTCTCGAAAGAGGAGGCAGCCTAGTGAATGGCACTTTTTCAGGCCTTAGAGTCTGAAGCTAAAGCTTTTTATCAATGTGACAGGCATCAAGGGACTGTCTCAGCAAGTCCTTGTACCTCTTCTTTGGTCCTCCTTTGTCACGATCACCAGTGGTGAGCTTACCATATAGCACAATGTTTGGAAGCTGATCACACTCCATCCTAGAGATGTTGGTGACATGGTCATTCCAGTTGATGTTGAGAATAGTGCGGAGGTAGTGTTGATGAAAGCACTCAAGAAGTCATAGATGATGGTGTAGGTAACTTAGGACTCAGACCCATACAGTAGGGTGGTCAACACAATAGATCTGTACACTTTGACCTTTGTAGATTTATTCAGATGCTTGATGTTCAAAATCCTTTTATATACCCTGCCAAATGCCCCATTTGCCTTTCTAGTCTGTTGTCAATTTCATTGCCAATCTTTGCGCCTGAGTTTGGTGAACTGGTATACTGTTTTCAGCACTGACTTGCCAATAGTGATGCACGGAGGACAGTAATCTTCCTGAGGTATGGGCTGGTGGAGAACTTCCATCTTCTTCAAACTGATTTCTAGACAGAAGAGCTTGGCATCCTTGGGGGAACAAGATGCCAATCACTGCAGAGCTGTCGTCGTATGGGAAAAAAGGGCAGACTCTTCGGCGAAGAGTAGCTCTCGATCAAGTCTTGGTGTGGGCCTTTAGTCACCTTGAACAGACTGCCATTGGTGTGGTATCAGATGTAGAGACCATCCTCATCATCAAGGTCTGCTGGGGCAACATCATTCTGAAGAATAGCGTGAATTGGGTTAGTGCAAGGACACAGCCCTGCTTCTCGCCATTACATATTGGGAAGGAATCCGACAGGTCGTTGCTGTACCTGTCTTGGCCACGCTGGTCTTCATGTAGTTGTATGATCTTGCTGAGGAACTTGGGATGACATCCTATACTTTCCATGACTTAACACAGACCCTTCCTGCTCACAGTGTGGAAACGCTTTGGTAAGGTTGACAAATGTCCCATAAAGTTCCTTGTTATGTTCACTGCATTTCTCTTGGAGTTGTCTGAGAACAAAGCATGCAGTTCTGGGCCTGCATATTTCCAGATCTCTGCTGGGATCCTATCAACTCCTGCTGCCTTACCATTCTTTAGCTGCTCAATAACTTGTACAGTCTCTTCAAGAGCATGGATTTCATCCAGTTCTGTTTTCATTTGTTTTCATGGAATGCAATGGAGCAATGAGACTGAAACTATGTGGTTGGCGCAGAATAGAGTTTGAAGCTGGTCAGATCACCAGTTCAGAATCAATGCCTTGTCTGTAAGGAGGGTTTGACCATCTGCACTGCGCAATAAGCTTTGGACCAGGTGCAAAGGGCCGTGCACTGCCTTCTAGGCTTCATAAAAGCCTCTGTAGTCGCCAACATCTGCTCAACACTGTGTTCTTTGCACAAGGTTGGTCCACCACTGGTTCTGGGTTTCTCAATGCTTTTGTTGGAAGTTGCTGCAAACAAGATGGAAGGCTGCTTTCTTTTTAGGGTAGGACGCTTGATAAGAGGATCTCTTTTTCATCAGTAATTCATGGGTCTCTTGATTGTTTTCGTCAAACCAGTCTTTGTTCTTCATTGTGCAGAACCCTAAGACCTCTTCAGAGGTCTGCAGGATGCTGGTTTTGAGTTGTTCTCATAGAGCATCTGAAGAGGAATTCCGTGAAGCATCTGCAATCCTCTAGTCTTGACTGGAGATTCGCCTGGAAGTTGGTCTTCACTATAGCTGACTGGAGGTTGCCAATCTATAACTTTTTCCTTGGGGGCTCCTTTTCTCTTTGGCTTAGGATTGAAGTGGAGATGTCAGCTATCAGGAGGTGTTCCATATTAAATTTTTCCCTGGGCATCACTCGGGTGAATAGGATATCTCGAAGGTCTCGCTGGCACACCAGAATGTGGTTTATAAGATGCCAGTGCTTGGACCGATGATACATCCAGGTTGTCTTCGATCTGTGTTTCTGCTGGAAAACGGTGTTGGTGATGATGCGTTTCTGCTCTGCGCAAAACTCTAGCAGAAGGTGCCTGTAGTTGTTGTAGCTTACAACAACATGGTTGCCAAATCCCCCTTTCCAAGCTGACATTGAAGTCGCAGAGGATTATGACCGTGTCATCTGTAAAGAAGTTCTGTACGAGATTTTGCAGGTCAGTCTAAAACTTGTCCTTTTCTGCAGGATCCGCTTGAAGAGTTGTGGCATAGACACTGAACATTGTAGCATGCTGTTTGTATTGAAATGTGAGATGCATGAAAATGATGTAGTCGGAAACACCCTTGGCAGGTTATCAAGTATGGAGGCGGTATGGTTCCTGACCCTGAAACCAAAACCAGAGAGGAGTTTCTCTGTCTCTGGTTTGCCTGACCAGTAGAGGGTAAAACAATCACAGAGGCTCAAATGTGGAATTTAAAATATCTATATGTTCATTTACATATTTGAGTCATCATATCTATATCAGAACAAAAACTATTGTCAATATTACACTGCCACATGATATATATCAAGAACCAGGGGAACATACACCACACTACACAAGAGGTTAATACAAATCTGGAAACACACAGGGACCACAACAATGTAATGACTATTAAAGAGAGAGACACACCACAAATAATACTCAGCAACACTATTGATCATCACCACAGGACACTGCTAACACAGATCATCTACCCACATCCATGACCTTTACTCTAGAGCCTGAACTTTTAGAAAATGTGGTGGGAGTTCAGCATGGATAGCCTCTGCCTTAAAGGCAGAAGGGGGTGACATTGATGCTGCCAACATGGGTATATCTCTACATGGCACAGGCCAGCCACGGTGTTGTGCCAGGAAGCATGTAAGGGACACACTATTAGAGGCACAGGGACATGGGAATTCAGGAACAAATCATGACAAGGAGGATTGCACTAGTGTGGTCAAGCTGTTCAGGAAAGCAAACCAACACACAATGAGGCACATAGAGAAATAGCAAACTCACCTTCATCTAGGGTAAACTTGGGTACATCCATCCTATAAGTTCCCATGCCGTTGCTTTTGGGCATGTGGCAAGATTGTAACAATAATATTTATGTGAAAACACAAGTGTTGTATTAATTAATAATTATTAATATCTGTCATTTGCTTAACAATCCTTCAGGGGAATGGTGATACTGAACAGTGCTACAATGTATGTTTTTCCTGAGTATTAACTCACAAGCATCACCAATAATGTTGTTCAAGCATCATATCAGAAATTGTGATAATAACACATACAATAGTGTGTTAACACATTTTGGAAATATTAATACATGTGTAATGGGCTGGAATGTTCACATAGCAATGTAGTGGACAGTAAATAGGGATCATTATTTCAGAAGGATGTAAACACTTCATGCTTATTTTAGGTGTTACGTGCACCAGTATGTGAAATGATGTTAAAAATTATTATATAAACATTACTTTTAACATAGAAAGGGTAAACACTTGGCCATGACAACATCACATCCCAATTAACTTAGGACTAGTAACATGCAAACATATGATTACAGTACTCAAATGCATGAAGGGATGGCTATAGAGGAAGATGATATACGTACAAATATATGTTATGTATATGAATTATTATGTTACGTATATTGATGTCTCTAACATTAACCATCAAAAGCACAAAGAAACAGTGATAACAGTATAACAAAACTTTATTATATACACAGAGCACACTCCTAAATACATACAACTGTGCATTAATATCATGGGTGTGGTGTGGGCAAAACCTAAGGGGTTAAAGTTAATATTGTATAATAATAATAATGATGCAAAGCATCTACTAAAGTCACATGTGGTCAATACACCACAGTAACCAGAATCTGATGCATAAAAATCTCATCATAGATCACTCCATTTAATAGAATAACCAGTAATGCGCATAGCACTTACATCTGGACTTCATTGGCTCAATAAACTTCTGGATTATTTAATCCAAATCAGTTACACACATACAGTGTGTTCAAAAAATCAAAAATCTAAAAAGAAAATGGTGGTCAAACCTAAAAAAGGCAGAGGAGGATAAAAATCTAAAAAAACTAACAAACCTGCAGGTGCAGTACAGTGCTAAATATTGTAACTGTAACAATAAACACACTTACCTGACCTTCACCTGTAAGGATTACTCACCATTCAGTGGTTGTCATGATACATCAATAGCCATGAACATTAATAATGATGTGTCATCCCACAACGAATGCTTAGCTGTGACCACAGTCAGTGGTCAAAGAGTACTATCACTATCTCTATATGAGATTGTTTAACCACATTTGTATCACTTTCATTTGGTATACAGGTGTTATCACACTTTGAATAAATCTTATGATATCATGTTTCCTGAACAGTTACCGATTAATAGTGAGAGGACAGATAGTTCAGCAGCCATAATGTCTGTTAAGTACATCAGACAAAAGTATATGTTTTCATCAGACATGCTTCACTAATGCGTGTATTAATGGTGGATTTGATTAACATGTCATTGTGGGACTTTCCAAGTCCCCCACCATATCTGCATTGGTCATTAATGATAACAACAAACATCTATTCTAAAACTGGTATGATTTAATTAATAGTGTGAAACGTACATTTATAGGAGGTGATGCTATTGATGGAATGCCACAGTAAATATATTTCCATCCCTTGAATTTGTAGCAAGGCTTGCAGATGAAGATTTTGCCTTTGTGGACCTGAATTATGCCTAAAATCAAAACATTATACAAAAAAGAGAGACTGCACAATCTTTTCTCAGCGGTATTCCTTAGTGACCATCAATTGTTGAAATTTTAAATATAGCCCTACCTGTCCACAGAGAAGAGGATCATGGACCATGTGTTGGGGGGGGGGGGGGGTTGCTTTAGCTTACAATATTACTATCACATAGGCCATGATCCTCGTTTCTGTCTAGATTATTTTAACATTTGGACCAATATAATAGTGCTATTGTGAATGCATTGAGTGAGGTGAGGAGTGGCCAGGCTGCGGTGTGCAAGGGAGGATTCTGGGATGGAGTAGGCAGTACTGGGTGGTATCAGTGTTCAATTGGATAAATGCGCTTTGGTTATCCAGCGACTAGAGTAGCCTGGCCATGTAGGACACCATCATGAGGTTGTGTCTCCCCACCTCCCTTTAAATCCTTCAGAGGCTTCTGTCCACTGAGGCTTGGTTGGAGGACACTGGTCTTGAGCCCCCGCATAGCATTCATCTGCTCCTGCACCATAACCAGCATCTCCACAATGGCAGCCTCTAATGGTGGACATTTGGATGGAGGTTTGCTGAGGCTGGGCATGGCTGCATGAGTAGACGGCAATCCTGGTGGCCCAGTTGGGTGGGGCTGGGAGTGAGTGCTGCTGGTGGAAAGAGGAGGTGGTGGTGTGTGGGAAAGGACCTTTGGGCGGTCCAGTAAGAGAGCCTGGGTTGCAAGTTTGCTGTGTATTCTATCTATCTGGTATCATGATGTTTTTTACATGAATGGGTCACTTAATTTTTACTACATGGAGATATAATTTGCTAGATGCAATAATTTATTTGGATTATGAGCTTGGTTATTATTGGCTCAAAACAATATCTTGTAGTCTGTATATGCATTCACATACTTGCTGGGCAGTGTGTCATACTAAACAATCAGTCACGATATCTCAGCAATAGTTGTTAACATGATGTTGAGATGTGTTCCCTGATAGGCTAGTATACTACACTGCACATTCCTACAGAGTCTGTATCTGCATATGGTGCTGTCGGCACACCCATAAATTGGACTCGCTATTGGATTATTACTTGTGTTGTGCACACTAATGAAAATGATTTGTCAGTTTCTTGGATTTAATGATGCATGAATGATCCATCTATCTATTCGTAAATCAAGGGAGCTGATATCTACATTTGTTTTGTGTTTTCTATGTGTGTGTGATGTACATGTGGAAGCATGTCGGTGTATCTGGTATTTATCTAACAAGGAGGCTGGATTGTGTTGGGCCAGCAGGCCTGTAGCTCCACTGACGGGGACCTGGCTCATGATCACCCTCTCACACTAGTTGTACTCAGTGGTGGCTGGTGAACTTTCAAGTTGGAGGGGCACAAGAGCAAGACTTGGCTCCTCCCCTTACACAGGCACCACCCATTTTTAAGCTTCTCCCCTGTTGTCATATTCACCTTTATATCCCCCGCCCAATGACCTTATATTTGCCCCGCCTATTGAAATAGACTCCACCTACTGATTTTTTCATACCGTTCAAAAATTCTAGAATCTTGGGATTCAGCCAAATAATAACATTTCTCTTCTGCATGAATGCAATGACACTCACCAACAGTTGACTCTCCTTCTCAGGGTCTTTCATGTGTAGTAGTCCAAAATAGTCTGCAGCCACAGAGTGTTTGGGCCTGGGAGTGATATAAAACAAGCAAACAAATCAGAGAGTGCAAGACCCCAACCGTACTTAAAATCACTTACAAAACCAAGCGAGACTATCTGGGCCCCAACCATACCTCAAAAAACCCATATAATACAAAGTGAGACTATATAGGCCCCAACCGTAACAAAAAACAACAACCTAGTATGTCAAGCAGGACTATATAGGCCACAACCAGACCTTAAAAACCCACATTACACCAATCAGGACTATATAGGCCCAAACCATACCTAAAAAAAACGTGCCTAAAAAACTTAAAATAGTACCCATACCAGACCTTTAAAACCCACATTTCACCAAGCGGGACCATATAGGACCCAACCAGACCTTTAAAACCCGCATCACACCAAGGGGTACTATATAGGTGCAAACCGGACCTTAAAACCCCACATTACACCAAGCAAGATCATCTAGGCCCCAACCGGAACCTTTAAAACCTTAAAATACCAAGCGGTACTATATAGACCCAAACTGGACCTTAAAAACCCACATTACACCAAGCGGGACCATATAGGCCCCAACCCGACCCTTTAAACCTTAAAATACCAAGCAGGACTATATTGGCCCAAACCAGACCTTAAAAACCCATATTACACCAAGCGGGACCATATAGGCCCCAACCGGACCTTAAAAACACACATTACATGAAGAGTGACCATATAGGCCCTAACCGTACCTTTAAAACCTTAAAATACCAAGCAGGACAATATAGGCCCAAACCGGACCTTAAAAACCCATATTACACCAAGCGGGACCATATAGGCCCAAACCAGACCTTAAAAACCCATATTACACCAAGCGGGACCATATAGGCCCCAACCGGACCTAAAAAACCCACATTACATGAAGAGGGACCATATAGGCCCTAACAGTACCTAAAACAACTTCAAATACTAAGAGGGACTATATAGGCCAAAACCGTAACTAAAAAAAAAATGTAAATACCAAGCGGGACTATATAGGCCCCAACCGGACTATACAAACCCACATTACAACAAATGGGAATATATAGGCCCAAACCAGACCTTAAAAACCCACATTACACCAAGTGGGACCATATAGGACACAACCGGACCTTAAAAACCCACATTACACCAAGCAAGATCATAAAGACACCAACCATACCTTTAAAACCTTAAAATACCAAGCGGGACTATATAGGCTGAAACCAGTCCCTTATAAACCCACATTACACCAAGCGGGACCATATAGGCCGCAACCGGACCTTAACAAGACGCATTACACCAAGCAATACCATATAGGCTCCAACCGTACCTTAAAAACCCACATTACACCAAGCGGGACCATACAGGCCCCAACCGTACCTTTAAAACCTTAAAATAACAAGACCATATAGGCCATAACCGTACCTAAAAAAACTTAAAATACCAAGCGGGATTATACAGGTCAAAACCGTACATAAAAAAACTTAAAATATCAAGCGGGACTATATAGGCCCCAACCGGACTTTAAAAACCACATTACACCAAGCGGGACCATATAGGCCCCAACCGGACCTTAAAAAGCCACATTACACCAAGCGGGACCATATGGGCCCCAACCGTACCTAAAAAACCTTAAAATACCAAGCAGGAAGCAAGACTATATAGGCTATTATATTAGAGTAATTTGCGAGCTTCTAATAGAACAGGGCTCCATATTAGAACTATCTAAAATTGCTTTTTAACACTGAAACAAACAATTATTACAAATTCTGTAAAATCAACAAAGAATATTCTTATAAGAACAATATTCATTACTTCATTACAAAGAATTTCAAAATAGTATTATACCCTTTAGAGCTTTAATTCATAGATAATTGACTTTACTGACAGATATCTGCATAGTTAAAAACAGTTACAAAACAATTTAAACTATTTAAAGGACATTTGAGAAGAAATGTGTATGAGTAGATGTATTGGCGGGGAGATCATGTTTTATTATGAGTATGTGTTTCCATTGGCATTTAATACTGTACTTTATATTTTGAGTGTACGTGTTTCGGGGTTGTATATGTATGTGTAAGCCTAAACCATTAACCATGCACCCGTACGTAGCATTTCAGAGCATGATCAAGGCTGTAACACCGATTTTGAAACAGCCAATAGTAAATGAGGCCGTCATCATGACATCAGTAAAACATGGAGGCTAATCCACAATCAATTAGCGTTTAGAAGTTCGACATGCGATCAGACTCGCAATCCGGCAATGTACAAAATAATAAAAATGAATGAAGGAAATATTATAGTTCATGTGGGTGGCTTGAGATGTATTAACTCCTTAATTACCAAAATATATGATATATCACAGAAAAGTGACATTTACGTGCTAGAAAGATCAAAGGCTCAGATAGGTTGGAGTTACGATCTTGACAACCACAGGGATTTTTAGCCTGTAACCCGCAAATCATTTGCGGGTAGCTAAAAGATGCCAATTAAATAGTTTACGGGCTACCTTATGGGCTCCAGTAACTTACAATTACAATACAAAATAAATACAATGCTCATTCTAATTAGAATGGCAGCTGAGTAATTTAGGAAACGTTAGCAAACAAAATAACAATTTTATATGATTTACCCATAACCATTCAGACTGGGTGGTCATTCCATAAGCCTGCTAGACAACTCCTAGTTTTAGAGTATCACTATCTCTGAAATATTCTTCAGTTGCAAAATTGTCTAATTCCTACGTGAATATTGATGTTATAACTTATATTATCCCTAAATGTTGTAATTATTATTTAAATTGTTGGACAAGTGATAAAAAAGGAGACGTAGAGACGTAGGGAAAAAGGCTGTGGAAGTTTGAAAGGATGCCTCTAATCCTATATTATATTCTGTAGAATACAGGATCCAGTGGGCAGGCTAAAAAGTGTAGCATGGCTATAAGTATAACTTTATATACAGTACTACCTACATATAAATGGATAGAGATATCCAGCATGGTAGATTAGGAACTCTGCAAAAAGAGTAGTCATCCAAGGTCTAAATGACGTTGTTCATGGCACACAGCTAGCTTAATAATTAGTTGTTAATATTTTAGTACTATATTGTTCAGAAAGGAACAGGAATGGTGTATACATAGTGAAGGTGTCTTAGGAATGTAACATATACATCTTATTTAACGCTTAATTTAAGATATTTGATAAATTTTATAATGCAATGGAAGACCAAAAGAAGGTGTTGGAGGTCCTGATTCAGATACAGATCTGCTTATTGACTACCCCGATCTAGACAATATTGCTAATTATCATACTGCTGGACTTATATTATTTTGAAATCTCATATTAAAACACTTTTTTTGAGCTGTTATTTTTGAGTCAATAAGGCACATTATTACAATTTCAAAGTTGTGCATTATGGTCAGATTATAGGAAAGGTCACAGAC
Source organism: Discoglossus pictus (assembly GCA_027410445.1). Classification (NCBI taxonomy): domain Eukaryota; kingdom Metazoa; phylum Chordata; class Amphibia; order Anura; family Alytidae; genus Discoglossus; species Discoglossus pictus. Next base: position 23,430,925 of record CM050169.1, read on the forward strand.
AGAATAAATGCATAAAACATTATTTTAATAGCTGATGCATATTACATTCCAGTTTACCAAGGACAATTGTTCATTTTATTAAAAAAATAATACCCCAGTGGCACATCAGCAGTTTGCTCTTTTCTTTTAATAAGAGTTCTGTAAAAGAATAAATAGTTCAATATAAATAAATTTTAAAAGGATCAGATTTTTATATAGAATCTATTCATGATCCCTTTTTATGATTGTTTGAAATTGTGTTCACAGTTTCAGCACATTGAAATCTAATATATCTAACATATAGTAAATTAGAATGGCTCAATAGCCAATTTTGTGATCAATTATGTGGAAAATTATCTTTTGTTATATCAAAGGTGACAAACAAAACTGTTACATCAAAACTACAGTGAAAAAATAATAATATAGCATATTGACAAATATAATTGATGCAATATATGCACTATTTGCTTTATTATACTGAAAATCCTTGTATATCTGAAAAAATATCAAGAGTCTTAATAAAAAAACAAGTACAAAATAAAAGCTAAAAATGGAGTATAAGAGAAGAACGAAAGCCAAATGGACAGAATAAAAGGGAAAAATTAAAAACATTTACAAAAAACACCATATTTATGATACATTTCTTACATAGCAAAACTTCAAATAGAAGAAGTGGAATAAGGGAAATAAGTTGAGAACTGGATAATGTGGTCAAAGACTGAAAGTGTATAAGCCATCTGGAATTATCATGTAGTTCAAATGTCTTTTGTCGCAGCACAACCCCCTGTAGTCCAGGCGGCCTCCAACCACCACCAGAAAGGATTCTCTCACAGTCATCAAGTAAGGCGTATCCACACAAGAACCTTTCAGGAGTTGTGGGTCAGTCTCAGGAGCAGGTGCAGATGGCATCTGAATCATGTGGCTTGCTCCTCTGATTGGCAGGAACTAGTACCCAGGAGCACTGGATCAAAGGAACTCTGGAAAACTGGAACATTAGTGTCAGTTGAGCAGGGAGGAAACCCTCTTGTCTTCCCAGGGAAGAACTACAGCTCTCAAGCATGTTCACTTTATTTACATGACAAAGCACCCTTCCAAACTTGTTAGCTCATTTATACTGTTAGTATTAATACTTAATATTATCCTTTATTTGTAACCCACCAACATATTCAGCAGTGCTAAACAGGGGTTTCTTTTTTTTTTCATAGACCATAGAGTACCATAATCAAAACCAGCTGAAGACACAAACAACAGAAAAAAGGAGAGGATAATATTTTAATATAAGATATCAATATTCAAATCCAATTATTAAACTATCGTGCCTCCAAATGTACCCATTAAGGAATATTATATATATAGAGGTGCAAGAAGAAGAGGAAGTCATAATCCAATTTTTATTTTACAAAGCGAGTTGCCTGTCAAAAAATGACGGCAATAGAATTGTAAGTCAAGGAATGCTGTTTGGTACACAAGATAAGGGTTTTGGTTGTGTGAGTACCTTCCGCGCTGATTGTGAGACTTGCAGTGAGCGCCCTCGGAGCTGATGGCGTGGCTGTCAATGAGTCAATGTCAATGTCATTGTGATCCTCTGGATTGTTTTTTTTTGTTTTGTTCCCAGAGCCCGTTTGGTGCTGATTGCAAGCTCCATGCGGATGGCCTTTTGGTGCTCATTGCGAGTGTCTCCCTTGGTGTAGTTTTGCTCCTGTGAGCACTCTTGGTGCTCCTTGTGAGGTGTGCAGTGAACGCCTTTGGCGCTTATTGCGATCGTGTGTTGTGATGGTTTATACATTTTTCTGTATATGTATTTTTTTATGATAATTAATTAATTCATTAATGAAATCATAAATTAATATACTTTACCTATTTGTAATGAATATATGCAGCAACTAATATGCTGAAGAGCTAACAATCTGTTTTGATGTTCCTGCAGCATACAATGTAGATTTTTCATTCTTGGTGACCTGAGGTGTAAGTGCGTAGTGTAAAAAGGCTGCGTGTGCGAGGGGAAACCGTTGGTGTAGCTGTGTAGTTCCGCATTTTGTAATGTTAATGTTAGTATATGCAAGTTAGTAGTGCAAAATATGTATGCGTTAGGCAGGTCTGGATGATTTTGCGTCCTTCGTAATAGTGTATTTAATAGCTGGTACGGTCCTGTGTAAAAGTTGTATGTGTGTGGCGGAGTTTTGTGTGTTTAGGGGTCGTGTAGCTTTGTTTTCCTTTTTTTCGGCGGGCATTTTTTCTCTCGATTACGGGATTTTCGAGTGGCTAAAAAAAAATATTTTTGATTGCAGATTTGCAATCTTAAGACTGTTATTGCAATTAATTCTAATGTTTGTCATCACTTTTCCTGTCTTTAAAGTGCAGTATTGATTTTCTATGTGCATTTACAGTGTTACGATCAGTCGTTTAACCCCCTTGCGAGTCCTATCTGGAACTCGTAGGATTTTCTTCTACATTTGCCATTTACAGGTGTGGAAACAATTGCGGGCTTGAGGAATTGTAGCATTTGAATATCGTTTTGCGATTGTAACATTTACGGGCTTGAAAGAACAAAGGCTTTTTTTTCAGAGTTCCGATATTGACAACCAAAGGGATTTTCAGCCTGTAAAACGCAAATCTTTTGCAGGTAGCTAAAAGACGCCAATGGAATATCAGATTAGTTTACAGGCTACATTATGGGCTCCAGTAACTAAAGATTGCTCAATTGAATAGAGGCCTAGGGGTATCTACAGGTACTAGGTAACAGTGTGCAATGCCAAGCAGCAGCTGCAAAGGCAAATAAAACATTTCTCACTAGAGATGTCGCGAATAGCGAACAGCGAACATATGCGAAATTCGACCCGCCCCCAATACTTTATCATTGAGCAAACTTTGACCCTGCATGTCACATACAGCAGACACATTCCAGCCAATCAGCAGCATACACTCCCTTCCACACCCTTCTACCTCATGGACAGCAGCCATTTTGGAATCATAACTAACTTGCAGAGAGGAGGTAGAGTGTAGGTGATGCTGATTGAATAGGAAAATCAATAGCTAGGCAAGTTTATTCAGTGTCCAGTGCAGTGCTGAAGGACTCATCAGATCTCTGCTGTAAACACAGCACACCAAAAAGCCCTTTTTAGGGCTATAACATCATTTTTTTTTCTTTGTTTTTTTTCTGTGTAATCTAATTTCATTTGCCTGTCTCCCTGCTAGCCCCTGCTTGCAAGTGTGTGTGTCAGGCTCACAGCTTATACTGTGTGTGCACAACGCATACAATATAATATTGTTTACTAGTTGTCTACTTTTAAAAAAAAAAAACTTTTATTTTCTTAAATCTACTGCATTTGCCTGACCGTCAATCAAAGTTCATTTGCTTGACCGCTACCCATAGTGTGTGTCCTGCTTACAAGTACTGTGCCAAGAGAGCATGTTGTGTGCATGCTTGAGCTCCAAACAAAAGGCTTTTTAGGGTCTTAGTCCCTCAAATACAAGTTTTATTTTAACACCTTTCTGTTAATAAGCACTTTGTGCACGGTGTTGTTCATTTTTGGGAGTTTTTGTGTTTTTTTTCTTAGTTTAATTTAAGTTTTAGTTTTCTGGGGGTCAGGCTCAACTCTCTATCCCAGGAGAGTGAGCTGTCTCCTGGATACTTTGCCACACCCCCTCCCTTAGCACTTTACCTTCACTCCTGAAACTTTTTTACTTTGACTTTTTTTTTTTTTTTTTTAAGTTTTTCAGGTTTTGTTAATGTTTTGTTTGTTTGGTGTTGGGTTTTATGTTTTGGGGGGGGGTGAGAAGACTAGTAACATCTTTGTAGGCAGTGGGGGGAAAACAATTTGAAGTTTTTTGTTTAAAAGGCTTTTTTTACATCTGACACAGAGACACAGAGGGGTTAAAAAGCCTCTGTGTTCTCTGTGTTGTTGCAATTAGTAACACCTTGCAACAGGCCATTAACCCTTCCACTGCCAAACATCATCTCTCTCTCTCCTTTAGTTTTTGTCTCCCTTAGTTTTGTCTTTTTGTTTCTTTTTCACACTTTTATATTTTAAAAAAAAAGAAAACAGTAGAAAATCATAAAACAAAAAATAAAAATAAATAAAACAAATAAACTAAAAAAAAAAGGGGTCTAAACATGAGGGATAAGACCATTAAGAAGCCTCAGGGGTCAAAAGGGGGAATAATGGCCCCTGAAAATCCTAGCTGCAGCACTGCACAGCATAGGCCCCAGGCAGATAAGGCAGCCCCAGCTCCTGGTGGTTCTGCCAGCAGACCTACCCCTGTGGCTAATACCTGGTCACAGGTGGTTTCTGCTGGCCCCAGTAATACCACCGCTGGGGCTGAGGGGCAGATCACCAGGAAGCATGGGGTTAAATGTCAGATGTCTGGGGTCTACAGCATTGATATCTATCTGCGTGCTGCAGCTAATGTCATCAGCCCCTCTGTTATAGTAGCAGCCAGCAAAATGTACGGGAAAGCAGTTTTTTTTACCCGTACTCTGGCTGCTGCACACATTCTTATACAGAGAGGCATCACAGTGGGGGGATTATATGTCCCAATAGAACCCCTGGAAGGGTTGGGCACAAAAGTAACACTCTCTAATGTGCCCCCCTTCCTACCAGACTCCCTCCTGCGCCCCCACCTGCTAACCCTAGGGGAAGTAAAAACACCATTTATTAAAATTCCCCTGGGGTGCAGAGAGAGAGCACTTCGTCATGTGCTCTCTTTCAAGAGGCAGGTACAAATGTGCCTGCCTCAGGGCGCAGAAAACATAGAGGGGTCTTTTGGGGTTCCATTTGAGGGGGTGCTGTACAGGATTTTTTACAGCACTACGGAGGTGCAGTGCTATCATTGCAAGGGGTTGGGGCATACACGTAGGAATTGTCCTAATGTAAAGCATCATGCCCCAGCCCCAGCAAATGGCACCTCCGTCAGTACGGCACCCATCCCCGCTGAGCCCATAACAGCGGGGACCTCAAGGGTCATAGCCCCCCCACAGAGCTCAGGCAAGGAGGCCGTTCCTCAAGCCACCACCACGGCCTCCAAACCCCCTTCTTCCCCAAAAAAGCCATCTGTGTCTGTGGTCTCTAGCAAGACTGCAGACACGGGGAAAAAGGGGAAGAATGTCACCGGTCCTCCCAGTGTCACAGCTGCATCTCCTAAGTCCCAATCTGCCCCCACCATAATTACATCAGTTAGTGTGGGGGCACAGTGTAAGCAGAGGGATAATAAGCCCTCTGCAGGGGAGGCAGCTAGTGGCAGCTCCTCTTCCAGGAGTGACGTCCCCAGGAAGAGGAAGCATAAAACCAACAGGGAGGTTGCTGATAAGTGGGAAGTGCTCTATAGTGGAGCACCTCCCTCTAAAAGCAAGAAGAGGAACAAAACATCTCCTCCTCATCCGGTGACATTGTCTGGCCCGGTTATTAAGCTCAGCCAGCCGGTGCCAGACCACACATCTCTCTCTCCAGACCCTATAGGGGTTAATGTGGAAAAGGGTCTGGAGTAAAAGCAGGGGCAAGAGGGTCTCCCAAGTGAGGCAGGGGTAGACAAGAAAGATCAGGTTCTGCCTCTGGCCTTTGAGGGGGGTCCCAACAAAGCCCCTGCTGAATGGGTAGTCAGTGTCCCTGAGGTGCTGAGCTTCAAGGGCACCAGTCAGTCTCCTCCTCCAGTGTCACTCTCTAGTGACGTACCTCGGGCTTTGTTAGAGCCCCAGGCCGAGTCACTACTGGAGGGGGGGAATATAGGCATGACCCCCATTCAGGACCCCATGGATTTGTCTGTCAGGGGGGATGTGGCACAAGGGGAAGTGGAAATGGGGGAGGGTGATAAAACAGGTTTTCCTGTTAACATCATGGGAGAGCCTGTCTACCCTCCTCAGCCGTCCACTGACCCTAACATCGGTGCCATCCAAGCTGAGCAAGCAGCGGTGGAACTGGCAGAGGAGGCATATAAAGCCTCCAAGGCTTCCATTAAGGAAGCCATGCCAGCCACTGCTGTCCAGCCAGCTACCCCTGAATGCACTCCTGAAGCTACAGGGGTGCAGCAGCAATCCAAGGGTCCATTATTTACCTTGAAGGGTGCTAAAGGGACTCCTTCTGTATCATCTAAGAGGGGGTCCCTGAGAATAAAGCTGAGGAAACTGACTCCAGCCGGGGAGGATGGAGTAAAAGCCCTCAGCCAAGAGGAGCCCAGGGGTGACCCACTAGAAGGAACATCAGATTCTGGTGGGTTATCCCTGTCAAGGAAATAGATCTATTCCTTGAGAGCACCCTTCATGGACAAAAGAAAAGGAAGGTGCGGCTGGCCTTGGAGAGGTGGAAGAATATGTCGTTTATTCTCCACTCTCTCCAGCAATATCTAGTGGTCAGCACTAGGGCCAAGAATTCTGGGACTGCGGAGCATCTCCGCGTCCGGAAATTCTATAAAATGTGCGTGTCCTATCAGCAGTCTCAAGGGTCTGAGGAACGCACAATTCCTGACACGCAGTAATGGCTTTGCACATCAGCACGCTAAATACCAATGGCTGTCAAGACAGTTTCCGCAGGTTCCAGGTACTCTCCTATTTATATCAGGGAGGGTACTCTGTGAGCTTCCTGCAGGAAACTCACACCACTCCAGAGGCTGAGGCCTCGTGGCAACTGGAGTGGAGAGGCAGGGTCTTCTTCAGCCACTTCACATCGGCGTCATGTGGAGTGGTGACCCTGTTCTCAGAGTCTTTTCAGCCAGAGCTGCTGCTTGTGAAAGCTGTTATCCCAGGCCGTCTAATCCACCTCCGGGTCCGAGAGCAGGGTAGCATCATTAACCTAGTTAATATATATGCCCCTGCTGGAGGGCCCGAGAGAGTGAGGTTCCTCGCCAGACTGTCCCAGTTTTTGGAGACGGTTGACGCAGATGAGTGTTTGGTACTCGGGGGTGATTTCAACTGCACCCTCGACGCTCTGGACCGGAATAGTCCAGAGCCGTACCCGCCTTCTGCGTCAGCCCTGCGGGAGATCATCGCCCGCTTCTCCCTGGAGGACATCTGGCGAGAGCAGAACCCAGGGGCATCAGACGGTTTCACCTACGTCAGGGTGAGAGCCGGTCTGGTGTCCCACTCCCGGATCGACAGACTATATATATCTAGTCACTATATGTCACGAGTCGGTTCTTGTGCCATTAGGCTGGCTCCGTTCACAGACCACAACTGTGTGTCTGTGACAGTGGCGCTAACGCCAACAGCGCCACGAGCCGCCTATTGGCACTTCAACAATGCTTTGTTGAAGGACCAGGGGCTCGTGACATTGATCCGGGAGTTTTGGACGGACTGGAGGGGTTGCAAGGGGGACTTTGCCACGTTAAAACTGTGGTGGGACGTGGGCAAGGTTCATTTGCGACTTCTGTGTCAGGAATATACCAAGGGTGCGAGTGGGCAGCGCGAAGCTGAGTTGGAGTCACTCCGGGGGGAGGTACTCCATCTGGAGCAGAGGCTGTTCACTTGTAGGGACCAATCCCTGCAGAGCGAGTATGTAGAGAGGAAGGGTGTCCTCTGTGACCTGGAACGACACCAGGCCAAGGGGGCATACGTGCGCAGCCGCTTAGGTTTTCTCAAAGATCTAGACCGCGGCTCGCGCCTCTTCTACTCACTGGAGAAAAAGGGGGGTAACAGTAGGCACATCACCTGTCTTCTAGATGAAGACGGTGCCCCCCTTACAGATCCGGAGAGTATCCGGGATAGAGCCCGGAACTTTTATAAAGATCTTTACTCTCCGGATCCCATTTCTCCAGACGCCTGCAGGGTGCTATGGGAGGGGCTCCCCACAGTCAGTGAGGGTGTAAGAGAGCGGCTTGATATACCACTATCTTTTCAAGAGCTCTCTGAAGCCCTCCGTGCCATGTCCTGTGAGAAGTCTCCAGGACTGGACGGACTGACTGTAGAGTTTTTCCAATTTTTCTGGGAGACTCTGGGACCTGATTTCCATCTGGTCCTTGGGGAAGCCCTGGAGACCGGGGAGATGCCCCTGTCTTGTCGCAGGGCAGTACTTGCCCTGCTGCCCAAAAAGGGGGATCTCCGGCTTATTAAGAACTGGCGACCGGTCTCTCTGCTCAGCACGGACTACAAGATTGTAGCTAAAGCCATCTCGCTTAGACTTGGGTCTGTGCTGGCAGAATTGGTTCACCCTGACCAGTCCTATGCGATCCCGGGCCGGACTATCTTTGATAGTATCTTTCTGGTCCGGGATCTATTGCATTATTCTCGCAGGACTGGTCTGTCACTCGCCTTTCTCTCTTTAGATCAAGAGAAGGCGTTTGACAGGGTGGACCATGGTTACCTCATAGCCACTCTGCAAGCGTACGGCTTTGGCCCACAGTTTGTGGGCTTTATAAGAACGCTGTACGCCTCTGCAGAGTGTTTACTTAAAATCAATTGGTCCCTAACAGCACCTTTGGTATTTGGACGAGGGGTGCGTCAAGGATGTCCCTTGTCTGGACAGTTATATGCACTGGCCATCGAGCCTTTCCTCTGCCTACTGAGGAAAAGGCTCACAGGGCTGGTGCTAAAAGATCCAGACATGCGGATTGTCCTTTCAGCTTATGCTGACGATGTGCTCCTCGTGGCCCAGGATCCAGTTGATCTTGAGCTGGCAAAACAGTGCCAGGAGGTATATTCAGCTGCCTCCTCTGCTCTTAGATCAACTGGTCCAAATGCACAGGCCTTTTAGAGGGTAATTTACAGGTAGACTCTTTGCCTCCCACGTTTCGTGACATCACGTGGGAGGCAGATGTCACC
>CM050169.1:25909747-26052247 GCA_027410445.1 Discoglossus pictus
GAAGCTCTGCCCTCTCTGATCACCTTCGGTGTTCATTGCGAGCCTCTCTTTCCCCTGCCCTGTATAGGATAAGGGCCTTGCAATGAATGTTACTGCCTTGGGTTAAATGTTACTGGCTTCGAGCTCTTTTTTTTTATTTATTTTTTATTTTTATTGCCTAAGGCTGTCATTTTCTTTTTTCGCTTAAGCGTTTTTTCTCGCGTGAAAATACGCCAAATATGCCTCAAACTAACTTGCAACCTCACTCACAGGCTCCCTGGCTCTCCCCCTGTGCTGTGTGTAAGTACATTTTGAGGCATATTTGGTGATTTTTGGTGGTCTTTCCAGTTCCATGGTTTGGACGTTTTTTGTTTGTTTTTGAGAAGTCCTATGAGGCTTACGATGAGCGCCTTTGGTGTTTATTGCAGCCTAAACCGAAGTCCTGCGGACCTCGCGATGAGCGCCTATGGTGCTCATCTTCACCCCTGCAATAAACGCCTTCGCCTCCACACCCGCAGTTGCGGGTCTTGCTTTGCAAGGCCCGCAACGGGATGAGAACTATACTAGTGATTAGCCAGGATCTTTACAAACCTGAATGAAGTATATTAAAATAGTTCAAATTTTAAGCTAATGGGAATTTGTGTGACTAGATTCCAAAAATTAGTCCTGTCTTAAATTGAAAACAAGAACATAGTTAACATCTGTGGTTTGTTGTTTCTCCTGTTCAGGGTAGAATTGCCTAGTGTTTAGGGGCTGGATCACTATTGAGTGAGACCAGGCTGATATACAGCAGGATATGTGAATGCTGCTCTCTGAGCACTTCTACTCTTTTTGTTTAGTTTTTCTCACCTTATGGGTGATAGGGGGCTCCAGACGTGGACCCGTTGTTCGCTGTGCATTAAGGAGTAAAGCTGCACCTCACTGACGAAGCCCACAGAGGCCGAAACGTGTCTGGGATTTGCTGTCTCTCCTGTTCAGGGGAGAATTGCCTGGTATTTCGTGGCTGGATCACTCTGGTGAGTGGGACCAGACTTATATGCTACACTATATTTCTCCCTGTGAAGGGTACAAGTGGCTTAAAGAGTCTCCTCTCTGAGTAGGTAACAAAACCTATAGAACAAACCTACTTGGATGTTCATTTTCGCCTCAGACTGCTTTTCTTTTTTTAAATTGAAAACCAAAAACTAATTTACAAGATGTCAAGTTTGCTCACCAAAATGCTATTGAGGTGTCTAAATGGAAATGATCACATTAAACTTTTGAGTATTTTCTTCCTTTTTTGTTGAATCAGAAAAAACGGTATTTGTAAAGGTCTTTTATATTTCTCCATATATTTAGTACGCAAGAAACAGATTTAAACTATTGAATTGCTCTGGGGTGCTTCCCACGGTCAGCCAATGGGCAGTTGCAAAGCTGTACGAGTTACACTTGCGCAGCATGGTATGCCCTGCGCATATGGTGTTTTCATGCAGAAAACAACTATTGTAAAACTACAAAATACATTATCTATTGGAGAATTGGTGTCTCTTTAGCAGTGGCCCCCGTTTGTGTTGCAGTGCATTAAGTCAATCAATGATTTACTTACTATGTTATGTCTTAGCGCGCGGTTTGTTTGGCAGCACAGCCTGCACGTTTTCCGGAAGCTCTGTCATGAAGAATTTCTAGACTAGACGCCTGTCTTTTTTTTCTGGGTAAAATACATCTCTGGAATTTGAAGTACGGGAAGTGAAGCAATCTTAGCTTTGGTGTCCTCGAGATCCCCTCTGTTTATTATTCTGAAAGACGAGCGCAAGGCTTCCCCGGTATATGTGATGACAGTAAATTACACCAATCTGGACATTTATTTGAAATTTCTTGATTTTTTTTTTTTTTTTTTTTTTTCAGACATGTGTATGTAGTAATGTAAAATAACTTTTACTACTTATTATGTGTAGCATTGACCTTATCCTATATATTATGTCTCAATTTCCAACGCTTCCTGCTTGAAGTGAAGATAAGCAAAGCCTTTTAGGTTCTGAAAATACCAAAAAATTTTTGCTGCAAACCCCCAAAAACTTTTTTTTTTTTTTTTTTTACTTAATCCCAAATGGGAAAAAAAAAATATTACTGCAGTGAAGCATTTGGTTGCTTCAGGTCCTGAAAAAGTTGTTCTCGGCAGCACCACACAATATATTTTTTTTTTTTTTTTTTTTTTTTTTTTTTTTACTTTTGGTGAGGATGGTTAAAAATTAGCAACTGGTTGTTAATGAACAGTCTTTTCTTCAAACAATACATGAATTCTAGTGACACATCTTATTATTTACCCAGCTCACATTGATCCTCTGCAGCATGTTCCTGCTCAGACATGTTTACTGGAACTCTCTTGACCCTGCTTGTCTTCCAAGACTTCTTGTTCCTGTAGTTCTGATATATATATATATATATATATATATATATATATATATATATATATATATATATATATGTGTCAAGTGCTTTTATTTTTAATAATGTTGGGAGAAGGCTTCTCCTTGGCAGACCGTGGCCACAGCTGGAGTGCTACATCTGGCCTGAGGACCACCAGCACTGGCGTAGAGGGGAGATATGATGGAAACCTGCCCGTATATCCAAGGATTTAATCGTATTCAGAGGGATGTACAAGCGTTAGTGATTTGAAGCTGGGTAGTTTTAAAGGTAATATGCAGAAGGTCTCTTGTATAGAAAGAGTAATGGATAAATGGAGAAGCCTTTCAACGGAAAATACACTGACTAAAGGAATTAGTTGTTACCAAAGATATTTAATTCCCCGCCATCAAACGCTTGTATCTGAAGTCCAGTCTTCTATTAGCTGTTGGCGGCTCCTTTGCAGCCAGGGTTGATGCCCATAGTCTGCAGAGTATATGTGCTAGGCCAGGATTACTTTTATACTGCCCATGTTCCTTAGGAATTCTGTCCAACTCCACCCTTCCCTAATCCTCATTCCTGCATTACACCACTTTCTTGTCAACACTATTCTTGTTGGTTTCCTTTTTCTGTAAACATTTAAAGGGGAAGCAGGGGTTTTACCCAAACAGAAGTTACTTTTCAATGGAAGTGTTTTTTGTAAACTATGGGGCATGCATATTCTGCTTCTTATTGTTTCACAAACTACATTTTAAGATTGTTGTTTGATTTATTTGAAACTCTGATTAAATATCATGCTAGCCTTTCGAGATGATTCAAATACAGCTGTAATGAATTTATAGTGATATCAAAGGTCTCTGAATTTTACTTTTTTAATACTTAAAACGCACACATGCTCAAAAGTTTGCATACCCTGGCCAAAATTCAGAAATGTTGGAATTTTATTTTGAAAATACATTTATTATCATATAGTTGTTTGGCTCCTTTTTTAAATTTATAATGATAACCGAAATCACCCAAATGGCCCTGATTTTAAAAGTTTACATACCCTTGTATGTTTGACCGACAAGGTGAAACACCCAGGTTAAAATGGCAATTAAAGGTTAATTTCCCACACCTGTCGCTTTTTAAATTGCAATTAGTCTCAGTGCATCCACAACAAACTCATTGACTATTTATACACAGAGCAGGCTTGATACTGAGCCATGGGGAGCAGAAAATAACTGCCAAAAGACCTGCGTAACAAGGTAATGGAACTTCATAAAGATGGAAAACAGTATAAAGATATCCAAAGCCTTGAAAATGCCAGTCAGTACTGTTCAATCACTTAAGAAGTGTGAAGTTTTGGGGATCTCTTGATACCAAACCAAGGTCAGGTAGACCAAGAAAGATTTCAGCCACAAATGCCAGAAGAATTGCTCGAAATACAAAGAAAAACCCACAGGTAACCTCAGGAGAAATGCTGGCTGCATAAAACAAAATAAAGGTGCTCAATCAGAGAACTAACTAATCTTAATAGGTTAGTTGTGTGGACAAGATAACCCACTCTGAGAGCAACCTCTATTAGCCACTTGTGCCCTAAACATGGTGAAAAATATCCCGTAGTATATCAGTTATGTCCTACTCACTAGAGTGACACAGGCCCAAAATACCAGGCCAATTCTACCCTGAACAGAAGAAACCGCAAACCCCAAGGCACAGTGAGCAAGAAGTCCACGTCTGGAGTCCCCTATGACCCTTGGGGAGACCAATCCCTAAGGGTCATTTGCATAAACACAATAGATGTGCTCAGTCAGAGAACGAACCTTAATAGGTTAGGTCTGTGGACATGATGGCCCACTTTGGTTTGCACAGAAATACATTTTTGAGAAAATAACTGAATCCGCTTAGAAACTGAAAAGTAGTATATATAAAAAAAAAAAAAGCATATTGCATATAAAAAAAGGAAAATCTAAATGATGTGTTTATGTATTTATATACTTAGTAAATTGATTTATAGTAAAAAAAAGTATACCTTGTCTGGCTTGTAGCGCAATTGCGGGGATATATATATATATATATAAATAATTTTTTTTTTTTTATTAAGTTGATATTTTAGAAACCTTACTTACTAGTAGTTTTTCTCACTATATTTAGGCTGTTACAAACTGTGACAGTGATAGCTAATCTTCCTACAGTTTGCCTTCAGAGCAATGCACTAAATGGGACGTTTTGGGTAACTGTGCTCCACACTCCAACAGTTTGGAAACTTGAGGAGTGTTCCAGACCGGTGGTGGTGGAAAATCTGCTATATTCCGTGCAAGTTTATTCACAGAAGATCCACTTTTTTTAAATCACAAAAAGTTAATATTTGCATTATACCTGCCTTTTTTTAAACACTGAACCATGTTCCTTTGGACATTAAATCCATTTAAAATGCTCTTATATGCCCATGTACATCCTATGCAATCCATATAAATTCAAAACTGCTTTCTACATAAGGAAATGTTGCGAACTGTGTACCTTTTGAATCATGTTCTGCCATTACATATGTTTCTGCTTATCTTACATGTATAGTCCCATATTTACAATATTAAGGGAAGAATTACTTAGATAATTTTATATATGATGTGGAATTTGTTTCATAATGGGACAGTCATTGTCTATTGTTTCATTGATCTCCTATGACGGAGGGTGTGTGTATATTAATTAGATTTCAATTAGTCCCGTTTTATTCTACAGGCTCTAAGAAATTCCATTCTTAAGTAGTTGAATGCCCTTCTTCTGTGTTTCTTTATTAATCAAAGAGTTTGAAAGACTTTGAGATGAAAAATCACCCGAAATATTACATTTTTTTTTTTTTTTTTTTATTGTAACATGTTTTGGGATTTTTTTTTTTTTTTTTTTTTTAAGCTATATTTTTAATTTTAGTTTTATTTGGAGCGTGCTGTTGTTTTTTGCATATGCAGTCTTTCCTTTCTAAGGAAAGCAACATGGCTGCTGCCTTGCCACCAAATCGCAACAGCCGGAGGTATCGCATTCTTACACCTTTAGCTTCTCTTCCCATCATGGCTTTTCCATCTTCTTTTTAACGGTCAATATTCTAGATCTCTGGTCTGTTTTATAATCCACTTTTTCATCTTTGTTTTTCTCGCCTCTTGGCACAGTCATCCCATTATAGTATTTACATAGCAAAATCAAGTTTGTGAAATGGTTTAAAGAGGTATCCAGCCCGTTGGTTGTCTAGTGAGTGGTAAACATACGGACTGTAGGTTTGATGACAGATTTGAACCTTGTGGCCCTGTCTGTCAGTAATCCTGTCTGCTTTAATAAGCCTGTTTAATGTCTGTTTATATTATTTAAGTCTGCACAGGAGTATAACTGGTGCTTCAATGCAACTTTTGGATGAGAGATTTAGCATTTCCAGAAATCGTAATGTTCCAAATAAACCTCCTGGAATATAAAGAGCAGCAAAGATCCCACTTAAAAGGACTGGATCATCCCAAAAATCTATTTTATTTTTTTATTTTTTTTAAAAAAAAGGTTATTCTTAAAGAGCATGGAGATCTGTCTTTACTTTTCATTATCCATTTTTTTTTTTTTTTTTTTTAATCAATCCTGGAAAATTCCAAGTTGCTGCATTTTTATGCAAATGAGCAGCTTCCTCATAATTAACTGTTTTTTGATGTGCTAATTAGAATGGGAGTCTGCTTGTCTGACTCTTTAGTGGACAAATAACCTCCAATGTTATCTGGCAGTTAAACTCCTCTCCCACCCTCATCTAGCATACTGCGCAGCACATACAGAAGCTGCAAAATGAGTGCTAAATGTTTCTGATTTGATTTAATGTAGAGAAAAACTACTAGTAGATTGTATAGACTGTATTTAGTGCTCTTTAAGTTCAAATTTAACTTTCCCTTGATGAGTGTGTCTCTCTAATGCAGAAAGGAAAAGTTCATATACTGATACTTAAAACAGCAGCTGGTTATTAAGTTGTGTTAGTCTTCTATAGATAAACGAGTGCGCAATTACATAACAATGAGGTGATGAAGAAGCTGAGCATGCCTAGTTGAATAAATTATAGACTTCAAAACTTCTAATTGGTAAAGTGTTGCAATCTTTGTATAGCATTTATATGTTCTAGGTCCGGATGACTATTAAATGTAGTATAAAAAAAGTCAGCATGCTTGGGTAAGGCATATGGCTGTATTGAAATTTTTTTTTTTTTTTTATTATTATTAAAGTTTCCTGGGTTTCAAATGTTTGGTAAGAAACAGTCAGTGATTATCAGAAAAATATGTGTTTTTATATAAAGCAGTTCAGTGTACATACAAAGTTATAGGCAGGGAAGTAAAATCCAGCTTTGCATACCCACAGGAAACTTACATAACCAAGTAGGTAAAAAAAAAATGCCAGCAGCAGTAGTAGAGGCAGGGAACGGACAACCTGCAGGGCTGCTAATCACGTGTGAAAGTGCTGCACAGAGAAACTCTTATATGAAAATACATAGGTCCTTCTAATGTGCCACACTACATATCCCTGCTGCTTTGCAGCACAAACGGTAACCCCAGAGCTTGATACAAATGTACCGGATGCCTGAGCCTCCTCCCTGATTGGCCAAAACAAATGTTATGCTAATTTAGCCTGGATATCAAGGGGGTACCTACTATAGTTTTCAACTGTCAGAAATTACAAGACATTTTGCTAACTTCAAGGCAAGTCTTTTTTTTAAATGTTTATTTTTGTATTTTTTTATGCAAAGAAAAATGTGTTGGGGGGGTGGGGTGGTTAAGGGTCGTTTAGACCCTTAAATTTGTGGACTCACGATTTTTAACCGGCAACTACACTTATCTGGCAATAGGAAAACTTTGAATAGCCATCATATGATAACCCTTCCATACTGGCTACAGATAAACTAATAGACAAAGATGTCTATAAAATGTTCTCTAAAATGTGTTTATGCTCTTGGTTTACATGGTTTCTTAGTGTGTTGTATACATTACTCCACAAACATGTTTTCTTTTCTCTCCAGCTTCAGTAATACTTTAATTTGCAAAACCTATGATTAATTCTCAAGGAGATTAAAGCTAGTGTATGTTTTATCAACCGCTGTGTTGTGTCATCCGTGTCCAACCTCTTTTAATTAGGTGCCAATTTTTGTTTCTTGCCCACATAAAACCACTTTTTCTAGTGGGAGTGACACTTTTTTTTTTCTTTTTTTTTTTTTTTCTTCTTTATATATGCACTATTCTCATGGAGTACGGGCTGATCTATTTTCAGTGTTTCCAAAGTGCTGCAAAATATGGTCGACATGACCAAAAACAAAAAACCATGTGCACTTTAAGCAACAGCATTAAACCCTGTCTGCTGGTTTGTCATGTAAAACAGCAATTGACTGGCCGATGGCCTTTCAGGGGATCATTCAGATTTGCGCTGATTTGATTGCTGTAAAAAATTTTTTACCGCAGGTAAATTAATAATCTATAGCTGGGTCTAATTGCGTGTCAGTCTACATCCCAATCCCAAAAAAGGCAGTGCCAAATTATCAAACAGTTGCACTAATTTTACATGCCAGCAAGGTAATGCTTAAGACCCTACAAGCTCAGCTCCAACAATATATGCATCGACTTCTGCAGAGGAAGAGGCGCAAGAGATCAATTTGCCAATGTCCGATGGATACTACAGAAAGCAAGAGAGTTCCAGAAAAACATTTACTTCTGCTTCATAGGCTATTCTAAAGCCTTTGACTGTGTGGATCACAACAAAATGTGGCAAGTTTTTAAAGATATGGGAGTACCAGATTATCTCATCCTTATGAGGAATTTGTATGTGGACCAAGAAGACGGTCAGAACCGAACATGGAACAGAATGGTTCAAAATCAGAAAAGGAATGCGACCAGGTTGTATATTGTCACCTTATTTATTCAACTCCTATGCATCATGTGTAAGGCTGGGCTGGATAAATCCAAAGCCGGAAGGAATATCAACAACCTCAGATACAGCCATCAGAGTAGTATCATCGGCGTAAGTGAGGAGGAACTAAAGGGCCTGTTGATGAGGGTAAAAAAAAAAGTGTGCTGTAGCTGGCCTGCTGTTAAACATTAAAAAATCGATGGGGAAGACGTGGAGGCAGTGACCGAATTTTATGTTTCTAGGATCCAAGATCTTTTCAGATGGTGACTGTAACCATGAAATTAAGACAGAAGAGTTATATGTTCTAAAGTTGCAGACTCGGCTCATCCCTCCTTGTTACTTAAGACTAGTAGATATGGTCTCAGGGACTGGTTTTAGGACTGGCTGTTGAGAACCTCTGGGTTAGAGTCCCTCGACTACTGCAGGTGCTGTGAGGGCTGCAATGACCCTTTAGTCCCATAGCGAATAGACATTGCTGTTTTCTGAATAGCAAAACACAGTCCCTGGGAAGCTCTGTCACTGAGATCAGCTCGCTGGAACACAAGAACATTTATCTGCACTTTGATTAAGAACTGGTTTTGCATATGTGCCCTTAAACTGTCCTGGCATAAATAACGAGTTCAGCTATTTTTAATTTTGCTGAAAGCATTTAGTTTTTTTTTTTTTTTTTTTTTTTTTTTTTTTTTAAATACCCCTCAAATGTTCATGTTTGTCAAACTTATGTATTAATAATTCACTGTTTTTTTATTGTCTTTCAGCATATTAACAATTGTTGAAATTAAACATGGTGCCACTTAAAGGATTAAATGGGAAGGAATATTAAAAATGAAACGTGGCAAGTTTAATCTTGCTGTGTACCACTGCAAATAATAAAAGCTACATTAAGACAGTCCCCCCCCTCCCCCACACACACACACACACACACACACACACACAAAAATGTATTATCAATGCAGGAGCATAGTTTTTTCTTTTAAAATAGTGTCTTTTTAGGCACCAAAATGTGTTTGTTTTTTTTCCATACAAAATGAATTTGATAAGGGTGATTAGCTTTCTTGTAAACCTCTAGCATAAGGTGTGTGACTTAATGAGATTATATATATATATATATATATATATATATATATATATATATATATATATATATATATATATATATATAATAATGAATTACGGTAATTTATTGAATAGATTGATATACTTTACCTATTTGTAATTTTAATATATTCCTCAATTAATAGTCTGAAGAGCTAACAATCTATTTATATTTTCCAGCACCATACAATGTACAGTGAGTGTTGTTGCTCTGATGATAAAGTGTAATGAATATCCCAACTGTGCATGCTAAATTGTTTGAGTGCGCGAGGGAAATACGTTGGTGTAGTTGTGTAAATCGCCATTGTAGATTGGTAATGTTGTTAATGTGTTACGCATCTCGCATGTATTTTGTATTTCGTTTGTTGCTGTGTGAAAGTGATATGCATTTGGCAGTGTTTTGCGCGGTACGGGGTCATGTAGACTCGTTTTTTTTTCGGCAGCCATTTTTTTTCTCGCTTTGATTTTCATGTTGTGAAAGTCGTCAAAATCTGCTTAAATGCGCGTTCCACCTCTCCCAGACGTCCTGCCTGTCCCCCTGTGCTGTGGATGATATTTTTGTTTTAATTTTGTATTTTCTTTTTGTTTTTTGTGTTTGTTGGATGTTAGCGGTTCGGCCGTTAACCTCGTATTTATTTTTTTATTCAAAGTCCCGCACTCGTCAACAAATTTCAGCCGAAGGCGAAGCCGCATTTTGTAGTGTTTGTAGACTAAGTCCCGTGTGTTTAATTCCCTCCACTGCTCGCCGGCGGCGCTCATCGTCGTACGCACCACGCAAAGCGTGACAACCTCTCGTAGTTAGACAATTATAATATGTTTGAATGTGTATATAGCTCCATTCCTCACACTTGGGGTTTATCTCTGTATATATTTTAGATTGAAAAGTACAGATATAAATAAATATAAAGTTTTGGTTGTTAATTAAAATTTTGAGTGGAAGTGTTAGATAATTGAGTTCGGTTTAATACATATGTGTCCCTTTTTTTTTTTTTTTTTTGATGGTTCTGTTCATCTAGCATTAAATGGGTTAATTTCATATTGCAGCGAGCGTGTGAGTGCCGTTGGTGATCTCTCTGCGGCTGTTAATCCTGTAACAATACCAGTTCTGGTCTTCCTGCTCTGTACAATACAGAGGTGAAAGTCATTAAATCTTAATCCTGTTCACACAACGTTACAGGTGCAGCACTTGCCCAGCCAGAAAATGGTGATGGAAATGGCACTGGAATGTACCGGGGTGGACAGGGACAGATAAATGGGTTTGTATGACAGGACTTGACAAATATAGGGAGCCACAGCTACTAAAACTCTATGGCTGGCTCGAAACTTTAGTAGTTATTCATATTTCTATTACAGTAATCATAGTTCTGAGCGAAATTTAGTATGTGGGTCTATCTCAAGAATTATGAAAAACTGGTGCATTTAAAAAAAAAAAAAAAAAAAAAAAAAAAAAAAATTAAGCATGTTTTGTATTTTTAAAAATAACCCAACCGTGACTAGTCCACTTTTATATGAAATAAAAATCTACTTTTTTTGTGTCTGCCCACCCCTCATCTGGGAGGGGGAAATCCGAGACCAGACTGACTGACATCATGTTTGTTGATTAGAAGATTGAAGCTGCTTAGTCTCAAAGTATGGAGGTGTGTGAGGGGCAAAGGCTGACACTGTTAATGTTTAACACGTTGCAATAACCTCTTCGGTTTCTCTCTCTTTTTTTTTTTTTTTTTTTTCTTTTTTTTTTTACTTTGCTTTATATAATTATAGTACATCTGTGTTCACATTTGAATGTCTAAAACAAGTTTAAAAAAAAATCTGCTTCCAGCTCAGAATTTGGAGGAAAAAAAACGTTATTACACTGCATTCTGGGAAGCTGAGCTAGGACATGCAAATGTGCCCAAAAATGCCTCGCTCTTTCAATCAATAGCCATTTTCAAACATGGCTTTCTTTTAAGCTTATGCCTGCTGTAATATACAGCTTTAATGCAAGTCCAAGGCTGGATTTTACACAAGCGGAGAATCCTATCCATGTATAGCTGTTTCAAGCTTACTGGCTATGATCAACATGGAGCGGGATATATATATATATATATGTGTGTGTGTTCTGAACATGGGCCGTTGGTAGGCATACCGATGCAGAAATCCAAATGCATGTAAATGTAACTATTGATTGCAAAAAAAATCGTTTAAAGTCTGTATATGCATGAAAACTAGCTCTCTATGATGTATTAAACATATTTCTCTTTTAGTGTAAAATAAACCCTGCTCTTTAAAATGGTTAAACAGTTTCATGTCACTTTTTTTTTAATTTTTTTTAATTTTAATTCATTAAGTGATGTCTTACACCTGACTGTCTTATTTCAAGTTTTTGTTTATCGCACACATTGTAGACCAGAATTAAAGTATCTCGTGAACAACCACAGAAAACACTGCAAGATATGTAACTCCTTTTTTTTTTTTTTTCTTCTTCATGTTAGTCATTATAATTTATAAATTAAATTGTTTTTTCTCCCCAACTTTTTAGGGTTTTTCCAGGAATGGAAACTCCATTGGATGTATTATCGAGGGCGGCTTCCTTGGTACATGCAGATGATGAAAAACGTAAGTGACTTAATTTGATCACACATGTCATAGGATGTACAGAGTTGTATCAGAATTTGGAGCCAAAAAATGGTACGGCTTCCTGTATTGGTCTATTGTGATTCTGGTGGTGATTTTACTCCTTTAATTGTATCCGACCCTCCATGACCTTATGCACCACAGCATGCCGGACGCATCTGTCATTACGTCTCTGGTTGTGCTTATCCATAAGGTTATCTTGGCAATAGAAGGCTCTGGATTCAGCACAGGTTCCCTGTGTATAGGAGGATTCACCCCTTGACTCCCAGTGGGCCCGGGTGGCAAAGGGTTAGGGTAAGGTGGGTAGCCTGGCTGTAGGAGGAGTGTTACGGAACAACCCTTCTGTAAGGCTTGGAAGCCATTATTACTTGTCCCACAGCCAGTCAGGGATATTGTTCCCCCCTCCCCTCCCTTATGTGTATGGTGGTTAATGGGTTTATGTTGGTGGGTGTATATATGGGGTTTTTAAGGATGATAATATATGAAATGGTATATTGCTGGTTATATATGATGATGTTGTACTGACTGTGTTATGTTTATAAGTTATATTGGTTGTTTTGTCACAACAGATGGGTTAGGGTGGGGTTGGGGGGGGATGGTAGTTGCACGGGCCAGTGGTAAAAATGGGTTTGTCCCTACCTTTTGGTGATATGCTGGTGACAAACAGTGGGGCCCTGAAGGTGGACTTGGGGCGGTAGGTTGTAAATATTTTCATGTTTTTAATAAATGTTGTGGCCGGTTATATCTCCACATTTTAGTTTTGTGTGTGTATTATATATTTTTTTGGGCGGGGGATTTTAGGGACACACATGGGTCCTGCGAGGGTCAAGGTACTGGAGTGTGTTGTCAGGTCCTTCTCAAGTAGACCACGATTTGTCTGAACTCTATGATCTGCCCATCTTGGGTGACCCTACATGGTATAGCTCATTTTTAAAGAGATTTATGATCGTTGGTTAGATCACTATCTCAATATATTTCAAGTACGCAGAGGTTGGACTTAATCCGATGGGGATGGACTAGTACTTGAAACTGATATACAGTCCTGTATATTAATAATTACATTACTGTCCAGTCTAACAAGACAAGTAAATAACATTTGAGATTGTGTGTACATACATACATAACAAATTCTTCTTTCTTTTTTTATTTTAGTGTAAGTGAAGGAAACCACCAGTGGGGTTGCAAAGGGATTTTCATGTTTTTATTGTCACCAAGATGAAAAAAAATCTATGTATGGGAATGTCCTACAATTATACATTTCCTATTGCTCGTTTAGGAGCATGTCCTCAAAGAGCAGGCCAGACTTTGTGTGTATCCTTGCTTAAGCATAGGTAGGTTAAATTGAGTCTATGGTAAACCTACCTGTGCTCAAGCAGGGATGGTGACCTCAAGGCCTGGTTTAGAGATTCCCCTTGTTTTATGTCAGGTGATCAGTCTGAGAAGAAATACCACTTTAAGTAGGTTTGTTCTATAGGGGTGGTAGGAGATTGCTCTCGGAGTGGGTTATCTTGTCTATAGAACAAACTTCCATGAGCTAGCAGAGGTGCCGTTTTTTATTTTATTCTAATGAAAAACTAGCTTTCTGATTTTTATATATATATATATATATATATATATATATATATATATATATATATATATATATATATATATATATATATATAATTTTTTTTTTTTTTCTTAAATAAAACATACATTTCCCAAGGCGTTTTTTTTTTATTTTTTAACAGCTATGTCAAACAAACCAGAGACGTAATGTAATTTTATATATAATTATTTCTACCACCGTTGCACCTATGTCAATAACACCTGAACTCTTGGCTCTGTGTGTTTGCTCTTCTCAGTGTTTGCAGACCTTGCGTTAGTTCCTTCTCCAGTTGCTTTGCTGTCGCTCTTGCTGCTACTTTCAATCCTTTTCTTTTTTTTTTAACACAACATTCAAATATCCTCATGCCAGTAATTTTCTGCTTTGTACCAGTATTTGCATTTTTGGGTAAGCTAAAAGGTCACAAACTGACAATGGAACAGCCAATGTGCAATATGCATATTTATCTTGCTCTAGGATTGCTCTGGGTTCAGTCCTTTTCTATATGGCTAAATTTAAATATTGATTAAAGTGATATTAGAATGGGTAGACAAGACGGCCATTATTAGCTTTCTATCTTCCCTCAAAGATTAAAGGGATATGTGAGTTGGATTATGAAAATATCTGATAGAGGAGAATTAATAGTGTATGAAAACATGTTATATAGAAAAGTTTACTTACAAAGATATTTGCACAAAAGTCAAATCCAGCTGTTCACACTTACATAAGCTGTGTACACACAGGAAATACAGCAGGGTACATATTTTGACCTTTCTGGTACAGAGCTAATTCAGGTGTGATTTTCTAGGGTCGTAAACTATCAAATACCAAAGAACATAGGAAATTTTGCTTACTTCAAGGTAAGATAATTAATGTTTATTCTGGGATTTTGTCATGGAATATTTTTTTTTCATACACTACTAATTCTCCTATCGGATGCATTCATAATCCAGCTCACCTACATATCCCTTTAAGCCTCAGGATAACCTTATGCCTATACCAGTCATGCTTAAATTCCTTAAAGGTTTCTAGATTTTGCGAGGGATATAATATACCTGTGTATCAACTTACTTTTATGTACTTTATTTGATTAAGAAGTGCTTAAAAGTTTGTTTTACTGTATGGGTCTGCTCACTGCATCATATGCAGACACAGATTCTATAGTACTGGCTACTGCAGTGTCTCGTACTAGCCCATCAGGGGCAAAGTGTCAGCAACATACTGTTGAGACTTTGTTACGGATTGGCTAGTATGAGACCTTGCACAGTCAGTATTAGAGTCTGTGTTTTCATGAGCTGTGGAGGGCTGACCCAAGCCGGTAATATTTGTTTTTATTTTTGGCAATAAAATAGGACACTTGTAAGACTTGGATTAAGGATTACTGTAGGGTTTGCTAGTGGTCCAGTGGTTAGGATTCTGTGCTTTCACCGCTCTGACCTGGGTGCGATTCCCGTCAGGGAACCAAGAGGTAACACCACCCTGAAGCCATGCAGGGTTGGCCCTGGTCAGTACTTGGATGGGCGACCACCTCGTAATACCATAAACTGTATGCTGTGGCTTACTGGAGAAAGAACTGCCAACCCACTCCAGCATCTCTGCCATAATTACCAAGTGGATCAGCATGACCATGGACATAAAGGTGCGCCTGGTGTTTTTATGTTCAATGAGGTCACGGAGTGTCGGAAACAACTGAACGATGCGCAAAAAAAAAATTGTAATCTTACAATAAGGATATTTTATTAAATATTGATGCTATTGCTATTCAGTTATTAAAATAAGTAAATGTAGCTTTTAAAAATTTTTACATTTGAATTCAAGTGAGTCAAGCAAGCAGAGCTGCTTCTTCAAAAAACCCTGGACAAGGATCTGCCCAGGAGGCAGTACTAGCAATTCTTGTAGACCATTCAGTTTTCCAGAAGTAGCCACTGCACGAGAGGTGGCAGATTAAGACTTCTATCAGGATAGCTTCCTGGGCAGATGCTCACCCATCCCCTGGATATCTGAAAGAGTGGAGGTGTCAGTCCAATTTTTATTCTTAAAATCTTAACTGTATTAATATCCGTATTTGAAGAAAAAAAAAAAAAATCAAAGTTATTAAGTAAATAAACTCTATTGCATGGTCATAAAATGTATATTGTAATTAAAAGCATGGCCGCACTTTGTTCCTGTTTTTATATTCCCTTGTGCGATCATAGTGTGTGTGTGTATATATATATATATATATATATAATGTGTCTGAAATGCCGCTGCACATCCCTAAGTAGGATTGGTCGAGAGAGGCGTACTTTGGCGCTTTGCCAGGGCTTTCCGTTGTAGATCCTGTACACACAGAACCTGTTTGTGGTTTCTTTTGTTTGCTCTCCCATCTGTGTTCAGTTCTACTTTCCACTTTTTCAAACTGTGAAATGACCTCTTTACAAACCTGATTTTTTATTTTTATTTTTATTTACTCTGCTAGGAAAGTTCACCAGCCGTGAGCCCCTCACTCCTTTATCAATCGTCCCTGGCAGTTTGTTGAAAAATCATACCCCAAATAGTTTGGGCCGTCCCATCTTTTTTGAACTGTGGCAGAGTGTGGAGCACATTACCCCGCCGCTGCCTCGCACGTTGCTGCCGTGTAGAAGAGATGGGAGGTGCTCTAGACTAAAAATACTGTAAGACTGGAGCTGCTCCCATGCTGATGGAAGAATGTGCTACCACTATATATATATATATATATATATATATATATATATATATATATATATATATATATATACTGCACCAGCCGAGACTTGTAGCTCTAGGCAGAGAAAACATCCATGATATGAAAACAATTTGAAGCACCCATCCCTTTACATATACCAGTAAAATCTATGCCATGTATTTATTTTCAGCTAACTGCTGTGCAAATGCTGTCTTGCATATTTTAAGACTTTTTTTTTTTTTTTTTTTTTACAAGTGAATGTTACAACACATTCCTTGTGAGATTTCTCCCCTTTGAACTTGATGTTGTTTTAACCTTCTTCAGACATCTTCTGACGTCCTGAGGCTTTGTCATTACATTAAGTAGACCTGTATTAGTCATATACTGTCTTAAAAAATGTAGCCCTTCATACAACAAAGCAGCCGAACGTTGGGTGATTCACATGTTTTGAAGAAAATTATCAAAGTGTGAGATTTGTTTATTAGGCTTTTATCTCCATTCCTTTTGTGACATGTCACCTTTTCGATGGGAGGAAGAGGCAACTTTTTCTGTTTATATAGCAAGTCCTTTTTCTTTTTCAGTACACAGACCGGTGGTAGGCAACAGACTGCCGGGGGGCCACATGTGGGCCCCCATACTTATACCTCTACTCTGGTATTTGCTAGATTTCAAGAGCTATAATGGATTGTGAAAGAGGAGTTTGGTCTCCTACAGATTTCTCCTCCTTATCTATGCAGCAATTACCAATTTGTTCCTTTCCTAAAGCAACTTTACCATATTTTGGTAAATTATAAATAATTTTGCAGACTTTTAATATTGTAACCAGGCTTTTTCATGGCATTGGCCCAGTAAAGGCTTCTTTCTGGCATCTTGACCATACAGTTCATTTTTGTTCACATATTGTCGTATTCTGCTCCTTGAAACAACCACACCGTCTTTTATTTTTTTGGTTTTTTATTTTTTTCAGAGCAGCCGTTATTGCTCCTGAAATTACCTGGTAGGTTTTTCTTCGTATTCTGAACAATTCTTCTGGCAGTTGTGGCTGGAATCTTTCTTGGTCTTCCTGACCTTGGCTTGGTATCAAGAGATCCCCCAAATTTTCCACTTTAAAAAGTGATTGAACAGTACTGACTGGTATTTTCATGGCTTTGGATATCTTTTTCTATCCTTTCCCATCTTTATGAAGTTCCAATACCTTGTTACGCAGGTCTTTTGGCAGTATTTCTGCTCCCCATGGCTCAGTATCTAGCCTGCTCAGTGCATCCACAACAAACTCATTGACTATTTATACACATACACAAATTGCAATTTTAAAAAGCGACAGGTGTGGGAAATTAGCCTTTTAATTGCCATCTTTAACCTGTGCAGGTCACCTTGTATGTCTGTAGCAAGGCCAAACACTCAAGGGTAGGTACACTTTTGATCAGGGTCATTTGGGTGATTTCTGTTATGATTTAAATGGAGCCATACAACTATGTGATAATAAATTGTTTCATATGATCACTATCCTGCAATGGTGTTCTGCAGGACACCAGTGAGAATACAGAGTCCTCTGTTGGGTGCGCAGTATTACTAATATTTATTTTGATCTTGTTTGTTATAGTTCTGTTCGTTTCATGTACTTTCCTCTTTCAGTGGAGCTTTGTTGTATTTATTTCCTTTTAATGGTTTACTTTTCTAGCTGTTCTGTATGTTCTCAAAAACAACTGTGCTAGATTTCCAGTTTACTTGCTTTGTTCCGCATAATCTTTCTTTGTGTAGCCAGTTATGCAATATGAGTAGGCTGGAGTAATGTGAGTAATAAAATGCCAGCCAGGAAATCAGATACAACCTCTTGCCTGCAGCCTTGAACATGTTGCGTCTTATGTTCCTTGTTGGAGACCCTGCCTTAATTACTCATGTAATATGTTGGTGTCCAGTAATCTAATGTAATGTTTTCGTCAAGATTGCCATCTTCTAATGGTGGCCAACTTGGTTTTACAAGTTTGAGAAGTCCCACTACGGCTTTGACAAAGCTTTATTGACCTTTTAAATATCCATGCTTTCCAGCCCTCCCTATTTTGTAGGGACAGTCCCTCATTTGAGGACTAACTACCCCCTTCTCATGTATTCAGTCACCACAACAACTCTGTTACTTCAGTCTCCAAGGCCAGATAGGTTGAGTTGGTTTCCAAAACACAAATCTGACCGGCATACAACACTATTACATTGTATTTGCTTTGTTAAAGGTATTTCCAAGGTTTCTATATTTTACTAGGTATATAACTAACTTACCTGTATATTTACTTTTATGTACTTTTTATATTCTTCAGAACTCCTTATAAGCTTTGTTTTTACGGACTAAAATCAAACCAATATTACCTGCTTGGGTCTGCCCTCTGCAGTTCATAAAGACACAGACTATGCAGACTGTGCTGTGTAGTGTCTCATATTAACAAATTGGTGACCATCTCTCTGCAACATGCAGCTGAAACATGGTCATTGATTGGCTAGGACACTACACTGCGCATCCGGCCGTATAGAGTCTGTGTCTACATAGGCTGCATTGGGCAAACGGGGCCTATTTGTACGATTTTGGGCAATAAAAATAGAGTTTTTAAGTACATAAAAGTAAATGGTTATATATCGCAGATAATAGTTGTCAAACTACGAATCATCGTCACGCTTTGCGAGCTCGCAAGAACGGGCCGCAGTTCGATCCGCAAATCACAAGCGGTTACAAACACCCACAGAAGCGGGACTTTGAAAAAATACATCTAACGTGCAATCCCTAAATACTTGCACACAAAAAAAGAGCAGCGGGAATTTGAAAAAAAAAAACATTACGAACTTACAAAAATACGACCTGAACGGTCGAACTGCGCGCACCTGAAAACATTAAAAATACAATACACACAAAAAACTTACCCACAGCAAGGTGGGGGCACCTAGGACCTCTGCGAGTGATGTTACACCTCAATTTCAGTCCAAATTACCAAGTTTAGACACACAAAAGTCCCTTAAGCGAGAGGGAAAAAATGACCGCCGGAAAAAAAAAAAACCAAAAAAAAAACTAAAACTAGGCTACAGGACCCTAAAGCCGCAAAACACTATCACGAGCGCCAACGCTGCTCATAGCACACAAACTACACCAGGGGACAGCCTTGCAATAACTGCAAAAAGGAGATAAGCGCCACTTATGGGGGAAAAAAAATAAAATAAAAATACAACAACCAAGAGCCTCGCAATGAGCGCCGAAGGATCTCAGACCACCAAAAAAATGAATGTCCTTGGCAAACAGCATAACCTGCCTTACAATTTTATTCCCCATCATTTTTGACGGGCAAGTCGCCAGTACATAGTAAAATCCAGAAATCTTCCATAGCCCTTTAAGTATATATAATTACATACATACACAACTGTTTTGCGTGTACACTCAGTAGCTATAGGGTAGGTTTATCCTTCCTCGATGGTTTGGGCTCTATATGAAAACCCATCTAAAACTGGACCGCTACCACTGTACTAATGTTATTTCTGAGCCAAATGTTCCCTTCTCCCTCTGCCAGGTCTCATTAGCTGGGAATTGGTAACATGGTACTCTCACTGTAACAGGCTGTCATAGAGGGAAAGAAATCCCACAGAAGATCCAAAATTAGAAAGTGCTTATTTTTGCTTTAATATACTAATTCCCCATATTTTTTTTTTTTTTTTATGGTTTCCAGATTCCACAGTTAAAGGATTACAAAACAAGATTAAGATACTCCTTGATTAAAATAGTAATTGGAGTTTTTTTGCATATTTAAAAAAAAAAAAAAAAAATTTGGCACAAGGAATACCAGGAAATAAATATTCCTCGGAGCATGTTGCGCAATGGATCTTTTGTAGCCGACGTGCTCCAGCTCTTATTTGCCTCTCCTGGAGCCCCTCCCAGCCCCCCAGGCTGTGAGTGCTGGCGTATTGTCTCTTGGCTCTGACCTTGCATGCAAAACTTGACAAAGACCTGTCGAGAGAAACAAAGGGCTTTCCTTGTCTCGTCTATTGTAAGCGCTGCTTGGCCCATCTCATCTGACTGTTTTACCATCTGCTTAAACCCCTCCGATACTATCGGATACTGGCCTATTGTTTTATATACAGGATAGATATCCAGAGCCTGTATAAAGGCGCTCCCTGTGTGAGCATTTGGGAAATAATAGCACATAAAAAAAACTGAGGCCCTCCAAAAATGTTCATACAGTACAATTTAATTTGCTAGAATTTTTTTTTTGTGGTTGATCATTGTGCTTATCCATAAGGTTTTCATGGCAAGGATACTAGGGTGGGTTGCCATTTTACTTCTCCAGTGGATCTCGGTATGTTTGATCTCTCTGCTATGACTTGGCCATCTTGGGTGACCCTACATGGTATAGCTCACAGCTTCATTGAAGTACACAAGCCCCTTCACCTCGACAAGGTAGCAATCCATAAGGAGATGAGAACAGTAGTGGCTCCCAATTTTTATACCAAAAAACCTAATATAATATACATATTTCTTGAATGATTGGTTTAGAGTGAAGACAACCTTAAAGTGAGACGGGAGGGGTTATTTTCTCCTTATCTTGGTCTAACCCATTGCATTATACAAAGTGGCAGGACGTCCATGTGCATTCAGAAGATTGGGATTTATCACTATCCCTTTTTAAATACTTGTGTGTGTGGTACAAACAATGAATAGTATATCAGTGATTCTTTTTGAATGTCTAAAAAATAAGTTAATAAACTTATTTCCTGCTCAAACTTCTCAGAAATACAGTTGATGCACTGCACTCTGGGAAAACTGGGTGGGGACATGCAAATGAGACCGCAATGCACACTCCCCGCTATATACATGGCTCCTATAAAGCATATATAAGTGAATATCTCTACAGGAGTACTCTACTCTTTAGTACATATGGTTACGGTATACTTGGAAGGTCACCCTCTTGGCCTACCTACCAAAGTGTCCTCTTGTCTGACACTTCTGGCTGATCCTCCGTACAGTGAAGGTGGCAGGGGTGTTGGCTCAGGACTCAATGCGTGTATTGTCCCATTACGGGAATGTTGTTACTTCCTAGAATGTGTTGCACAGAAGGCATTGTCCTTATCTGTGGGCTCCCAATTAGACGCATGAATCATTTGCATAGGGAGCTTCAATAATCCTTCTGTGTGATACGCTCGGTTTTCCGTCACTGGTGTAAGGACAGTGAGCCTTTTTATTCAGCCGGTTATAGAGACTATTGTCCATTGTGTTGCACATGAAAATGGCAGGGACGCCTGTGTGTCAATAATAATCTTTATTTTATTTAGTAGGCTGTTTTATTGCAGGACAGGGACAGTATACTGGGCTGAAACGTCTTGCTATACTTACTCTAGGTGCACTGACCTCTTGTTGTGTATATCCAAACCACATCAAGGAGATAAAGTATATTTGCTTCCCCTTTCCTGGGTGCTTAAAGTTTTGATGTTGAGCAGTGATATCTAACTCCGGCCCTCAAGGACTTTGGATCACTTAGTTGGTCCCTTGGCGCTGCACGAGCCCAGTCCTTGCAGTTCCATATGGCTCAATAATGAAAACCATGTGTGTATATCCTCCGTACTAAATGGCTATCCATTGTTTTAATGAGACATCTCAGTCCAATGATGGGCATTGGGTGTCCCTGGGGTTGTCCATGGCCCTTGTGCACATACATGCGGCCTTCAGACTGTTTCTGAAATGGGAGAATCTGCCCCCCCCCCCCCTAAAAATTCACATATATCTCTCTAAAACTAGAAATTACCCAATAAATGCTTCTTCTTATCTACTGTAACCCATTAACACCTTTCTTACAGGGATGTTACTGATTTGCTTAGGTGCTGTGAGGCCTTTTAAGGACTTGAGCCGCATATTAGTCTGCCGGCCTGCTTGTAATTGCAGTTAAAAGGGGGGTTATCAACAATTGCATGCAATAATCTCTCATCTTAAAAAAAAAAAAAAAAAAAAAAAAAAAAAAATTCTGATCCACCCACAAAACTTAACGGACAGCTCAAAATGGCAGTATTCAACTTCTATTTCATTACATCCAGTTAAACACTGTATTCCCTATATTTTGCCATTGTAGCCTATTTAAAGCTGCTGCCGTCACTTTAGTAGTTTTATACAACCCACCGTGTCTGAGGGGTATGTGTTAAATTAAATTAGAATATACATGTGATATTTGCAGGAGTATTTCCCAGGACAAGCTGTTCTGTATTCTTCCTCTCGCAGAAGCTACAGTTGTACAATATTTAGTGACATGAACCAGACTGTGCAGTAATCTGATTTACAATCTATTTATCCGGGCTTATGGACTTTTGAACTGTCTGCCTGGAGCAGGTTCTCTGCTCTGTTTCCTGAAACGATAACGTGATCCGTGTCTGTATATAAACATTCACTTGTATTTCCTTGGAATTTCGTTCAGTAGTTGTCAATGTGGCGAAATATGTCAGGAATTCCTGCGATACTAATAGCATCCACTAGATGGTGCAATGGAAACATGGTACTGGGATTCTGTGAAGGTTTTTTTTTATTTTTATGGTCTTAATGAATCTATACATTCTCAAATACATTACTTTTCACAGTACAGTGGCCCTTTAATGAGCATAGTAATGTTTTAAGTAATTTTTATACTTCTTTCTCATAAATTCACCTAGCATGCACTTTGCAATTTGTTTTGTTGTTCAGTTGTGTCTGACTCTCCATGACCTCATGGACCATAACACACCAGAACACATTTATGTCCATGGTCATACTGATCCACTTGGTTTTCATGGGCAGAGATACTGGAGTGAGTTGCTAGTTTCTTTTCCAGTGGGCCACAGCAAACCGCTCCTGGTATTCCTAGATGGTCTCCCATCCAAGTACTGACCAGGCCCAACCCTGCTTGGCTTCAGTGTGGTGTGACCTGGAATCGAACTCAGGTCACATCGATGACTGCACCAAATCCTAACCACTGGACCACCAGGGAACCCTTGCACTTAACATTATGAAGCCTTTTTGCAGGAGAAACAAATGATTCAAAGCTTAAAAAATGGAAATGCATCTTTGCAACACTGTCGAGTGAAAATAATCGCGAACATATGGCATTGCCAAAAATAAAAGATTTCTCCTTATTTTATGAGGAAGTATTCTTATTACACCTATATTGGCAGTCACATAAAACAAACTATATCGGTTCTTATGGAATAATATACACAAAACAAAAGCAAATTGATACTTTGCAGCAGGATACCAGTGATTTCATGTAATGATATATTGCGGGTGCACAATTAGTTGCAAGGTGTACGTTCTTTTCTCAAAACCCTTTACACCTCTCTCTCTCTTTTGTGTTTTTAAGTGTACTTTTAGACGTTGAGCTATCAGAATAATTTTTTTTCTCTCTTTAAGAAGCATTAAAACCTTTTTGTAGAATTTGTTATAGATAATCAAGTGACAGACCACTTTAATAGCAAAACAGCCCCTCAATGTCGTTTAAAAAAAAATAAAAACTTAATGTATTTGTAATGTGAATTTTCTTTGATTCTCTGTTTAAACACCAGGGGGAGCTGTTGTATAGGTTTTTGTACCTCCTCTGGGCCTAGAATACATAATAAAAATATCTATTTTATGGTTTGTGTTAAAAACGTCAAGTCAGTATCTCCTAGTAGTATGTATTCGGGGAAAAGACACTTAATGACTGTAGCAGGTGTTCTAACTCTGGAAAGGTAATGCTTGAGACTCAAATAGCCGACCCTTGAGATTTTCTTAATGGTTTGTGCTCGGTCTATATCCAAGACTTGCAGATTGGGCAATGATTTCATTCACGTACAGTCTTTGTGGTGGGGAATGGGCTCCAACCCCTTGATCACGTTCCAGTGCACTAGTGTATGTACGATAAAATGTTTATTATTGCAGACGTTGGTTCCCAAAAGATGGTGAAAGCACCCCAAATGAGTTTGGGTGAAGTACTGGGGGGGGGGGGGGGGGGGGGGGGGGGGTATTTAAAGGGAAGCACCATATACCCTAGATTGTTTGATCAGATCAGGGCCATCTACTCCTGTATTTACATTTTATTTGTCCTTTTAAACCCTTCAACCAATGCCGTTCTTAATGCCGTTCTTAACCACCTTGATAGTGATCAAAAAAATATATATATTTGTGGATCTGCGAGGTTGTCCGGAAAGCTTACGATATTGGCCATGCTTTGCACGATGAGCAGTTGAAGCACGCGGGACCTTGCTGTGTGTGTGGCCCGTAGGGCCGCAATTGCGAACCTTGCGAGGTGAGCCGTCACGCGGGACTTAGGCTGCAATGAGAGCAGTAGGCACTCGTTGCAGGGCTCACGATGAGCGCCACAGGCATGTGGGACTTTGCCACAACTGCTCGGTTGAGGCACGCAGGCCTTAAGAGCCGTAAGACTTCAGACCGAAACCCGTACATGCACTGTACGGCTCGCAAAAATCCGACTTTACCGCCCGAATCATGGAACTGGAAAGACCGGAGAAACGCATCAAATATGCCTCAAATTAACTTGAGCCAGGAAGCCTGTGAGTCCGGTTGCAAGTTAATTTGAGGCATTGGATGTAAATTGGACCCCCTGATGGAGACGGTAGGACAGTGGGCTTCAAATGTTTTTATTCAAAATGATGCCACTTTCACTAATGTGTAACATGAGCACTCTATTAATTCAATGTTGCTTTGAAGAAATTACCATTTTTTTACTTGTAAATCAGCATTTTTGATTCATCTTCTAAGCATATTTATTTTTATGTGTGATTGTTGCCATTATTTACCAGTTACCCAGGCACTGGTTCGGTTTTCAGTCTAAAGCCATATGATCATGAGGATGATGCGCCGGGGAGTAATTCTCCTAATCATCCTAGTTACTGCTTGAGTCAGCACATGTTCATTATTATATGGTTTTAGACAAAAAAAAAGTTTTAAACCGTACTCTATTAAAAACGTCTCCTATGTCCTTTACTAAATTGGCTCCTAAATTTTACTGCTGGCTCCTAACTTGTTAATATTTTTTGTTTAACTATTATATACAACTATTCTTCAAAAGATAGATCATATAGGGATGTCAAAGGGACACTTTTAACTTCCCTTTTAATATTATATGTAGTCTTGGCCTTCTCCATTGTTGTCTTAAGACCTCCCTCTCTCGGTTATGTCTCTGTAAAGACTCCTTCCTACTTGAAGTGTAGATGACTAAATTATTCTGTCTGTAATATGAAAGTTCAGAGCGCAATAAGATAATCTCGCCCTCAAAAGTTTCTATCTTAGACAAAAACAAATGCGTTAGAAGACCAGGATGGCAACAGCCATGAGCGTATACAGTTGTATAAATAGGTAATACATTTAAAAGTCCCTGTAGTCAAATATTTAAATGTAAATATTATCTGTTCCAGACCTACACTTGAATATAGATAAACCTTTTAAAATATGGAAAAAAATAACCTGCAAGACCAGCTTTTTTTTTTTTTTTTTTTTTTTTATTATTATTATTATTATTATTATTATATTTTATTTTTTTCATTTTGTTTAAAATTATGCTGCTTTGGGATCTTACGATTTTGGTTTTGATGGGCAGCTCCTTAGAGTGGGGGGATACGTTGAATGCATAAAGGCAGTTTTGCCTATACAGTGGGAATGTGGCAGCTACAACTGCCAGAGCTCTCATCCAATGACCTGAAAATGTAGGAAATGGGACCACGTCACACAACAAAATGACCCACTTGATTTGAGATATATATATATATATATATATATATATATATATATATATATATATATATATATATATATATATATATATATATATATATATATATATATATATATATATATATGAGAGATTTTTTGATTGTTAAATATTATGCTAGTGTGATTGCTGTGATTTATATCTGGTCTGTGATGACTCAGCTCCATCTGTGTAAACATCTGTAATCTCCCAGAACTGGAGCTCGGTTGTAACAAACTAAACCACATCCTGGGAAATGAGCAAACAGCAAGAAAAGTCCCCGACTTGATCCAGGTCTTGTCTTCCAGAAGGGATTATTGCTGATTTTTTTTTTTTTGTATGTTACTGCACAATAAGGTAGAGGAGCCACACATGGGAAATAATCAGATGTGCAGTTTAATAACATTACAGCACATGCATAATAAACGTATATTAAGTCTGTGATGTCCGAGACCTGAACACATGGGAAGTATCTGTATTTCACTAGGAATATAATATATCTGTGTGTCTATTTTTTACTTTATATACTTTTTATTTTATGTGTACCTGATGGGGTCTGCCCTCTGTTGCTCAAGCAGCTCACGAATACAGACTGCAAAGTGCAGGTTTTTCAAATTAGCCTGTTGGTGACCTCTCTCAAGGAGCTTGTTGCAGAATGTTGCCACTGGTTGGTTGCTATGAGAGTGTAACCCATCCCTGTGCTTAGAAGTACACCGTTCTCATGATCTGCAGATGGGAGAAACTAGTTATCAACTATATTTAAGATCTTAGGCTGAATAAGAACTTATGCAGGTCTTAAAATAAAGTACACAAAAGTAAAGCGATACAGAGGTATAAAGAAACCCTGCAAGTTGTATGTATGTATGTATGTATGTATGTATGTATGTATATATGTGTGTGTGTGTATACATAATCTTTCTTTTTTTTTTTTTTTCGCTCTTTTTTTTTTCTTCTTTTTTCTTTTCAAGCTTTTCATAATTCTGCATCCGATGCTCTTTAACCCAAAGCCGGTTATAAATATGCAACACTAGTTTTTATGTAGTGCTTAGGATGTACATATTGGTTGGTTATACGGACGTATATTGTACAAAACTGTATTCGGTGTAACAAGAATTGATACTAATATTTCATAAACTTGGAATATAATGGTGAAGCACCTACTGATACCGGTTATGTACAAGGCATAAATAAAAGTTTACAACCCCCTTACACGAAATGCATCTTACATCTGTATAGTATGTGATCTTCCCTTACACCATTCAATATTTCTATCTATCTATCCATACTATGCGAGAACATGGTGTATTTGTGTAAAATTTTTGTATTTTACAATATTAATTTACGGTTTAGGGAGAGGAGATAAAGTATATTACCGTAATAGTATTTTGATATTTGCAGACATTCTGACCTCTTTCGTATATACAGATAATAATATTTGCATAATGTAGGGATGGCTTTTTTTTTTATTGGGCAACCATTTGAATAATTTTAACTCCTGCAAATACAGCCTTTTGACTTAAAGGGACATGGTCGGATGTGTTTCACCGATGTACAAATGATAATGTGTCAGTGCATTGTGTTTTTTCAAATGGTGTCAAACGTATTCAGAGGGTTATCTGCTCTTGGGGACTTGCCCCTGTGAGCCAATAAGATAAAGAATAAAGTATGTGCTCCGTTTGTTGTCTGTTTAGGTTGCTGTTTATTTGTAACGTGCCAACATATTCCATAGCGCTATATGTGGGTTAAGTTCAAGGCAAAACAATAGCCGTATTAACACATTGCAAAGGATGGAGGGCCCTGTCTTTAAGCCAGTGCCAAGGGTGCTTTCCCCAAAGTGCCATGCAAGATTGAAAACTTGCAAACTTACAACCTAAAGATGAAGTTTAAACCGTTTTTGCTTAATGTTTGGGGCTCAAACTGTGAATTGGATAATTGAGATTTCTGTTGATCTGTAGTCCTGCTGGTCATAGGGATGAGCACCTCCTCTCCACCAGCGCAGTGAGAACCTTTGGCGCACATAGCCCGCAGTTGCAAGCAGTCAGCGAGCCCGCAAGTGTTTGTAACAACCTGGAATGCTCACAACTATAACTATACTAGTGACTTGCCCGTAAAAAAATGACGGCAATATGATTGTAAGGCAGGTAATGTTGTTTGTGTGCAAAATGTAATTTTGTTGGTGTTTTTTAAGATCCTTCGGCGCTCATTGCGAGGCTCTTGGTTGTTTGTGTGCTATGAGCAGCGTTGGTGTTTTATTTATTTTTTTGATATGGCAATGAATAATTAATAAAATAAGAAATTAATATACTTTACCTATTGTGAAGTAATATATGAAGCACTGTGTTGAAGAGCTGGCAATCTGTTTTGATGTTGCTGCAGCATTAGTGGTGTGGAGCTGCTGTGTAAGTGTCATGAATGTGTGCAGTGTAATAGTGTGCGTGCGCAAGGCAAATCCGTTGGCGTAGTGGTGTACTTCCGCATTGTATAAGTTATTGTTCTAAAATGGCACCTAATGTGTGGTACGGGTCCTTTAGCCTCGTTTTTAGTTTTGTTCGGCGGCCATTATTTCTCTCGCTTAGGTGATTTTTCGGGTGTCTAAACTCTGCAAATGAAGTTACACCTTGATTTAACTCCAAATTTCAGAGGTCCTGGGTGCACCATCTTGCTGTGGGGTAACCTTTTTATATGCTTGTTGTGTGTATTTAATGTGTTTGTAATGTTTTTGGGGTCGCGCTGGTTGTGTCCTTGGTTTCAGATCTCATACGTCTTTTTCGGGAAATCCGTAGGTGTTTGGTGTTTTGCGTCTTTAGACTGCTGTAGCCTCGTTTTTAGTTTTTTCTGCGCCCATTTTTTTTTCTCTCGCTAAGGGGCTTTTTGAGTGTCTAAACTCCTTTTTTATTTGGAGTTAAATTGAGGTGTAACTTCAGTTTTCGAGGTCTTGGGTGCCCCCCCCCCCCCCCCCCCTTGCTGTAGGTAAGCTTTTTATGTATTTGTTGTGTGTATTTAATTTATTGTGGCTTTCATGTGCGCGGGTTTCGGGCGATTTTTTTTTGCAAGGTCGTAACGTGTCTCGTATTTTGCAACTACGTA
Organism: Discoglossus pictus; assembly: GCA_027410445.1. NCBI lineage: Eukaryota > Metazoa > Chordata > Amphibia > Anura > Alytidae > Discoglossus > Discoglossus pictus. The sequence continues at coordinate 25,938,798 of CM050169.1, forward strand.
AAATTTGCAAGGTCCGCAGTTGCTGGCATGGAGCGCCAAAGGCGCTCCATGCAAGCAACTGCGGCCCTCGCTTCGCGAGCCCGGGAGCCCGCAAGCGTTGGCAATGGCCGCATGCTCACAACTATATATGTGATATCATTGCAAAGCACGAAACTTGAAGTACACGAGTGGAGAGGCTCGCAATGAGCGCCGAAGGTGCTCAGAGGAGCAAAAGTACACAAGGGGAGAGACTTGCAATGCACCATGAGACAAGCGACAAAAGGCGCTCCTTTGCAAAGCCTTACATTCTGTAGCAAACAACATTGCCATGGCTTCAAATTCTTATTGCTGTAATTTTTTTGAGTGGCAAGTCGTGTGTGTGTGTGTATGTATGCATAAGATATATATATATATATATATATATATATATATATATATATATATATATATATATATATATATATATATATATATATATATATATATATATATATATATATATATATATATATATAATCATTCATATGCATTTGTAAGCTTTTCTGCATGTCTAAAAGGCAGGAACATGCAAATGAGAATATTATGTATAAAAGAAAAATTAAAATTGGCTATATCACAAGTGTATTTGCTCTGTGTCACTTCATCTCTTTATCTGTACTGTTGGAGTCCTGCTTTCTATCGAGCCCCCTGCATTACCAGCCCCCCTTCTGCACTGGTTTCCTCTTCAAACACTTCATACATTTGGAGGCTGATCTTGTACAGAAAAAATCCCTGACATGTGAGGCTCTCCAGGGATGCACTGAGCATGCTCCGTCCTCCCCGCCTGCATGAAAGAGGAAGCCGTCTTGCATTCGAGTCATACCAAGCATAGCCTGCGTGTCAGTGCAGTTAACTTGCAGCAGGGCTGTGAGAACCACTGTCTTTGTCCCAAACAAATTCTTTCCATTTTTCCATTTTTTTTTTTTTTTTTTTTTTACTCCAACTTCACCCTTGTAAAACGGACCCAATCCTACGGTACTACTCGGGACGTCAAGTGCAGTACGACCCGTCCATTCAAGGGTTCCCTGTTCTTTTTCATGTAGTTTTCTTGGCTTTTGTTTTTGGAGGCTGGGCCTTTTCAGCTTGTGAAGTTTCGAGAGAGCCAGGGGCTGTTGTAAAGCCATAATCCGTCTTTCTCTCACGCTCCCGTGATTTTTTTTTCTTTTTTTTTTCTTCTCTGGTCGAAGCAAGAAAGCTGGTCTTTCCTGCCAACTCGATAAATGCTTTTTATGAAGATGGATCTGCTGAACTACCAGTATCTGGACAAGATGAACAACAATATTGGCATTCTGTGCTACGAAGGTAAACAATGGGTTTTACTGCCGCCTCGTTATCTTTTATTTGTAATGCGCCAACATATCCTGTAGCACAGGGAATACAGTGCGTACATAAGACAAACGTGACAAAAGTTTTATATACTGGTACAGAAGGTGTAAAGGGCCCTGCTCTCGTACTACATGTATTACACTACAGTGTATGAATAAAATACATGGGAACGGGCCATAGTGACTTGAAAGTTGGACATATGTTTATGTTTTAACAAGTGGTGTTTATTATTTATTTATTTTCCGAATAATTGACCCTTATGTTTGGCAACACTTATAAAATGTTGTGTATATCAGACTTTTTTGTGGCTATGCATAGACATGTTTGTGCATATATTTATGATTTTATTTTTGTAACATTAAAAAAAAAAAAAAAAAAAAAAACACAACGATAAAACCGAGAAATTGGATTTCTTATTTTAGATTTTTTTTTTTTTTTTTTTTTTTTTTTTGGTGGGGTTTTTTTTTTTTTTTTTTTTTTTTCCCACCAAGTGTACTTTGTGTGTGTGTGTTCACAAGTTTGACAAAGTGTCCTTGAAAAGAGATTTTTTTTTTTTTTTCTACACTTTGCTTTAAGCGGCTGTAAGGTACAAAAGTAATAAAGAACGCACAGACTGGCCCCTTTGTCTGATTTCTCATTTCCTGTCCATTTCTGAGTATGCAGTGACATTGAAGGATGTGCCCCATACACAAACCCCTTGTGGAAATTACTACAGATTGCTTATTTTTTTTTTTTTCACTCTTTTCTCTTTTTTTTCTTTCTATATATCTATATATGTGTGTTTACTTTTTTTGTTTTGCCCTTTGTGAGTTGTTTAATGGTAGCTTGCTTTCAATGTGTTTCCAACACCACATCTAGTTTGGAGGTTGTGAATAGTTAAGTTTTGTGCTGTACGTGTAGTTTGGAAAGAGAGTAATGGCCTGGTTTGGAAAGGAAGAGGCACCACTGAGCTTGGCATTACGACTCCTCGTGCTGTGACCGGTCGGCAAACTGGGCTCAAATTTCTCTTCCCATACACTGGAAACCTTTTACTGTGCTCAGATGTTTCTCGCTGTAGCTGTGAATTTATAGTGACTAGTGCAAGCCCCCACCATGAGAGCTAATCTCAGTTGTTCAGTGTAAATTTCTAAAATGTTAATTATTTTAAAGACATGTTCACCCATTAAACCAACCTTTATTTTGAGAACCTGTCGTGTAAACTATGGATTTGCAACATCCCTTCCAGAGTCCTCTAGTTTGTCCAAAATGGCCCAGAATTTATTTAACCTCACCTATAACAAGTTTGACATGTTTTCTGCTTAATCAGGAGTAAGTTGGGATTGGTAAAAAAAAATAATTTTACATTTGCACCCCCTCCCCACAATATATATATATATATATATATATATATATATATATATATATATATATATATATATATATATATATATATATATATATATATATATATATATATATATATATATATATATATATATATCTTTTTTTTGTGTGTGTCCCAATTTGTTGGTCTGTTTCCCTAGGGATGGGTTGCACAATATAATATATAGACCGCCCCCTTAAATAAACATGTAGTATTTGTTTAAACAAATGAGCAATAACTAAAAAAAAATGTAAGATTTGGGAAGGAGGCAAAAGGGACTTTTACTATCATTGCTCTAATTGACACTTAGAAGAACTTCCCTTTTTAAGACCGTTTTCTAGTTTTACAAATGTAAACATTGTAGTGATCACGAATTCTGCTCACTCAATATGTTACTTTTTCCATGTTCCTGATTACAGGAAGCAACTCCCCTCTTTGGGTTGAGCCGCCATGACCCAGAGGGAGTGTTACATCCTGATATTTGCTAGGGGTGGTTGAATTAAACACTACACATGACTTTGAGAATTTTATATTTTAGTGATTTGACATTGTCCCAAACTGGATCAGACTTGGAAAGTTTATTTACTGTAACCATCTGCCTCAGTTTTCCCCCAATTTATGAGTGTTATTCCTTTTTTTTTTTAAACACTTAAGTAAACGCACAGATGAGTAAAACCGAAACTTCTTACTATCATTAAATTCTATTGTTTACAACATGGAAGATTCACTGGTGACAGCTCATTAGTAAAGGACCGTACATAGAAATAAATGGGAAATTTGGGCAAGCATGATTATCATCACTTTGAGGTCTTTATTTACTGGCTGAAGTCCTAAGGAGGATTTTTATATATATATATATATATATATATATATATATATATATATATATATATATATATATATATATATATATATATATATATATATATATATATATATATAAAAATGGATCATAGATGGGTGAAGTGGCAGAGACAAAGGATGAATAATTTTATATGAAACGTTTTTTACTAAATGAGCCAAATGAGTTAAGGGCCAGCAATAAAATATTGAATTATCCCTACCCTGTACTTGACAAATCACCGGAGATCATAAACACTGTAAAGGAATCCCATCATGCCTGGGATATGCAGATCCAGAGGAATTTGTAAGCCAGCTTTTTCAGTGGATACAATGGGATAGCTCTTGTTTGTAGTAACAATCCAAATTGTCCTAGGGTGGTATTACAACTGTGCTTATCAATACAATATATACATATATATTTGTGTGTAAAAATATATGTGAAAGATTTCATCATATTGACATTATCAAAAGTATCTGCTGTATTACTGAATTCTCCAGTTCTCAGTGTCCAGCCCTATAAAAGTATAGGTCAGTATCTGGTCTGACCAGTCTAGTACAGCTCTTTCATTACCTATTGAAAGCATTGTCTTGATCGGGATTTAATTAATACATGATTAGGGTAACTGTTGCACTCTATTAGAAGTTAATAGGTTGAATCACTCGCTAGATAAATGCAGGCATATCCCTACTCTACACATTATTATACTTCTTATATCTTTTATTTTTTAAAGAAGGGAGCTCATACTGGCTGCTCACGTTATGGGGAGGGAATCCTACATAGTTGTGTTACAAAGTGGATCCCTTTTTTACCCCCTCCCAACAGGTCTGAGGCCTCCCTGACATAGGTGAAAAGGGCAGGACTCCGAGCACTCAGTACCAGTCTGCAGCTCACAGTGTTAGTGTCAGATGACGGACACTTGATCTGGGGGTGGATTCAGAGTCTGAACATCTGTAACTTGTTTTTCTGTGTAAGTTTGGTCTGGTGCATTTTTTTTTTTTTTTTTTTAACACTCCTTGGTTTATAGCAGTTTGCTCACAATCTGCCATTCTACAAACTCAATGCTACCAACGTAATATGTCGTTTAAAACTCACTGATTAAGATCCCACTTTGAATTTAAAAATATCTTGTGTCTGATGTCTTCATTTCTAAGATTATTGATGTTCTAAATATTTACTATCATAGATAAAATTGGACTAAACTACTTTTTTTTTACATTTTTATATTTTATTTTTATGTGCAATTATTCTTTATTGTGTGGTCCTCATTATGGAATATGTGTGTTATATTTCAGGCCTACTAAATTATAAACATTGAAATATAGTAACGTAGTAGTCATGTTTAAATTAGTCCATTGTAAATAAATCCAGATTATTTTGTGAAGGGTGCTGGGGTAAAAAAAGCAATATGCAATAAATTGCAAGCAAATCCCAAGACTACTTTATTTGTAGATGAGCTTTCAATATAAGTTGGTTCTAGTCAAATGTTACATTGTTTTCTTCCCTGGACACTAGGTGCTGCTTTTTAAAATATATAAAATATTATATATTCTGTTGTAAAAGCAATAGGCTATAGTGGAAGCTGCCATTTTTGTTCAAGTATAGCCAGTAAGACTAACCGCAACATCAATAGCCTCCAAGGCCCTTCCATGATGAGAAAATATCATGCAAACAAGAAAATGGCTGTTTTTAACAAGTTTAATAATTTTAGATATTCCATATAATTGCATTTATTTTACCCTAATTCTTCAAAAGCCTATACTGGACAACAATATCTATAGGACGCCATTTTATGATCCAAGGTAGTAATTGTAATCTTCATTTTGCATGTGGTAAGTCAAGCAGATTCATCACTTGTATAGCTGTGAGCAATGTGGGTTGTTGCGAACTCTGTTCGAGCCCGCCAACTGCGACCCACGCAAAGCAGGCAGGCAAAGAGCGCCGAAGGTGCTGGTGGAGATGAGCGCCATAGGCCCTTCACGACTTAGGCAGTGAGCGCCACGACGTCTGGGAGGTTGCACGCAAATTTGCCGGGTTTCAGCAAGTAAGAAAAAAAAGGGCAGCCAAAGAAAACATGGTTACACGACCCATAACCATGCAAAACACCACCAGGCACATAAGACTCATTTTTTATTTTTTTTTTATTTTATTTTTTTCTCTCTAGGAAAGTACAAAATACACTATTAAGAAGGATGGGAAATGCTTGAGAGCCACGTAACGCAGACAAACCATTTTACAACACTAATTTGCATATATATATATATGAGCCGCGCAATGAGCGCCAAAGGCTCACAATCGGCGCACAGGGTGCTCAGAGGAGCAAAAGTACACGAGGGGAGAGGCTCGCAATGAGCGCAGAGGGTACTCTGAGGACCAAAAGCCTTACATTGTGTGGCAAACAGCATTACCTGCCTTACAATTTTATGACCGACATTTTTTGACGGGCAATTCGCTAGTATTTTAATAAAGTCTGGGTTTGTAAACCCTTATTAATTTTATCTTTTTGTCTTTATAGACACCAAAAAAGTTGGTGGGTTAGGGAACCCATTGACCTCAATGTTTTAATTAAGTCAATAGAAACCATGTTCTGCATTGTACCAACTTCAGTGAGTTAGTCAGTAACAGCTGGGTATTGTGCAAAATGTAAGTTTAGAAATCTTAAAAGAAGTGTTTTTAAGATTGATTTGTTTTAGGGCATTATACAGACACTGGTGTAATAATCCTCCTTGAAGATAGTTATTGCCTTGTGGACATTTTTTAATTTCAAGCAGCGTGAGCTCCTCTATTTGACGTACTTTAGGCCGGGTGAATGTGCCAGGCAATCTGACCATGGTGTTTGTTCTGCCCAGGCTGTTAGGGACTTTTTTTGCCTGTAAATCCTCACTGATAGTTAAACCAAGAGATTTGTTGCTTTTCTGGCTTAAGGAAGCACTGGATATTCCAAGGAAAACAAAACTATTGACCAAAAATAAAAGTGAAAAAGATCTCTGTGTTCAAGGAAATGACCCGGTTTGTATAATTGTTGAGGCCCTAGTAGAGGGATAGACAACAGGATCCAAACTTGTTTTTGCTAGATTATGCACCGTTTTTGGTCCTACAACAGCATATTTTTTCAATAGTCTTGTTATTAATGATCTAACTTTTTAAAACTTTCAAATTGAAAAATTCAGTACAAACAACTCTATAAAAATCGTCTTTTTTTTTTTTATCCATGTTTGAAGAGAGTAAATTTACATTAAAAATAGCTACTTTCCCTGTTTAGGCTGGAGCTGCTCCCATGTTTTACAAACTGCTCCGCGTTGGTGGCAGTGTGCGCTACAACTTCATCACAGCGCAGAACAAGTACATTTACACTATGCCACCAAATCGAAGTGGTTTGAATGTGGGAGGAGTTCTTTCCTTTTTTTTTTTATGTACAAAAAATTTAAAAAGTCTATTTTATTACATGAAATGAATGAAAGCTGCACTATGTATTAAGGAGCAACAAGTTTTGTGTCTGACAATTTAGCCCTGCAAATGTTATATAATAAAATGCAACAATGGTAAGAATTCCATCCTCCACACTACAGTAATGTGAGAGCACTGCACCAACTTAAGTTATTGGGTTCAAGTGATAATTTACACTTTTATAGATACATTTCTGCTGCTAACTTATTTTTCTTCTTGGTGCAAAGCTGCATTTCCAATATTTTGTTTAAAGGTGTATGCAAGTGAACTGGGTTATTAATGCATCTGATAGAGGAGAATGTATAGTGTCTTAATAAAATTGTTTGCATTAAAAAAGTAAACCGTTAAATTGTTAGCCTGAATTTCCTGTATTTGCAAAGGGTTTTCTCTCCATGTTCACACCCCCTGAAATTCCCAGGTAATATTAGCATACATTATACATTGTATCATTTTTGCCTGGGGATTGTGCAGGCATGCTCACTTATCAACTGAAGTCTGCCCTACTGCGGCAAGTCACATGATTTCAGACACTTTCCTTTAGCCAATCCGCAGCTTATATATTGGGTACACTTTTTTTTTTTTTTAATGAAGTACCCGATATGCACAGTGCCATGACTGGGGGTGTCTACATCAACCCCAGCACTTTTTATTTTGCAAGACATGTTTGCATTTTTTGTTAGGTGGGTTATGATGCATTGTACAGGATGCATCCATAACCCACCTCACTTGCATATACCTTTTAACTTTTGCAGCAGAAATGCATCTAGCAATGTTTTATGCCCCGCTAATTCATTTGTAAGTTTCACATCACTTATGGCATACTGTGCCTGCAAATTTAGATTTTGTCCAGTCAATCCTTGCTTTACAAATGGCTCCATTGCTGTATAAAGAGGCAAGTGCCTTGGTGGCACGTTCTGACTTTCTATAATTGTAGTTCCTTGCAAGAGCAGTAATATTGGCCTCTAGCCCCAAGTCGGTATTTTTAAGCCTGTACTTCACTTTGCGCTCAAGAGGGTGAAAATGCTGGATCTCACATTACCAAATCTCTAGTAGTTCCCCCTTCCTGATTTAAGCTTCAAGTAATCTTTATCACAGCACCATTTCCTGGTATGTGATGCCTCTCAGGGAGATCAATTACTTTTTGACTTGAGCAGGACTAGTAACTTCAAGGCTCTTGGCGAACAGGATGTGAGATCAGGTTATGTATTGTTGGCGCACACAGGATCCTTTTTCAGTGATAAAAATCAGTTCTGGCTCCAGCGACACAATATAAAAAATAGTGGAATAAAAAGCATGGGACAGATTTTGAAATATAGTGGTAGGGAAGAATTTTATACATATTTCTGGATTTACATCAATGTAAAAATATTTTTTTACAACAAATGATATATATCTGTAAACACTGATTGAATGGCAGATAAAAACCTATATTGGTAATGTAATTTGGCAATTTTATCTACCTTCTTTGCAAAAATGGATGTAGAGTTGTCAAAATAACTTTGAAATATATGAACTTTTAAAAATGTTTCTTGAAGATAGGCCTGATAATACTGGGAGAAGCCATTTTTTTTATTCTTGGGTTTAAAACAAACTACAGAAGTATTTGCATATCTAAACGTTTTATAATAGTGCTTACCGTAAATGCTCTGTTTTACTGAACCTTTCAAATACTGAAACCTTGCAAATAGTCCCAACAAAGCTTCACCTCAGTGTCTATCAACTGCAGGTTTTGAACTGCTATTGGGAAACCCTTTAAGTGATTAGTACATCTAGTATCTTTATAAACCTTTTGTGAATGAGCAGCTGTGGGTGGACATTTGCAGGAATTGTTTGGAAGGTTTCAGTGATTAAAAACACTTTTTAAGCAGTGTTAGATTTTTAGATATGCAGACACTCAGGTAGTTTATTTTAATATTAAAAACCGGGAACTTTTCACATCCCTTTTTTTTTTTATGTTCTCCAGACTTTAAACCTGTATTCAAACCTAAAAAAACTGAGCTCCTTATCCCTCCCACGGAGAAACCATAGGGACATTTGCTTAAAAAATGGATTTTACCGCAAAAATCTTATCTTTGGACGAGGATTTATCCAAAATCATACTCAATGTGTCCTTGAAAACTACAAACCTTTTGATGTAAAAGTCAATGGGAGATGACCACACACAACACTAACCTACACATTTAACAAAAAAATATGGGTGGCGGATTTGTGCCCCTCATCCCCCAGTTTCTTATACCCATGATTACATTTGAAATGATTATATTAATTGATGATCTTTGAAAAGGAAATATTTCTGATAACAGAACTGCTTATTGCAGTATAACTTGGGATATCAAGCACGATACCTTTATTGGCATAGCCCAGTACTGCATAAAATTGAGGTTGAATTTATATATATTTTTTATCTTTCTAAGATATTATTATTATTTTTTTTGCTGTAATATGGATTACAGTGATGTGCACATTACAGAATACTTTGGCACTTAACATATAGCTGATTGCGATAAAAACAGAAGTGAATAGCTGGCTGTAATTTGCTCTTTGATGCCGATTAACGAGCTCTACAGATGTCCTCTTGTAGTGACATCTGCTGTGAGTTCCTGTTGTCAAACCCTTGCCCTCTCGCCAACTATTCCATGGCATCTCTAAGAGTCGTTCTACTCACTCTGTGGTCCATTTACACGAGATCACAAGGGGCCATCTGGAAGAATGCTGACTTGCACAGATTTTTGGCTTTTTGCTGAGTACACTGGATGTAGTGTCCTCATTCCTTTATTTTGTACTATAGTGTTTCATTCCATCATGGACTGAACTCAACAGTTTTACACTGTGAGAGAACATGTATCCTTCATCGTAGTCTTTGACTGAAAAATAAAAATGGAATAACAATAAAATATCAAATCCAATACAAACAATACTTCTACCATTGCTAAAATTATTATACTATCCTCTTTTTTTTTTTTTTTTTTTTTTTTTTTTATTTTTTATTCACATATTTTAAATCCTATATTTATAAAATTCAAACTGAGATACAATATGTTGTCAATAAACACACATAGTGGATCCAATATTAAGTGGATTGATTTGTAAAATGGGATCACCCAATAACTGGTCAATTGTTGGAGACAGTCTTTCTTCTCTTTTTTTTTTTCCAATAATGCATCATCGTACTAAACACTACTATCTGAATTTGTGTGGGTGCATATATTGTATTGTGTGTGTCTACAAGAAACCTAGAAGTTGACACCTAACAGATGGGGTCAGCTTAGATGGCAGCCATGTAGATGGCCAAGACGAAATAATAAAACTTATAATAGATGGCAAGTTAAAGACTACTTTTTTTTTTTTTTTTTGTTTACCCATTATTCAGTTCTCCACTGAAAATGACTGCAACTTTTAAATATGGAGGTACCCTGGTGATTGTTAATTGCCATAAATATGTTTGTTTAATAACACAAAATCCTGCTACTGTGTTGCTTGGTGGTAGAACGCCCTCATGATTGTAAGTTTGCAAATCTTCAGTCTTGCATGAAGTATTGTACCAAGTACTATGGTCACTGAAGAGTGTTCAGTCTAGAATGAGACATGATTGCCACTATACAGACTTAAATTGCTGGGTGGGTGGGGGCATGGTTGTATGAATTGGAGGGGAATAGTGAGACGACCCCCCTTAAAGATTGTTCAATGTGTGTATGTGTAGAGAAGCTATTATGGGGGCCTGTGTGATGGATCATCCTGATAATACCCTTTTCAGCAGTGAAGTAGGATGTATTTGTGCAGTCTACCTTTTGAACATTCAGAACATAATGTTTTTGTAAGCACTATTCAGGATGCTGCTTTCTCTTCTCCTGGAAATCTGACTGCCTTTAATTCACTGTTCTTGGTATTCATGACTAAGGCATATCACACACAAATAAAACCCCATCATGCTTCTATCTTTAGAGCACATACATCCTTTTGTACTGTACTGATGATCAGAAAGTGCGGTCTCAGATGAGCATTTTCAGCACAGAAAGAGAAGTCTATATTTGGAACCAATGGAATGGTTAGAAAAGTGGTTGGTGTTTCTAGAACAGGACAGATGATGATGATGATGCTGGTGGTATGACAGCTATTTACACTTGGTGTCATATATATATATATATATATATATATATATATATATATATATATATATATATATATATATATATATATATATATATATATATATATATATATATATATATATATATATATATATATATATATATATATATATATATATATATATATATATATATATATATATATATATATATATATATATATATATATATATATATATATATATTATACACAAGCTGGGAATCCTACCCACCGACAGCAGTTTCAAGGTTACTGCCTATCCGCGTGGGGTGGGATCCCAGCTTGTGTTGTAGACCTTTTTATGAGTAGGTAGTTCTCTACAACAATAATTTAATATATGGTGGGCAAAAGAGTGATAGAATCCCTTCACCGCCCAGTAAATAGTACTCTTGTGCTCACATTTGAATGTCTAAAATAAGTTTAAAAAAAACCTGCTTCCAGCTCAGAATTCCGAGAAATACAGTTATTACACTGCACATTATACAGACCTGCTGCAGTATCTTCACCCTGAGGGGGATAATGGTGTGGCATGCAAGCACGGTCTGGAATTTGCTGACACACATACCCAGGCCTGTCAGCAGAGACAATATGTGAGCCCCAGGCCACGATTTGACAGGCACGATACTATATGAAGAAAATAATAAAAAAGTTTGTGTCTTTTAATATATATATATATATATATATATATATATATATATATATATATATATATATATATATATATATATATATAAAAAATTTTTTTTTTTTTTTTTTTTTCATTGTGCAAGAGAAAATAATTGCATTTTAGATTAATGGTTGACAATTTTAGGTATCCAATATCTATGGAGAAGCAAGTGCATGGAGGTCTCCATTGCAAAATAATTTGGAGGCCTTGGAAACCTTAACCCTGACTCTATTTTGCTCTGGCTGTTCCATTGTGCTTAGTCTGGTATTTTTAGTAAATAGGATCTAACACACTGCATTGTGGGAAATGTTTCAGTGGCTTGATAGCTGGGCGGGGGGATAACTACTCCCTGCAAAAACAAACATTTAACACACAAGCATCTAGACTCTTAAACAACGAATTAAATCAAGAAAATCTGAGCTTTTTATTTAGCAGTGTCCTTTCAATAAAAGTATAAAAAAAAACAAAAAAAAAAACATGCTATGCCAAAAATACTTGCATCTTCTTCTCTAAATGACTTTTTGCCTTCAAAGGAAGAAAAAATTAAATGGAGTGTAAAAAAAAAAATACCAGTAATTACTTTAACTCAGTAGCAGCTTCAACTTTTGATCTACGAAATCTCCATTATAGCAACATAACCCCATCACACCGTTTTTTACTTTTGAAGTTAAGGGAGGAAAAGCGGCCTCTTGGCTTTGATCATGGTCTGCTAATGACAAGCCGTCCTTTTCATGTACTGGACTTACTGATGTCTTACATTTCACACTGTTACATAGGTGACAAAGGAAATGGGGAAGGGGTCAGACTTCTGAGAAATAGCAAGGTAAACTTGAGGAAAACAAGAAAGGGTGAGTTTTAGTAGAACATTTCCATTTAGAAGATATTCTAGAGTTGTTACATTTGTGGGAAAGGTGCAACTATGTCATCTATATATTTTTTACTTTTGTTTTTTTTATGTCACTATTGACTCGTCTGTTCCTTTATTTCCTTACGTTCCTTTCACTCTCTCTGCTTTAATCAATAGTTCAAAAGCGAATGTAATTATTTTGATGTATCCGATTTTCTCTTTTTGCTATTACATGTACGAAGGCCATTTTTTTTTTTATAATATTGGCTATGTTGGAGACTAATTTTCTGAATTATACTATAAGTACACATTTCAATGACCTCTGTAGCACCTGATTTCTCATTTCTGAAAATGGGATCTTTCCTGTTATGTGACCGCTGGCAGTTGCAGCAAGGGGGTGCTAGATGGCACTGCCGCGAATGTATACAATTTTTAAGCTTACCCCTAAATCTGCTGCATCTTACCCTAAACCTTATCCTAACCCCCTAAGCCTTATCCTAATCCGAACCCCCTAAGTTATCCTAACCCCCTGATCCTAACCCTAACCACAACTCCCTCACCGCACCCTTTTGTTTTTATGATTTTAAAGAATGATCTAGAGCAATGGTTCCCAACTCTCTACTCCAGACCCACTAGGCAGGCCAAGATTTCCATTCACTAAAACAGGTGAAGCAGTTTGAGTCTCCACAGCCGCACTGAATACTAGTTGCCTCCCCTTTTGTTTAAATCAGAAATCATGGCCTGTCCAGTGTGTTTAGATCTAGAAAGTTGCATGGTTTCCCTTTGGCATTACTCAATCTAATTTAATTTTTATTTATTTATTTTATTTATTTTTAATAGCATGGCTCTGATTGTTAAATAGTGATGGTCAATGAGCTTATAGGGATGGTCCATGAGCTACAAACTGATAGCTGTTGTCTTGAGGACATGGCACTGTCCCTTTAATTGGACAACTTATTGTATGGTCTCTCTCATGGTTTGGGTGCTTTTTTGTTGTTGTTTTTGTTTTGGCAGCACATGCCCAGAATCCTTTGCTTCTGCGCGGTGGCAGGTTCTAACAAGCAGCATGAGGCACATGAATAGGCTTTGGATACTTTGTTCTGCACCAAATCCCTCTTACAAAGCGCATTGATCTGTCTAGATGGGCCCCAGCATGTTTTCAGCAGTCTCCGCTAATTTATGTGCTGCTGACGAGGAGAACAAAAAACTGCATGTTACAAGTTGTCAGAACTAAAAGTCCATGTCCTGTACAGGACGTGGCGGTGTGCAGATGACGTTGGATGGTGCTGTTGGGGTTAATGGCGCTGCCCGTCCTTGTGTGCGCTGGAGACCAGCCATGTTATCTCTTGTGCACCATGTCTGTGTTTTATCGTTACTCTGTGTACAGTCATATTTCTTATCACTGTAGCTGTGTGCAGAATGAAAACTGAATATATATATATATATATATATATATATATATATATATATATATATATATATATATATTTATATTTTTTTTTTTTTTTTACGTTTGCTGTAGGAGTCCTGATCATTTTTTAAATTATAATTGGATTTTTTTTTTGTTAACACGTGCCATTTTGATGTTTTAAAGGACTCTTCCCCTTCTGGATTTCTACCTTGTTGTGGTGAAGCAGCTTGTGTATTTCAGTGAAGCTGTGAGCTATACTATGTAGGGTCACCCAAGACGGGCAGGTCATAGCAGAGCTGTCAGACAAATTGTGTCCCACTGGAGAAGGAAATGGCAACCTACTCCAGTGTCTTTGCCAAGAAAACCTAATGGATAAGCACGACCAGAGACAAGTGCTGACCAAGCTCTCCCTCTTTCCCTATTTATTACTTTTATCTAATGATACGCTGATAACGAGGTACATCTATTAGAAGTGGTGATGGGGGGAGGCCTTCAATATAAAGATCTTCGGTATATAAACCTGAAATATTTTCATTAGTCCTAGTTAATTTGATGACCTTTATTACTGCAGTTGCAGACTTCTCTTGTAGAAGCAGATAAACCAAAACAAAAATGACAGATCCTACTACTGAATAATCATATATGGATGATAAATTCAAAGGCTGAGGCATCGCCATTAAACCTGGACACCGTTTAGTAACCTCCGACTTGTACAAAATACCTCTTTATCTTGCCCAGACTGAGAAAAGTGACCCTGCCAGCAATATTCGGGATGATTTTGGAATTCATGGTCCAAAACTTTGGCTACAAGTGATTTGAATGTATTGGTCCTCCATAATAAGAATTGTGCAAGTTGACTCTCCCAGAGACATATATTTCTTTTATCTCTCGCTCTCTCGCTCTCTATGTAGCTCTCTCGCTCGCTATCTAATTTCTTTTGCAGGCTCCTCTAGTTTACAAATCTGAGCTAGAAGAATATTGAATCTTGTAATTCCTGGAAATTTGCAATGATTATGGCATTCTTCCCTCGCCTGTGCATGAGCGCTGGCAGTGAGTCTCTTTAGCAAAAGGATTTCATTTTTTTTGCCTCTCTCTTGAATTCAACCTTTTTGTTTTCTTAAATGTCAAACTACTGAAACAGCCTGACTTACGTAAGCAAATAATAATGTATTGTAGCAAGGCACGGTTGACTTATTTTTATTGAATTTCCAGGTATTTTGCGGTGTATGTGAGACTCTAATGGGACACAAACATTTGCAGTATTACGCTTGATTCCAGAGAGATGATCTCAGACTAATTCCCAAGACAGCCGAAGACAAATCATCCTGTAAAAGTGTTTTATTTGCTAGTCTGAGCTGTGGTTTTGCCTCCCAAGAATTCATTGAACAAGCCCAACAAAGGCTTTTTATCTATATGTACATAAAGCAATTCTTCAAGACTTTCAGCATGTCTGTAAAGTCTTAACTATTTCATACCTGGGTTGTAATGTGCACTGGGGAGGGGGTGTAAGGGTCACTATGGCTGGGGATCATTTTTAAATATATAAGCAAAATGTCAATATTGTATTGTATAGTAAACCCCAAGTTTAGTTAAATAATGCAATTTATGGTTCTTTGCAAAAAGGATTATTTTAGAAAATGGACTTTATTTTATTACTAGCGACTTGCCCGTCAAATGATGGGGCAATAAAATTAAAAGGCAGGTAATGCTGTTTGCCCCGACAGTAAGTCTTTTGGTCGTCTGAGATCCTTCGGCGATCATTGCGTGCCTCGCAATGAGCGCCTTTGGTGCTCATTGCAAGTCCCTCGGTTAGTATATTTTTTGTTATCGGAGGCACTTTTGCTCTGATTGTAAGGTCCACACTGATCTCCTTTTCGCGCTTATTGCAAGTGTCTCCCCTGGTGTACTTTTTGTCCTATGAGCACTGTTGGCGCTCCTTGTGAGTCGCGCGGTGAAGGCCTTTGTCGTTTATTGCGATACTGTGGTGTGTTTATTTTTTTTTTGTTCTGTATTTTTTTTCTTGATTTAATTAATAAAATCATAAATTAACATACTTTACCTATTTGTAATTAATGTATGCAGCAAGCAATGTGCTGAAGAGCTGACACTTGATTTTGTACCTTGTACAGGTTTTTGTAAAAGTCATATCTGCTGGCGGTGTTTTGCGGGTTTAGGTGTTGTGTAGCCTCGTTTGTTTCATCCGCCATTTTTTATCTCGCTTAGGCGATTTTTGAGTGTCCAAACTCTGTAATTTGGACTTAAATTTGCGTGCAACCTGACTCCTAGACGTCCTGGCTCCTCCCCCTTGCTGTGTATAATGTTGTTTAATTTTTTTTAAGTTTTGTGTGTTTTTTTGTGTCTTTTTTTTTTTTTTTCGCTGTGTGTGGTTCGGCAGTTAAGTTTGTTTTTGCGAGTTCGTAATGTTTGTTTGTTTTTTTTCTAAGTCCTGCGGCTCGTATTTTTTTGTGTAAGTACATATTTAGTCATTGCGTATTATGTTTTTTTTTTTTTTTTTTTTTCAAAGTCCGCTTCTGAGGCTGTTTGTAATCACTTTGCAAGGGTTGTGAGTAATGCAAATATCTTCAGTGTTTTCCTTTTGAGAGAACATTGAGAGATTATAGTCCCATATTTTCACATTGCTTTATTGTGTAAAAAAACAAAACAAAACAAAAACTAAAAAAATACCTTTTTTTATTTATTTTATTTACTGCATAGTGTATGCACTTCTATGTAGTCTTGGCATCATTCATTGGGGCCTTGTAAAAACTGTTCCCTTATCTGTTCCACCTCAATTTACAAGGCTCCTTCCTGCTTGTAATGCAAATAAGCATTTTTCTCCATGGTATAAAAGTGCAAACAGCAACCCACTGTGCGGTAAAGAGCTAATAACAGCCGCCAAGGATCCATCTTATTCGAAAAGAAAGTCGCACCTAGGGAAGACTATTAAGACTACAATTAAGGTGGCATGACTGCATACTGCGTTCTTTTTTTACTTTTGTGGTTCAATATTTTTATTTTTGTAAAGTATTAGTTCTGATAAACTGGCATTACCTGAAGCAAGTATACCTTTAATTAGGGGGGGGGTTGGGGATTCCCAGTAAAAGGTATTCCCTCCCCCCGTTTCAGTAGATTTTTTTTTAATTTTTTTATTATTATTAACTTTTATTTGTAACGCGCCAACATATTCCGTAGCGTTATACAAGGGATAAAAACAAGGAAAAATGCAGTATTAACAACCTTCCAAAAATGGAGGACTAGAATCACTGTATCTAGCCAATCAGAATCTATACAGCTATATCCTGTGTGCAATCTGATTCAGGAGTGGGAGGTAGCAATTATTACATAGTCCTACTTGTAATACAGGACAAGTACCATTTCCAGACTTCAGATAATTTCTAAAAGTTTTGAAATGCCTCTTTTTTTTTTTTTTTTTTTTTTTAAGATCTTTTCTACAAACATGGACTTTTTATTTACCGAATATTTTTTTTTTTTTTTATATGTTCTTAAGTAGCTGGTTTATTGAACTCGCAGCACATCTACATTCCTGCAATATTTTAAAGCGGTGGAATTCTGTTTTTATAAACATGAAGTTATCGCACAATCATTGCATGTAATTTATAATGTTATGAATGATTATGCTATGTTTACATACTTATAATAATCTAACTGTAAAAGCCACGCTGATCACTTTTTTTTATTATCGGAGTCTCACGGAAAGATTAAGGGATTCCTAGCAGGTCCAGAATATATTTACCAACTGGTAGATGAGTAATCTGTAACGAATGAGGAAATAAAAAAGTTACATTTTAACCAGCACTGAAAAGAATGTTATTAGTGAGTAAATCTGCTTTCTACATATGTCTACATACTTCTGCAGCTACTGAATGTGTTCAGGAATTTGGCTTGGACACTCTGGTGTTTCCTTTTTAGAGTACCGTAGATGATTTGGCTCAAAACTCCTAGGGTATAAAGTGTCAAAATTCAGGAAAAAAAGCGTATATTGGTTTAAAGGGACAGTAATGGTAAGGGATAGAGTACATGGATACAGTATTATGGTATCAACTGTTTCTATGCAAAAATGTTGCTAATTTGTAAGGAAATTGGAATTTTAAATGCAACGGTTATTAATAATTTATCAATCCTATTAGAGCATGCATGTTGAGGGTGAACCAGAGATGGTCTATTAAATAAAACGTACTTCTACACTGTAAATATGTTTATAGCTGGGTGTACAATAAGGAAGGTATCATGTGCATATGTATTTATTTTTTATTTTTATAGCTTTTAGCTAAGTCCACATTCATTATATAGGTACCTTTCTGTATTTTTATAGTGTGTTACGGTTAGGTGACTTATTGGGGAGGATTTATATTTGATTTAGAATAGCCTAGCTGTTGGTTAGGGGACCTCTAGTCAGTACTGGAGTATGATGCCACAAGGGTGACCTTCCAGGTAAGAGGAACCCACCAAGGTCCTAGCCAGCGTAGTACTAGTGGAGTATGCCACAAGGGCGACCTTCCAGGTAAGAGGAACCCACCAAGGTCCTAGCCAGCGTAGTACTATTGGAGTATGCCACAAAGGCAACCTTCCAGGTAAGAGGAACCCACCAAGGTCCTAGCCAGCGTGGTACTATTGGAGTATGCCACAAGGGTGACCTTCAAGGTAAGAGGAAGCCACTGAGGTGCTAGCCTAGTACTAGATTGTATTTAATAGACCGTCTCTGTTATTGTTTGTTTATTATTACGTCTACAAACATGGATGCCCTAATAGAGGATTGGTAAATTTATTATTTTGTAGTTATCATTAATAAAGGTTATTTTTTAATTTTATATTTGGAATCTTTTGTGACTTCCCTTCTTTGGAACACTATATGATTTTGGAAAAGGAATTCCAGTGTAGATGAGCAGCCCATCGAACTACTTGCCTTTTTTTCTTGGGGGAAAATTACGTAATTTATGTATATACAGAGTGTGACTAGGTTAGAGCTTTTCTTTTTCATGATATCCATGTAATGGTCATCTACTTTGACTTCTTCATTGGCAAAAGGAAAGAATTACTAGTTGCATTTATTAGAAAAGCATAAAAAATACAATAATTGGGCTTTCACCGATCTCTATAGAAGTCATAGCTTCAAATAGCTGTGCCATATCTAGAACGATCAATCTATATGTATGAATAGTGGCATAGCTGAATGTCAAGTGAGCGAAATAAATATTTGGACTATTGCACTATACAGCGATACCTTTTTTTTTTTTTATTTTTTTTTTATTGGACAAGCATTTTAGTTAACCTGGCTCCTAAAAACATTTGGTTGACTCCTTTTATTTTCAGATACACTTTTATATAGAGCGAGTATTGGAAACCATCCATGATTTGCCAATCTGTTTGCTCAAATGCTGCAGGAATAGATTAAGTAACATTATGTCTAGGTGAAATCCAATTATGCATACTTTAATGAACCAACAGCATATTCTATCCTACTGAAAGTTATTTATACATAATGTTACTTAATCTATTCCTGCAGGACTGTCCAGCTCCAATCCTCGAGAGCTGCAAACCATGATGGATTTATGAATCTCTCATCTGTCTTAATCATTTTGATTGAGCAGACAGATGCTCAAATCATGGATGGGTTTCAACACTTAAGACTGGAGTTTGTTTGTCCTGTTACTGAAAAAACAGGCTAGAACAGCACATAAAAAATAGACTATTTACACTAGTACTTCAAGAACGTTTAATTAAATATGGCACCTGTGTCCCATTTTACAAGGTTATTCAACCAACAATATAAAAGAGATGTTGATTTTTAACATTGTGCATTGAGTTTTAGTGAATCCCACATTTATTTAATGGTGATTTTTTACTAAAGTCAGAGTGTGAAACTTGCTTGAATTAGTAAATTGGCAGTTACAAGACATTACCTGGAGACAAAGCGGACTTTTATGAATGCCTTTGTATGAGCCTTAGCACAGCTTGTGTCTGTATTTATAATTTGAGTGAACATGTCTGAGCAGGCCGGTCCCACATACTGAAAGCTTCCAAGCAGCGTAGCCGCAGGCAGTCCTTTTACAGATCTGCACAATATGGCACTTGGGGGGATGGTCAAGTTAGTGTGGTTCCTTTTTATACAGTTTAATGTGGCACTTTTGAGAAGTATGAAATTATACCATTAACAGAATTTTAGTAATATAAAGCAATGTGGGGGAAAAGTGTGATTGATAAAATCTACTTTAGCTTTTAAGACTTAACAAACCACTGGATGTCATATGAAGAACTTGATAATGTGAAAAATATATGTACAAAACTTATATATATATTTATTTATTTTTTCTTTCTTTTCTTTTTTTTCTTTAATTTTTTCTTTTTTTTTCTTTAATTTTTCTTTTTTTTTTCTTTAATTTTTCTTTTAATGGCCACATACATTTTGCCTTTGGTCCTAATAGGATTCAAAATCTAGTAGGAATTATTTATTCGGATAAGATCTAAATTCACTTTGACTGTATATGCCACTTGACAATATAACAATTTAGTATAACCCTCCCCTAAATATATAGACTGGTTTGGCAGTCTAGTAAGGAATTACTAAAACAGAATCTGATAAATTACAGATTTTTCTCTTAAAATGTTTTTTATGTTCTTGATTTACACAGATGCTATTGTTAGTTTTTGGTGTATTCTTAATATGTGATTTTTTTTGTATGTTTGCCCATTAACAAAACCTACAAACCACTACTGGCTCTTGATGTTGTCTGACCATAAAATTTGGATCCTCTTTATCTTATTAAGAGTGTAACTATGCAATGCAAATCTGTTGTATCTGTCTCTAACTACATGAATCAGATCACCCTGGTTATTGAATAAGTATCTAAATCTCTATAATCATGATTACCTTTAAATCAATGTTTTAGTAATTATGTGAAAGGCTCCATGTTTGTAACATTAAAATAAATTACCTAAGTGTTTGCATATCTAAACAGACCATTTAAGCACTTGTCAATAAAATGCTGTTTTTACTAATCAAAACCTTTCAAACAGACCCCACAAAGCTCTACCCCCAGCAGCTCATGCTCACTGATTCTATTGGTACTAGATGTACTAGCCACTTACAGCTCGTTTTTGAAATGCTGCTGACCGTCTCTAATTGGTTAGTACATCTAGTACTACAGAGACCCTCCGCATGAGTTATAGGGGTGGCACTATTTGGAATAAAATGATGTTTACATATGCAAAAAAAATTATTTTATTATTTAAAAACCGGAAACCTTCCATGTCCCTTTTAGTAAATGATCATTTCAAAATGTATTAATTGTAGGGGAAAAGCTTAATGTATTTGAGGAGCAGGTTAACTAACTAAATGTTTCATATACATTTTTTTTTTTTAAGAGCTATGAATAATAATCGTTATTTAGAAGTCCGTGACTTCTAGTGGCGCCGTTCTGTTCGATTATGAAAGGCACATTCTGTACATTAAGAAACCATTGGCCATTAGAGCTTTTATTTTATGCTAATTCATCTCCCTCCCCATTTAAATTCAGAAGGAAGATCTTTTGCTGAGCTCGCTAGTTTATATTTTCCCCTCTTCTTCTCTTGCCCTGGATTCTGAAATGGAAAGTTACAGTTTTACTTTCCACGCCAGGTTCTTTAAAAGTCAGCCCTGACCAGAGATGTATTCTGGGTCATTTCACACTTGCTGGTTAAATAACTTGCTGTCTTAGTTGGCAGGGTGCATGTTTTTACTGGGAAATTATCAAAAGACTCTCTCTTGATTCTTTCCCCCTTAACAAAATAATACTTGTCACACTTGTGAAGTGAAAAAGTAAATGTCGCTTACGTGCGTTCATACAAACAAACTATTCCACAATAATCACACCATTTTTTTTTACTTCTGCAACTGCATGTGTGACATGACGATTTTCCTCCTGTATATGCTAATATTTAACTTGGTCTGCTTTGGGACTATTTCTCTGCCATTTTTAATGTGTCTGAAATCTTAGTGAAGTAGGCCCAAAGCCTGCAGTTGAGTAGTAACTACTGTTAATGGAAGTGTTGCACAACTGAACATGAAAGTATGAAATATCTATAAAGGGCCTTTCTTCTCTCTAATTGTTCTGATCTAGAAGCATTTTCTAACTCTCAGGAAACAGAGCTGAAATGAAAAAGAATAGCTTGCCCAGTTAGATAAATAATAATCGCACGTGTTTACTTCTGATCGTTTTTGTAATCCATGTCCAAGTTTGTGTTCTTTATTACTCTTCACTGTAGGAGTTATTGGTTCTAGATAAAGACACAGACGCAGGCTTAAACTTAATAATCCAAAACATCTGGCTCAAAATGAATAACCAATTTAAATGATATGCATTTTAAACACGTTTCTGCAATAAATGAGCCTTGGATGTGTTTTTAATATGTTCTTTCCTTAAACGGCATATAAATGATTCTCTACTCCAGTATAGTTATGAGAGAAGGTTTGTTTTATAGTATTTCTGTTATATTTATCTGGTATTTTATATTCTAGGGGAAGCAGCATTACGGAATGAACCCAGAATGCAGCCTATCCCTATGTCGCCAGCACTCTCCAACCATCGGACAGGACCCCCACCCATCAGTCCGAGCAAGAGGAAGTACAGCATGGACCAAGGGGATGATGATCTAGACTGTGAAAATGACCATGTGTCCAAAATGAGTCGAATGTTTTCTCCACACTTGTAAGTCCTGCTGTTCATAGTATTCCCTTGAGATCCGATGTGAGTTATGACATTGGTGTACTACTGGTGTGATTTTATGTTAGCTGAATTTTGTATTGGTCTTAACATGTTTATTTCCACTCTACAAAGGATTTATAATCCAATATATATATATTACATCTGTGTTCGCATTTGAATGTCTAAAAAAAGTTTAAAAACCTGCTTCCAGCTCAGAATTCTGAGAAAAACAGTTATTACACTGCATTCTGGGAAGCTGAGCTGGGACATGCAAATGTGCCCACAAATGCCTCACTCTTCAATCCATAGCCATTATCAAACATGGCTTCCTTTTAAGCTTATGCATGCTGTATTACACAGCTTTAATGCAAAGCCAAGGTTGGATTAAACACAAGCCGAGTATCCAATCCATGTACAGCTGTTTCAAGCTTACTGGCTATCATCAGCATAGAGTGGGATCTCCTCTTGTGTTGTGGACTTTATGACTAGGTAGTTCACCACAGCAATCATTTATAATGTGGTGGGCAAAAAAGCGATAGAAGCCCTCCACAGTAGTATGTATGTATGTATCTATCTGACTCCTAAGTTTCGGAGACATTTTCATCCCCGGATATATAGTAATAATGAGCCCCACAAGGATAAACTAGGGTAGATTAGCTAACTGTAGGTATGACAAATAAATGTGTAATAAAATGTATTTGCTTTGTATATTAAATGCCCCTACGTGACACCGCCTACCCACCTTCAGGACTATGTTCATGGTCTAGTTGAAAACCCACAGATAATTTTCGTACTGCAGGAGAGGAAAGTTTTTCTGTTTTTGTTATTATTTGTATTATACCTTTTTAAACTCTGTTGGTCATCTTAGGACAGTACATGTTTTGCCAGCAATGACCACTTACTCCCCCCAACAGCCCTTTTTTGTAGCGTTGCGTCAAGGAGAAAAGCCATTTATACATATCATGTGGTTTGTTGCTTGCACAGCAGGGCTTAGACAGACTGATCCTAGCAGTCCAATGCACCGTTAAAGGATTAAACTCATGAGTCTATCTTCACAGCAGCCCAGCCTCCAAATTATAGGCACAAAACATGCCTTGTAGCTGAATTTCTAAGATTGCCTGTTGATGTGTGTGCAAGCACCAACACGTGTCGAAGTCAGAGCACGCATTTGCTCTTCTTTTTTCATCAATGGAGTACATTGAAATTGAGATTCTTCACATCTTTCTAAGGCCACAGCTGCTTGGTTGACACACGAAGATGCAACAGTTGTTCAAGTACAGTATCTACATATTGTGTTCATGTATAAGCCCAGTCTTTCTTTTATTGGAAAGATTATCCATGGAGCCAAGCAATAATAAAAAAAACAAACAAAAAAAAACCCTGAACGAATGGCAAGTTGTCAGTAGGAGGCATTCGGGTTGCCCATGAATGTGTTTTTTTTTTTTATTGTTGAGTGCCTGGATGCCTCTCATTCCATTGTGAAGGAAGTGATCTAAAGGCTACAGAAGCAAGAGGTTGTTTGATAACTTGAGAACTGTTCTTTGCTGTCTGCGTTCCAAGCAGCACTCGGCATTCCTGCCATTCCTATTTCTTTTTGGCCTGCTTCGATCAGTCATAAGACAGGGAATGCGTTATTTATCCTGAAATAAATCATGGTAGTGTTAGTCACAGGCTGGGCCTGCAGACTGTAGTGTTGGAATGTGTTACAAATTGGGCAGCTTTTGCTGAAGGTAGCAGAAACAATAAGGGCTCTCAACCAAGAGTCGTATTTGTATTGTGTGGTTTACGCAACTGTTGACATTCTTTTACCATGTGTCTGCAAATTAGAAAACAAACTGCAAGACTGTTATGAACTTTAGTGCGCCACATATAGATTTGTAAGGAAAAGCTGTATAGGGTACTTTTTAAATAAAAAATTCTGCAAAAAGATCTTCAACCAAAGACCTATTCATCTCTTAGAAACTTGAGTATTGGTTAAAATACTCCGTTATCGCATTGAATGTGACTTCAATCCAATACGGAGTACAAAAAATACTTTCTTTTAATATGGCTGTTTTAAAACGCGCTTAAAGGGACATGCAACATTTTCAATCCTGGATTTTGAAATAGCATGTTTTAAAGTGTCTTCATGAAAACATTTTTTTTTTATTAAAACCGGTTTAAACTTCTTGGAATTTAACAGGAAATACCACAGGGAATCCCTCTGAGTATGCTCAACTCGAGATGTCTTTGAGATTTATCCCTCCCAGCCAATGTGCAGCAATACAGCTGTATGTGTCATGGGTGTCAAAGACAATTGTATAATCCAAAAATTTTTTTTTTTTTAAAGCTCCTTGAGCAAAATAAACTAAGTGTCCAACATTTTCAGATCTGCTCATTTAGATACAAACAAATCCATCCAATCTCCCTTTGATATTGGTGTGAATTTTTTTTTTTTCAGCAAGAGCCAGTAATAGTCCAGGATTTTAGTATCTCTTGGTGTATAGGCAGGTTCCTCGGTTATGATCCATTCTTATTTATTCTCCTACGCTACAGCAGAGAGATACTAAAATCATGTACGGTTTGCAGCCCTCGGGGCTAGATTTAGGGCAGATTTTTGTTTAGTTCTGTGTGAGCACATAGTACACCAAAATGACTTGTCCCTTGATTAACCCAAATGTACGTCCCAAAAAGATGCCATCAAAATCTGGTGTGATACTGGCTTTCATGTTTTGGAGGAGAGTATTAGCAATTATAACAGATGTGTAAATATATTGAAATTCAGATTTCACGGTGAATTACATCTAAATTAACCAAACTGTAAAATGTTTGATATCTCAATCCTTTATATGTGAACAATATTAAACTGCGGAGATGCAAGGGATTAAATTTGTTTTTAGCAACTCACTGAATTGGACATTCTACAAGATGGTTGTTGAGAGAGCCAAGCAGATTTCAGATCTGTTTTAGGATAATCTTCTCCTTTTCACTTTCCCAGTAAATATACAGAGCTGGGAACTAGTGGTAGAGAGAACACATTTTCGATGATTCACGGTTACTAAGAAACCATAAACATATGTTAACGGCAGAGATATTTCCACCCTATGATAAATTAAATCTGACTTGGTGGATGGTACATTTCCATTTTTACTGAAAACGCACAAACACCCGTTGAATAAATGAACTATAAGGCTTATTAATAGTAAAGCAATATCTTTTGGATCTGTGTTGAAATAGACTTTACTCTAAAGATGAATACAACACTTGATTTAGATTTATTCTGAATAATTCCAGGTGTTTCAGAAAAATTATTAGATGCCTTGTTTGGAGAGTGATTTCAGAGTCTTTCTGTCCGACCGTCTGTAATTAGAGCTTGATGAGCTCAAATTAATCAAGATAAATGTGTAGAACTTGTGCTTTGCTGTAAAGTTATAGCAGTCACTTTAACTGGCTCGTAGAAGTTACATTTGGCAGAGATTTACTTAGAATAACAAATAATTCTTGTTCAAATATACTTATTGCCAATTCTCTTTTTTTTCCCACCAAGACCAGTTTCATCCAAATTTGTACTATTTATATGTAATTTAGTTTATTGTATGTGGGTTTGGAGAATTTGTAATTCTTTAAAATGCAAATAATTTTTTGCCAGTATTTAAGGCTTTTGGTTTGACAAAAAGTATTTTTTTAGGAAAATAAATGCTGACTGATCTCATGATTTGAGCACGAGGATTCACTTCACAGTGTGGTAGTTGGCTTTTCAAAATGCTTTGTGTAGCCACAAAATTCATAAATTTGGTTAAAATCTAGGAAATATAAATGATGTAATAGAAAACAGAAAAATCCACACTTGATTTTACACAAAAAAGGTAGAATTGTGTGGGTTATGTCTGTAATCTTTATATATAACTTTGAAATGCAGTTCCATTTGTTGGAATAATCTTCTAATTGCCCAGTGCCAACCAATCTTGAAGTGCCACTGACATACAGCGGATTGATACCCAACACATGTACATCGGTGAGGACTGAATTACCCATTCTCAAGAATAACATGAAGATAGGATCTGGCTTGTGCACAACAAGGAACTGTCTATCCTGAAAGATAGATCAATTAACGGTGCTTAAAAAAAATAGTCCCATGCTCCTCACAATACCGGGTATTTTTACACTTGGTCACAAATGTTGGGCTACTCTTCCCCCAACCCTATGTTTCAGGCACTCATTCCAACCATTGGTTATTCTTGTCTTTAAAAAAAAAAAAAAAAAATAGTCCCATGCTCCTCACAAAAATGTTGCTCTTGTCATATATTTTTTTCTTCCCCTTTACCATTTTGAGATGCTGTTGTTTTTCTGGGCCTTTAGTAACTTACATGAATGTGGAGATCAAGGACATTAAAGGGCCATGGTAGTTTGATTAAAATCTTCACATGCATGTTGAAGTATGTAACAAAAAAATACAATTAACAGGTAGGCAAAAAAGAACATAAAAGTTTAAAAATATTGTATATTTAGGTGATTGATTTTTTTTTTTTTTTTTTCAATTGCTGGTTAAAAATAAATAAATTGAGCTAAAGTTTCTTAGGTTGAAAATGTGTACAGCAATTTAACTAACTTGTTTCCCACCATTTGTGTAATTTAAATTATTAATGAGATATCCTATTATTATTATTTGTAATGTGCCAACAATGTGCTATACAGTGGTTAAGTACAATTCAAAAACAATATACATATATACAACCTATTGCAAAAGAATGGAGGGTCCTGTCTGAGTTTATAATCAAATGTACATAGAGCCTTCTCTAAAGCAACTTACAAGACTGAAAACTCTCGAACTAACAATCTAGAGTGATACTTTAATGTTAAGTTGCATCCTTTTCATTGCCTCAATGTGCATGTGCAATAATACAATATAAAATAAGATATTTGAATTGATGTATACTCTGCATGTCTGTGTTTATCTGAAATAGTTTGTCAGAGAGCCCAGACATATTGTGATTGTATGTGCACCTAATAGAATTTGCACAGCCAATTGCTTTATGCCGTTTAGCAGTACAGCGTTAGTAAAGTCTCGAGGACAACATCTTTTATTTCGATCCTTCCTTCTCTGAATTTGCCAAGTCTGGACAAGTTGAGCTCCTGTAACATATGGGCATAGCCCTGGGATCTATCCCTCTTTGCCTATGCATTTCTTCTGCAGCACTGACAGCTGCAGTTACAGGTGCCATCCGCCAGAGGGCGCTGTGAGTTTTTGGGCACCATCAAGTTCCAGGGAAGGCAAATAATTATTTTCCCCTTTGATGTGGTGCAACTCGACGGCGCTGCCTCGACAGCGAGGCCATCGCTGTGTTTGGAGTGGGCACTCTGCCCCCCAGGGCCTTGGGCACGCCTCTCATAGCAGCTTTCGGTGCGCCTTTTTTATATGCTAAAATCGACAGCACCATCTGTCGGCTGGAGGCAGAACTGCAGCTGTCAGATTTTTTTTTTGATGGTGCAGAGGTAAAGGACCTAGCCCTGCAGCATTGATGTGTAATTAATTGATTAGGAGCAGTATAGTAAATTATTATGAGTGGTTTAATTAAATGTAAAAAAAAAAAAAAAACATGGACATAAAACATTTTTTGTGAAAATCTTAATTTTTTTTTTTTTTTTTTAAGACCAATTGCAAGAATCCATTTTGTGTTTTTGTTGCATTACACCACATCCTAAGAACTGAATGATGGAGTTGTGTCTTTGTTGTTAACAGTGGAGGAGGGACGGGGGTGGATGGAACAGACAGAAGTCCAGAGCATTTGTTTGATAACTGGATACAACTGAAATTGACCCCACACCCCTTCCCCCTCACTGACCCAAAAACAGGACAACCATAGAAATGTAAATACCTATCTCGCACACATTACTTCAATAAATGTATCATGGAGCCCTCCAGGGTCATGCAAAGGCATCACAAAATGTTTTTTTTTAGTTAAAAATTAGCTGTATGACTTTATTTTTTAACTGATTAACTATACCCTTAGTCAAACTCAATGTGTGTGTGTATATGTGTGTGTGTTATATATATATATATATATATATGTATTTTTTTACATAAAAAACAAATACCCAACAAGTTCGCCCCTCCATTGACCCTTACCATGTACACAACCCCTACACTTTCTATGACCCCTTGCACCATTCAATTAACAAACACCATTATCTCTTTTTCTGCAAAATAAATTACATGATGTGAATGCCTTAAAATGTGTTCTAGTAAGAAGTGCTGTATAGATTTACAAGAATATATATATATATATATATATATATATATATATATATATATATATATATATATATATATATATATATATATATATATATAATTAGTTGTAAATCTGTACAGCACTTTTTATATAATATTCTCACACACACACAATTATTTGTTTCTTGATTTAATTATATTTTTCCAGAACGCTTTGTTATTTTCAAGCAGTTTGCTCTTCCTCCCTTTTTTGCTTGTTTTGACAGAAGATTACGGCTAATGAAATGTTGTAGCTTTAAGTAAAGGTCTGAGGCCTGACCTACAGTTGTGTGGTTTTCTTGTTTGTTCGGTCTGGAGCCATTTTCTCATTTTCACAGTTGAGCTGAAAACAAAGGCCTCCTTATCCTCTCCGAGCGCTCTGCTCTAAGAGCTGACATCAGCCTTTTCCCAGCAGGCAGCATTTAAAAATTAAGAGTCCTCTTTCTCAGAGCTGGGAAACCAGTTGAGAACTGGAACGTTAGCTGTTCAAAGTAAATGCCAAGGGCACACATAGTCTTAAAATAAGAGCTTTTGTTTGCTGTTCTTGTAAATTTCATAGACTAAATAAATGTAAGACTAGGTATTGTAATTTTAATTACTACTTTCAAATAAAATATTGCTTTTCACATTTCTAAATGCAAATGGGATGGTGGCTCTAGGTATATGTTTAATGGTACAACATTTTAATACTACAGAGGGTGCTCCTAGGGATAAAAATAATATATCATAAAGGTTAGAAAAAAGATCCCCTTTATAGGGCACACCTAAAATGTAGGTGGAATCTTAATAAATTATATGCTTGTTGGAAATAGCTTATAAAGGGCCTCAGTTTATAGCAGTAAATATTATTTAGACATATACAATTAATTATCCTTATGATGTTGAAATATTAAATTTGTTTGAATATAAAGTGCTGGTGCTCGTGATGTGATTATTAATATAATCACTGTGCTATTTAATAAAATGCTATAATGCTGTGGTATATTTTACCATGTGAATATTTCTAACTATAATATATAGTTAGAAGCATGTTTTAAACTGGTTTTAGACATTCAAATGTGAACACAGATGTACTATTTATTTACTGTACTACTGTACGGTGGAGGGCTTCTATCGCTCTTTTGCCCACCATATAGTAAATGATTGTTGTGGTGAACTACCTACCCATAATTTCCACAACACAGGCTGGGATCCTGCTCTATGCTGATGATCGCCAGTAAGCTTGAAACAGCTGTACATGGATAGGATACTCCGCTTGTGTTTAATCAAACCTTGGGTTGGTATTAAAGCTGTGTAATACAGCATACATAAGCTTAAAGAAAGCCATGTTTAATAATGGCTATGGAATGGATTGAAGAGCGAGGCATTTGTGGGCACATTTGCATGTCCCAGCTCAGCTTCCCAGAATGCAGTGTAATGACTCTCGGAATTCTGAGCTGGAAGCAGGTTTTAATATATATATATATAAAACCAGCTCAGAATTCCGAGAAAAACAGTCATTACACTGCATTCTGGGAAGCTGAGCTATATATATATATATATATGTGAAAATAAGTGTTTTTTTTTTTTTTTTTTTTAAACTCTTCTTGTTGTTGTCACTTTTATATTGTTACTATTTATTCTATTGTTCTCCTGCTACTTCCACTAATTCTGTTCCACTCTTGGTCTACTCTAAATGTTGTATAATGTTGCTTTTCCCATGCGACGCAAGCCGATGACGTCATTGCTAAGCGTCTAGGCTGCGGCTTGCGCGTTCGGTCCGTCTACTTGTAATTTAATACCGCAACAATCCCAAATGTAATGGATAACGCTATGAGGAATTCAATAATGGGAATGAGATGGGATAAGCAACATTATAATAACATTTACAGTAGTCAAACAGTGGAACAGAAATAGTGGAAGTAGCAGATGTATAACAGGAATAAAAAAGCTTGTAAACTTGCACTCTAGAGGGTATGGGTGAGGTATACAAAGGTGAGGTGCAATGTATTACGCAAATTAAGGCTGAAGGTGATATGAAGGTATGAATGAGTGAGAAGCAAAAGTGTTCGTCCGAGAGTGTAGCACAAGTGCTCAGTAGGAGACTTTTGAGGAAGAGAGATGGCGGTCGAGTAGAGTAAATGGGTATATTACGGAGTAAATATATTGTCCATGTAGGCTCCAATTTTAAAATATATATATGTGTTTAACCGCTCTGGCTGTGTCCGTAAAACTTGTAAACAATAAGAAGTATAAACTTTACAATAATATGTAATATGGTTATTTTGAAAAGGCAAATAATGAATATTTTTATGGTGAGTGAAATCCTGTTTTATTGTATATGATAAAGCGCATATGTGAGAAAATAACTGGTAATTGAGGGTTAACTTTTCCAGCTTGTAACCTTGTGATTCAAAATATCTCCTCCATATATCTTTATAGCTTAACTTAAATATTCATTCTGCTGTCACATTATAAGGATTTATTTATGAATCCCTTTTATTACAAAGGGAAAAAAACTCAAACAATTAAACCAAAGCACTGCTACTAGCCAAGCTTATTTTTTTTTATTTTTTTTAAATGACTACTCCTTTTTGTTCAGAAGTTTTTACGTTCAACACTTTTCTTTTGATGTTTTAAATATTTACCTTATTTAGGCTCTAGAAGTATATTACATTTACGTAAAAAAACTGACAAAGTGTTACAGTATTATTTTTAGCTTTTTGGTTGTCAAACCTGTGTTTTGGAAAAATACATTTTTTTTTAATGTTCAGTATTTACACTTTTTATTTTTCACAAAATATTACATTTTATATTATTTTTGGTGTGGCAAAAAAAGTGAGAGACCCCTAAAATATTAATTCTGCCATGCCACAGTTAGCTCTATAGTGTGAAACCTAATGAATTAACTGGTGAAGATTTTGATTGTCATTTAATAAACACATTTTTGTGATGGCGTGATGTAACAGGATTATTGGGAATCTATATTTTCCATTGCAAAAATAACAGAAACAATGTCCCCATCATTAATCATGGTCTATCGAATAGGTGCCAAACTAAATAGACATGTCTTCTGAAAATGTTCCAGTGAAGGGAAATAACTGCTGGCATTTGGCAGATGAAGACTTGACCCCCAAAGTTAGACCAGGATTTCCCATGTTCATCATAAGTCTGTTTTTATCTGTTCTTTTGGAGTTGGTCTCTTTGCAGCTGTAAGTTCCCTGGGGAGCTTGGTGTGGTTTAACGGAGGGAAAGCCTGTTGGGAGTAGATTTCCCAAGCATGACCTTGTGATATCATTAGTCCAAATCATCCTTGGGTTAGAGGTCAAGGAGGCTCAATGATGGACATGACCCTTATCTCTGTGACACATCATCTACTGTGTCAATATAGATTATGTGCTCCTTGTGTCAGCATTTGTTCGACTTACATCAGAACTTTGTGTTGAGAGAATGACCATCTTAAAGGGTCATATGTTACAAAAGTAGCTTTAAAAAAAAAAAAAAATTATGAAAAAAATATTAATTAAGTCTAATTTGCATCTGCAGTTGTGTTTCTATGTTGTAAATGTGGGGATTGGTAGGAGTACTTTACTGGAGGTTTAGAGCCAATTGGTGCCTCCGTGCTTTCTTAATTTGTAATCCTAGAAGCCAATGTGTTTCTAACAGTGCAATTCTGTCTATACCCAAAAAGAATTACAGATGGATACAGGATGCATGGATATATTTTAAAGGGGGGGATGTGGCAGTGTTCTTAATACTGGAACATACCCACAATACTGCTCTAGTTTTATTGCTTGCAGCACCAGTGTAGGAACTTTGGCTCAACTCGTCTCATGTATTTTTGGCTTGTCCACTTGAACTATCATCCATTTGTCTGTAGAAGCAAACTGACTAAATTATGATCTCACAATTCCTTCTGGACAGGTGTCTTTGTAGAAATTGGCTGACTTGTCCGTAATCCTAATGAGGGCAGAGAATACAAAATCCATGTGAACTTCATTAGCAACCGTGAGACTTTGTATACCCGGACATCTGCTATATTGCGCTGGATGCAGTTAGTTTTGTAGTTGAACCTCTTGGCTGTGGTAGATTGCAGATTGACTCATTCAACAGTAGGACTCGCTCAACACTATATTTAGAATAATTCTGCATGAAGATGTTTTAGACATCACTTTCACTGTGAAATCTTATATATTTTACACCAGGGGAAGGAGTACTCTTTTCTATCTAGAGTACAGATTGACAAATAATAATATTAAAGGGGACACACAAATACAGGGGCAAATATTTAGCTCATTACAAGTTGCAGCAGAACATCAAACTTGTCCACCTGATTATTTTACACACTATTATTATTATTATTATTTTTTTTAATTATTTTTTATTATTATTTTTTATTATTATTTTTTATTATTATTATTTATTATTATTATTTATTAGTAATGTGCATATTCCATAGCGCTATACATGGCATACCATCAAACAGTAGCAGTATTAACACGTTGCAAAGGATGGAGGGTCCTGTCTTTGAGCTGAGAACCCGGTGTCCATAGCGCTTTCCCCAAAGTTCCTTGCAAGACTGAGAACTCGCAAACTTACAATATAAATGCTTAAAAAACGTGCAATGTTGGATGATTGATTTCAGTGGTTACCGATGTCACTTTGCATCATGACCTAGGAGTTTCAACTGCCATGTTTCACTGCATAAAAGTACATGGACGTTTTTAATATTAAAATAAACTACCTAAGTGTTTGCATGTAAACATCATTTTATTAACAAGTGCTCTGTTTTCACTCGCTCAAACCTTCCAAACAATCCCTGCAAAGCTCTGCTCCTAGAACTAGATGTACTAACCTATCACAAATTCTCTCAGCGGCTTTTAAAAAAAAATGCTGCTGAGAAACAGTCTGTAAGTGGCTTGTACATCTAGTACCAATAGAAACATTGTATGCATGAGATGTGGGGGGGGGGGGGGGGGGGGGGCAGACCTTTGCAGGGACTGTTTAGAAGGTTTCAGTATGTAAAAACTGAATGTTTAAGCACTTTTTAATAAAATGATGATTAGATATGCAAACAAACACTTAGGTTGCTTAATTTAATTAAAATCATGTACTTTTTTTTTTTTTTTTTAAAGAAGAAAAGGTGAGGTCAGATACGTAACATCTAAATTAAACTTGTTCTCCTACAACGACCCTTTAAATCTACACAAGAACAGAGGATATTCTTGTTGCAGATGCTCATGTCTTGTATATTTTGTTGTTATACAAGACCTTTTTGGATAACGACTATTTTTGGGCAGGCTCGCTCGCGTTTTTCCACCACCCAATGCATTAATAGAAAATGGATTTTCATCTTGCGTTTCTACCCTCCATGCACAATTGCATCTGGAAGGCCAGCTATGAACGTCATGCTATCTTGTAATCCTTAACGATTATGATATTCAGTACGACAGAGTGGGGGAGGATGCAAATTGCATTCAGGCCTTAACGAAAGAGGCCTATAAATTGTACGTTTTTCATTTAGCAGTTTTCCCAGATGTTTCCTGAAGTTTCTCAGATGTAACATTTACTAGAAAGTTTCGCTCTTGGGAAGAGAAATGTTATGGACACCGTTGCTATAGACAATGATTCCGGGGAAGGATTTTGGAACGAGCTCCAGCAAGCTCTGTTGTTGCAATAAATATGTCTTCCTGCACGCACCAGTAATTTTGAAGAGGCGTGTATAGTAGGGGCTGAGTAAGAGGGGAAATTTGTAACAGAAAGAGCGCAATTTTTTATTTTTTTTTATTTTTTTTTAGTTGTCGGAGTTCCAATGTGTCCATATGTATGGGAATGTTGCAGATTTGTGTGTTTTTTTTTTTTTCTTTTTTTTTTTCTTGTGTAAGCATATTTTTGGTGATATGGTGGGCCATGATCAAATTTAGAGCCAAATTGAGTAACTTTTCTGCAATTAAACATTTACTCCTTTTCAAATTTGTAAAACATTACATGAAAATGGAGTATTCTGGATCTCAAAGGCATCACACATGAGCACTGGAAGGTAACCAATCAGTCTCCAAATCAATAAGATTTGTCAATCGCCTGTTCAGGAGCGTAAAGGATTAGCAATGTACATAGAGAAGCTTCAGTGCCGGCATCCCCACTTGCTATTCAAAGATCTCATCTCTCCCACACCAACAAATTCTAAAAGGTAGTTTATTTTACAGGCAACAATTCACCGCTTTCTCATAAACATAAAAAAAATGATATATTTATTAAGCAACAGAAGCTCTCTCCTTCCCATTAACGTGACTGAGCCTTAAGGTATGTACATCACAGGGCCACAAGCTCCTTCCAGACACCATTGTGCAATGCTGAGTGTGTGCGCCGTGACTGACTCACACTTTTATTAACATTAAGTAACTAAACCATTCTAACTTATCTCCAAATCAGCCAGAAAAGATTGCTTTATCTTCATATTACCATTTCAAAACCAAAAAGTTGGCAAAGCAATTTCTAGAATTATAGCGGTATCATTTTATAATTATAAACTGCCATGATTCTCCTTGGTGTGGAAGGAGTAATTTTATAAGAGGCCTTTGCAAATAACGACATTAAAACCACGGCTACATAAGGAGCTGGGGTTACAGTGATTGATGATAATGATTGTTAGATCTGTAATGTATTAAAGTAAATGTAACACTTGTAATAGGGTGAGGGTCGTTTTTAATATAACTAGTGACTTGCCCGGCTGGCTGGCAATGCTGTTTGCCGCACAATGCGAGGCTCTCCCCCCTCTAACTTGCGGGCTTCTAATAGTTGCAACATTTGTAAGGCCTTGTTGCACACTAATATATACCGTATTTATCGGCGTATAACACGCACTTTTTCTCCCTGAAAATAGGGGGCAAATGATAGGTGGTGTTATACGCCGATATTCGCTCCCCCTCGCTTTCCTGCTTCTGCTCCGGCCTCCGCGCCGCTCCTTGACCCAGCGCACATGTGACGTCACATGCGCGCCACTTCATTAGCATATACCGGGTGCCAATTTCCTTCCTAAAATGAGGTGCTTGTTATATGTTGGTGGGTGTTTTTCTGCCGATAAATACGGTGTGTGTGTGTGTGTGTATGTATATATAAAATATTTGTGTGTGTATATGTGTGTGTGTATATAATTTTGCTTGTAATAAGTTTGTATAAATGTTAAAAAAAATAAATACACATAATAAATAAATCAAATTGCGCAAAACCCTTTCAGCCTTTAGACTCCCACAGATACTTTCCCATCAGAGTGCATGGGCCGTACAGCATTATCTTACAGTGCACTGTCCTAAGAGACTTTTACTTTGACGAGGCATTCAGCAGCCAGTTTTTTTCAGACGCGCGCTTGCCAAGTTTGTGAGGCCCAAGGCTCTCTTGTGGGAGGACGCTGGGCTGTCTTCATGCACTTTGGCAATGATTAAAGTGAGGTTAGTATATAAAATACAGCTCTTTCATTTAATTCTTATCCTCTTCTCTTTTTTTTTTGTAACTTTTATATTTTCAGCTGTAGCTAATTTTAAAGATACAAGAAGAGCGATTCTAAGAGATGAGAGGTGGGCAACCCTAGGCGACTCTTTATGGAGAGTTACTGGGGTCCTTCTTATTGGGAATTACCATTAAGGAGTGCGTTGCAAGCAGAGTTCTTTGGTGCATTTTATATGGTACCCAGATGCTAGATGTTTCTGTAATGTCTGTATGCATGCGTGTGCACATCTATCGATTGTACTTTTGTGTACAGATTTGAACGTCTAAAACCAGTTTAAAAATCTGTTTCCTGCTCAGACTTCTGACAAATAGTTTTTGCACTGCATTCTGGGAGCCTTGGCAAGGACATGCAAATGTGACCACAAAGGCTTCACTCTTGTAATCTATTACCATTATAAACATGGCTTCCTTTAAGCATATGCCTGCTGTATTACACAGCTTTGAGCAAAGCTCAGGATGAATTATACACACGATAGGAAACATTGTTTCGAGGTTACTTCCTCATCGGCGTAGGGCCGGTTCCTAGCTTGTGTGAGAAGGTAGTTTACCACAACAATCATTTAATGTATGGTGGACAAAAGTGATAGAAGCCCTCCACCGTACAGTATATAGTACACCTGTGTTCATATTTGAATGTCTAAATAAAAAGTTGAAAAGCTGGTTTCAGAATTCCAACAAATTGTTATTACACTGCATTCTGGGAATCTGGGCAGGGACATGCAAATGTGCCCACAAAAGCTTTATTCTTGTAATCCATTACAGTTTTAAATATCAAATCCCACACATACTATGAACATAAATGTTCAGAGATATGACCTTCGATTGGCTAAGCATGGGATTCTTACTTTCATTGAGCAAATACAGTAGAATCCCAGTTATCCGGGACTCTCAAGCATCCGGCACCGGCATAAATTCCCCAATTTCAAAAAACTCCTTCTAAACCAGCACTATTCGGCAGTTCGAGGCTGCATAAAAAAAAAAAACTAACTTTTTTCCTATTTGTTTTTTCTGGGACAAAATGGCCCAGTTTAGTTGCTAATGCATTTTAAAGGCATTTTGGGGGGGTCAATTCAGGGACTCCCAATTACCTGGCAATCACACTTATCCGGCAAAGGGAGTCCCTGTGGGTGCCAGATAACTGGAGTTTTACTGTATTTAGGTTTCGTTGTGGGTACCTTTTTTTTTAGAGTGAATTTACATGATCAGAAATATATATTGGTTCAGCATTACAGAATTTAGTAGCTGGTTTGCTGTGAAGGTGCCCAATGAGGATATAGTTTCAGATACTT
Source organism: Discoglossus pictus (assembly GCA_027410445.1). NCBI lineage: Eukaryota > Metazoa > Chordata > Amphibia > Anura > Alytidae > Discoglossus > Discoglossus pictus. The sequence goes on from CM050169.1 coordinate 25,976,572, forward strand.
TGTAGCCGTTACAAAGGATAATCCTTATGTAGCATATGAGTCTAGCTCCTCCTTTAAGGACAGACCATCCTTGAAATGCATATATATATATATATATATATATATATATATATATATATATATATATATATATATATATATATATATTATTATTTTTTCTTTTCAATACAAGGATGATGTAACATTACATCAACTCAACTGGAGGTGGATATTTAAGAGAGTTGTCTGGCTTCTAAATTTTTTTTAATGTTTCTCTATGATAACAAGCCTCCTAGTACACTTCCGTATACGTAAAATATAATCCAGTGTAGTTTGTTGATTTATACCAAGAGGCTTCAAATGTTGCACAAAATATTTGTTCCTCTGCCAAACAATTGTAGAATAAACAACATTGCAAAAGGGGCATTTCCTAAAATGAAATGTCTGGTTGAAGGAACTAATAGCTGTTGACCCAGACGGTCATTACTAATGGAAAATGTCTGACCTAAACAATGTGCAGCCTTGCAGTGCCAGATGGCCCAGAACTCTTCAAATAATTGAGCATTTCTCTAACATGTCTAAGGTGCTAGACTAGAAATGTAGTACTTGAATATAGGTCCATTTAATGCATGACGTGTTTGTGTGTGTGTACATGTAATATATGTGAACATAATGGTTAATATTGTATGGTTATTGGTACGAGGATATTAACTTCCAGTAGACTTTAGTGACCTCTTTCAAATGTAGTGTATATTTTTGTATATGTACGTGCATCATGCCTACAGCACATGCATATATTATCTCCAAATAAATATGTAAACAAATATATTTAAGGTATGTCATTGAAAACACTGTCCGCTTACGTACCATAAATTTCAAGTAAAATGGGATTAATACCATATTTGAGCCATCATCCATAACCAAGCCTACATAGCATTTTGTACACGTGCGCACACACACTGCGTAATTCTTGCCGTGCACATAGTCTGCATTTGGCCGATCATGCATTCTATGTGCAGACCACCTTAATCAGACTTAGACCATACTGATTGCACCACGGGCCTAACCACTTTTTCCTATTTGGAGAGGAAATAGGCCCAGCTTTCCGTAGCGATGCATTGTGGTTTTAGTACGACATCCGCCTGAACACACAATGTTTTGTAAGTAAGCTCTGCTGTCTCTGTTATGATTCATTATGGGGGGGAAATTGAAACAATGACTGCTTTCAAGTACAGGAAGATGGGTAAAACCTGTTGGTAAGGAATATCCTTTCCAACTTAAACCAGCAGAACCACCAGTTTTATATATTACTTGGCCAGTCCTATTGCACTAATTGTATGTATCTGTACTGATGATAAACAGATAGGATCCGGGACATCCTACTGGCCCAGTATTCAGTGGCTCGCTCCATTTTATGCCGGCACTGGTCCAATGGCTACTCTGCAACTATAAACATTGGCACCAGCTTTTTCCATTTTTGGACAACTGTCATTGAGTTGTTAGTCTTGTCATCACCTCCTACTTATTCCCACAACCTGGAAAAGGTGGTGATGAAATTCACTTTAGGAAGGCCAATTTAAATAAATTGGTATATTTTATTAATCACATAATTCAGAGAATGACAGCTAGAACACTGATGAGTTAACCAGATTCTTTTACAGAACCAGGCAAGGATTTCTGTAGTAAAAAGTTCGAAGCCACATTTTAAAATGTAAGCAATGGCTCAGAGGTTTAGTTTTGTTTTATTTTTTAGTATTAAGTGACACACCAGTCCCAGATTCTATTAAAAGATGCGTGAATATAGCAATATATATATATATATGTGGTCTATAACTGAGAAAATGAATACTGGGAGGGATTTTGTCGCATGATAGAGTATGTTTGTAAAATTACCTCTATTTATAATGGACTTAAGTGCTCATTTTATTGGCACATTATGGACATCTGGGCAGTCTGAATCCCTGCCTGATTTGTTTGAACTAATTTTATACATGTTCATGCATCACCAAATCACAATCTGGCATTGTAGAGGTATTAAGATAACCATCTTGTCACGCTGTGCTTAATTGTGTAATAATTCCATTTTAAAACTTGTGAGTCGCTAAAATTGATTATAAATTTATATATAAAACAAGTAAAAAAAAAAACCCTCAGAATTCCGAGTAATACAGTTATTCCACTGCACTCTGGGAAGCTGAGCAAGAATATGCAAATATGCCTACAAATGATTCATTCTCTAATCCATAACCATTTTAAACATGGCTTCCTTTAAGCTTATGCCCTCTGTAATAAAAAAATAAATATATATATATATATATATATATTGCGCGCGAGCGCACACACAAAGTACTTACAGTATGTATAACTAAGCAGGATTAAAGTGACAGCACTGTGACTTAAATGAAAGTTTTGTGTTTCAATAATTCACATTTAGTTTTTATTTTCTGTTTGTGCAGAACAAAACCTGTTAATGGGGATTATCGAAAAGACCCCCGAGATAGAAGTCGAAGCCCGATAGAGCGAGCGGCTGCACCCACCATGAGTCTACATGCAAGCCATTTGTATGCGTCAATTCCAACTCTCAGCATGGATCAGCCACTGGCGCTCACCAAAAACAGCATGGATGGGTCTAGACCAATGGGCATCACGCCAACATTGTCTCCAGTGGAGCGTCAGCAGGTAATGTGATAATATCCATATAAATATACATTTGATTCCATTATTTTTATGCTTTTATTTAGGAATGTGTCGTGAAAAGAACGTGACTGTATTCTAATTTTATTCTGCACAGTTGGTGATGTTATTAAAGAAAAATTAACTAGATAAATTATTAAAGCTGTAGAGTTCAAAACTCTTTATTAAATTGAAATGGGTTAATAAAAATGTGTAACTTAAAAGATATCAATATATTTAAATATCAAGTTATATTTAAATAGTTTGACCCTCGGCTCAATTTGTGCAACTTGTGATAAACAGTCTAGTCTATGTAGTTGGCATGCCATCTAGGGCAAAAAAATATGGCCAAGCCATGTAGATGGTGTGCCTTCAAAATAAACTGATAGCGCTAAAGTTACAGATTTGAAGAGACAAAATAGATCTTGTAAGTGAATAGTTGTCATATATCAAAAAAAACTTGAGTCTTGAGAATGGAAACTTAAAATTGTTTTCTTGATTTCTATCTTAAAGATTAACGCGTGTTTCCACTGTGTAGCGCGTCGCGCTGTCCTGTATGCAGCGCTCTGTGGTAGAAAGCAATGTTTTAGGGATTACAGTTCCAAATTTAGCTTGTACTGTTAAGCAGAAAAAACAAGCACTTTTTTATGAAAACTGCTTTGTGCTGTATTGAGTTATTCTAAAAGCCATTTGGATTACAAGGTGCATTAGTTTAAGGTCAAAGAACATTTTAAATCACTTGGAAGCGAACATGGTGCATGTAAATGTAATCTTTCAAAACATCACTTAAACTGGCTCTGCTGTTCAGAGTCACCATGCCAGATTTCAATCATTTATTTCTGGCACCAAGCAGTTGTAATGATGGGGTTACATTTAATAGTTTTTTTTATAGAACAAGCAGATTGTTTTTTCTGATCTTGAAAGCTTTATCATTACATGTTGCAATATGGATATATATGGATTATGGGCTCCACCACCTCTCAAATGTTTAAATCAATTGTAATTGTAATCTACATCTGTTTATGAAATTTAAATAACTGATATTATGGCACAAAAGTGACCATTAATCTGTGAGTTGCATTAAATTGGAAATCGCTCTTAATTTGATATTGTATATTATGATCCACGTGTCCAAATATAAGCTATTTGAACTCCGAGGGCAAGTACTGTATAGTTCTTCATGCAACATGGTTTGTTATCGGAGAAAAAAAATAATTAAAAATAATTAAAAATAAACGAAAAAAAAAAAAAAAAAAATATATATATATATATATATATATATATATATATATATATATATATATATATATAGGCAAAAAAAAAAAATATATATATATATATTTTTTTTTTTGTTTGTTTATTTATTTTTAATTATTTTTTTTCTCCGATAACAAACCATGTTGCATATATATAAATTATAATTACGGCAGTGCTCTTTTTAAGAACCATTCTGTATGTGTAAGGAGAGTTTTGTTCCCTGAACCTGAGGCAAAACTGAATCAATGTACATTTATTAGAACAGAGCGTGGTTTCTTCACAATATGGGCACTGATATTGCCATCTGTAGCACAATAATAAATGCCGCTGTTTTTATTTTTAGAACCGGCCCTCTGTAATCACATGTGCGCCTGCAAGCAACCGGAACTGTAACCTTTCCCACTGCCCTGTTGCTCACAGTGGTTGTGTTTCAGCAATGCCTGCCAACTTCAGGCGACCATCTAACAGTAAGTTCTTCGCTTCTAGACATGCAAGGCAGCGTTTAACTAGTAAGGGGAAAACAAAGGGAGCTAATAAACAATTGATTTTTGCTTCAAAGTATTTGAAATGTTAAACTGGCCCTGCATAGGAATGTCTTGGAACAATGCCTCCACCCCTAGTATGTCATGGTGTTCACTTTCTGTTTGTGAATACATAATTCAAATCTAGAATACTGTGAGAATTACTTATTTCTTCCGTTTGAATTGGGCTCTCAACTAGCCAAGGAGGAGAGGTACATTTTGAAGGAGTTAAGACTAAAAATTCCTTATAACAAGGTGAAACAGAGGCTCACCCAGTCTTCGTCTTGAGATAGGATTGTTACACCAATAAGTAAGGTTGTTGCCAGCAAGTTATAGCGGAGGCTAATGGCTTATAGTAATGAATTGAGGGTAAAATGTTTTTCTGATCTTTCTGTTCTCTTTTTTTTATTTTTTTTAGCTTCAACTGCCTGTGATCCAGTCGTAGAAGAACACTTTCGCAGAAGCCTCGGCAAGAATTATAAGGAACCTGAGCCGGTGGCAAACTCTGTGTCAATCACCGGATCTGTGGATGATCATTTTGCCAAGGCTCTCGGAGACACTTGGCTCCAGATCAAAGCTGCCAAGGATGGAGTCTCAAGCAGTCCTGAGTCTGCCTCACGAAGGGGCCAATCTCCTCCTTCTTCTCACATGGTCAACCATAATCACTCCCCTTCTGTACTTTCATAGGCCAATTTAATGAATGTCTTCATTAGACATGAAGAGTGTTTGTACGATCTGACTGAGATTTCAAACCATACTTTAAAGGTTAGGATCAGGGGAAGGAGTTGTAGTTTGTTTTTGTTTCTTTTTCTTTTTTATTTTTTTTTATTTGTATACTTGCTTGGCATTTATTGGATGCCTTTAAAAACCTTATAGCAGGAACTATTTGTTTTTTATGGTAATGTAGCATCCTAACCTCCTGCCTCAGTTACCAAAGAAACCTCTAATGCAAATCTGCTAACCATTTTTTGACAAAAACATTCATTTTGCATAAAAAAAAGCCATTGCTACAGTTGGTTGACCCAAATGCTTTTTTGATTACCAGCGTATTGAGAGTAGAATTTGAGTGGTTTGCTTCCATTGCTTTTTTTCTGTTTTATATTGTATGTAGTTACTTGAAAAGAACTGTCATGTCCGACTTGCACTATTGGGGGAGGATTGAGGTTGCCCAGCAACCTGTATGAAAGATGCTGATATTCAGAGGGCAACTGCAAATACATAGGGATTATGGGTAATAATTGTATCCATTAGGAAAGGCAAAACAATAGCTTTGGAATGGAACGTAAGAACAAAAGTAGGTCTTTATCTCTCTATCAAATGCTTGTTTCTTGCAACTGGACTGCATATTTTCAGAACACGGGCATTTAATCTCTCTAAACACTGCAGTTTATTGGCATAGAGGCTTGATGGGATAATAGTGCTTTAAGTGCATGTTTAATGAAAAATAGCTGGTATCTATTAATTTTAGAGACAAGTAAGGAACATAATACTTATTAGCCTCTCTTTCAGAATTTAGTTTGATTATTCTTACTGCTGGTACAGTTGTACTCGTATGATATATTTGTATTTTGTTATTCACTATTAGTGGTGACCAGCTAGCGCCTCAGGACAGGCAACATAAATCAGTTTAGTTATCTATGAAACGCGTGGTACAGGATGCTATAGCTTTTAATTTACTCTCCCTGTGTGTACTTACACCGTAAAAGACACGGTTTGGCTATGTAACTATCAGACTGACCAGTTTAGGAGAAACCCTTTGTCTGGCTAATCTATTGTTTGATATTGTGAAATTATTATTTTTTACTTTTAACGCTTACGTATAAATAAACCTGCACCAAGGCAGTATACATTCCTCCTCTTAAAAAAAAATCCAATATAGTTGCATTATGGTTTTTAAGGAAAAAATCTCCTCGTGCAGGCAAATTTCAAATTTGGTTAACATGCTTGGCCATTTAAATCTTGTCCTTTTTTTTTTTTTAGTTTTATGGAACAGCTATACATTCCAACAAAATATTGCAAGGACTCGAGATCTATACAATTGGGTGGAAGAGGGCAGGAACGTTTAGAAAAAAAATGGATGACCCGAACTCTTGTGTGTTGTGGACTTGATCACAATATTTATAGTCCAGTGACAGTTTTGCTATTTTCATACAAACTACTCCATTAGAAAAGGGTGTAGAATAAAAACTAAAGTCAAGAATTATATATCAAAGTTGAGGACCCCCTGTTCTACACATTTCACTACTATCTTACTGGGTAGTCAATGCTTTGGCATTCAGTTCCCTACTCCCGGTAGGAAACCTTTTAAATGAACACTTTTTTTTATATAGGTAACTTTAAGACCATCGTTACGCTGTGCGTAAAGAATGTACAGAGAAATTTGTAGGTATTTTTTTGAAGAACAATTAATTTGTTAATGATATGTAGCTATTTAATTTTCCCTTTCTTTTATTGTAATCATTCATTTTTTTTTTTTTGTTGTTTTGGAGAAAAAAAGTTGATCTTTTTTGTTGTAGTTGTCTGTAATACCGTAAACGTGCAGGAACGCAGTTATTCTATGAAAACACTGCAAAAAGCATTAATAGCCACTAGTTTTTTGTTTTTTTTTCTCAACCGTAATATACTAATGCCGGTGATTAGTCTCTGTGGTTAATGTGACTCATTTGATAACAGTCTCAGATTCTTTGTGCGTATACAAAGATGGTGGTTATGTTACTAATGGCCTATCTGCGATAGGCAAGCTATTTAAGGCAACACGACAATGATGTGGCAAAACAAATGTATACATAAACAAACACAGGTCATTGTACAAATGTGTGCAGATTCTAGCACGTTAACTGCTCGTTATATTGTGTAATGTTATCCCAAGATGGTTTAACTCAGTACATTCTGGCACAGGACGAATTATAAATTTACAAAAATGATTCAAGATGATTCTATTTGAGTCAACAAAAATAAGGGAGAGGTGAGTTGTGGTGTTTTTTTTTTCCTATTTTTAGAGACATGGGAGCCCCCACATGTGTAGCCTCTTATAGAGAATGTTTTAAACATTACTAAAATGATATAAAAGTTATATTTTGTATAGAAAATTAATTGACTTTGGGGAAACGATTAAAGCTAAAAAAGTGTTTGATCTTCCTCCTTACCTAACCTGTTAACTTAAAATTCAAGGAAACCTTAATGAGATTATTTGCACAGCCATGTGTACATTTAATGAGATTATTAATTCTGAACCATGTGAATTTTTATCATAGAACCCCAAGATTTGCTGCCACTTTGTATTGTTTACCAGGTCAGGGCAGGAGGGGAAACAAGCAAGTAACTTGTCTTTTGTACACCATAGGTATTAAAATGGATCTGCCTCATTTTACATACAAAATATAACTTTTATTGTATTTCGAATCCATGATGGAAAACGGAGGTATTTCATGTCACTAAGTGGAAAACCTATTTAATAAATAACAAGTGTTGGGTGCAAAGCTGGAAGCTTTTTGCACAGAAAGGAAGCTTTGCCAATATCCCCTACTCACCCCTCCCACTGATCAAAAACATTTGGTTTTGCTGAGGAACAAGAAAATGACATTTCAGCCTTTAAGATCAATTTGTTGTAAAAACCAGCAGTAGAACATTGTATTTTCTCCACAAAAGAACAATCTGCAGTACAATTTCAAATATTTCCATGTTTGTAAATCTGTAATATAGCATTCTTATGTGGCCTTGTTTCGCCTGGAAACAGGAAAAAAAAAAAAAAAAAAGTTTGGCAGGCCATCTTTTTTTTTTTTTTTTGTACTTAAAGTAGCCTTAAAGAACAATAAAGTGCTCTTAAACCACAGACCAGTGTTGGATGTTTCTTTTCGATCAATGGTGTGCACAAAACAAGCCATAAAAAGGGCAGGGAGGCCATTTTCTTTTAATTTATTTACATTTATCCAAGGAGGTATATAAATCTTTTTGAGATCTACATGATTACATTTGGTTAAAACAAACCTAAGAGCATAGAGTTTTGGGGGTGTTTGTTGCTGAGAGAATGTAATGGGCCAGAGGCAAGATCGGGATCATGGATGCAATATAGATAAAGCAGAGCCATTGGGGAGGTAGGGTTGGAGAATGTGACAAACTGTACTTACAATCTGCTACTTCAATTGGACTTGGTAAGAACCTGGTTCCAACCTATCCAGCAGAATCGTGCGGTCCATTTACACCTCTGATAGCAGAAGATGGACCAAACACCAGTACCACGCCCAGGAGCTTGCTTCAAGGATATCCGGAACACCATGATATCCGAATCACTATATAACCCCTTTATAATTAGGATTAATGTACAGACTTACATAAAACAAGGTGCAAGTGTAAGTCCAGATACAACTGCCATATCTTCATTAATTGTCACATTGTCTGGCACACAGGCTGGCCAATCGCATTAAGCCCCATCCTTAGGTACATAGAAGAGAGACCAATTAACATAAAAGGCTGCCCCTGCTTACTTTTAAAACCTGTACATCTGATGAGATTAGGCCTTTACAGCAAATGGTTATTGGTAACAATCACCAGGATAAGCTTAAACACTCAGACTATTTATCTGCTAAAGACCCCCTGTGTTTATTTTATTTAGGTGGGGTTGAGCAAGTCATCACCAGATAACAATACTGTAATATAATCACAATACATACAATGTATATGTCATTTTAACTAAAAGTAATACAAAATACATAACTATAACAATAAAACAGGGTAACTTCTTGACAACTCAGGCCATGGTCCAAAACAGTCCCTGGGCATGACAACTCTTACCCCTCTTCTTTCTAGTGGAGACTGGAAAGACATCCTGCCTCAGTCAGTGTCCTCTGAGGTTTAAGCTATGATAGAGTCCCAACAATCTTCAGGGTCCAAGAACCGGGTCCCAGCTGGTGGGATAAGTCTAGAGGGTACAGGAAGTGTCCATTGTCATGACCCCCTTTCTGTGGCTCAATCTTAGGTTGTAATCTGGCCTTTCTATGTTACTCCAAATCTCCAAGTGATAAACTCAGTGGCTCTCTGGGCACCCCTCCTCCTCCTGTCCAGGGTGAATTTTCCCTCCTTCCCAATATGTGAGGAATGAAAATGCTTTCTTTAGCTAACTACAGGGGAGAAACCACACCCTGGGGTACCTTTTATTTACCAGTCCATGAAATGTGGCCCATGCATGGAACAATCTGGGGTAGTCCAGGACCAACACCCTCTTCCCCAACCATGCCAGTGTGTCCTGATGTTTCTAATATAGTCCCTGGGCCTACAGGGTCACAAGTTTCCCCCTCCCTAGACCAGTGCTTGAGTTCAGAGATAGAGATGGGGCCCCAGTCCTCTGAGCCCTCAGAGATGGTGAATTCCCAGGGCTGCTTTCTTGTGCTGACACCTGTCAAATTACTGGCTCTGGGTCTCCCAGAGATACAGCTTATACCAAACTAAGTTTACAGTCAAATAATAGAGCACAGACCACCTTTTGTTTCTCTCCTGAACCAAGAAGCATAGTAGCTCTCCTCCAGGCCTTCCACTTGGCCTGGCAATGCTTTGGGTAATCCCTTTCTCCAGGCCTCTAACTGGCCGAGGTTCAGCCTCCCTAAAGCTAGGGACTGGGTCTTCCTCCTCCAGGTCAAGCCACGGCATCAAGGCAGCTTTGCTAATGTTACAATCCATGAGTCCAAAATTCTCCCCACAGTCCATGCCACCCTCTCTCCAGACAGTTTCCCTCTGACCCAGACATGGAAAAAATTAGATGAATCCCCTTTGTCTCTGGAATGTGATTCTCCTCCATGCCAGACTGGCAGGGACTCTCCCAACTGGGTAGCCAAAACCCTTTTAGAGATGCTTCATCTAATCGGTCTACATAATCCACCTCCATTTGTATCTCCTACTGGATCAAAGGCCAAAGTTAACTAGCTGCCTGGGAGCATGTCTCCAGTCCCAGCATTTGACAGCGCTTGGAAAACACACAGCTGTCTTTTCTCTGTCCCCAAGCCACAATCCATATCCCCATATACAATGTCCCATAGTGCCTCTATCAGCCCCAGTGAAAAACAGGTCTACCCCCAAGCAGCAAATTGCTCTTCCAGGGCTACCTTCTCACATACCAATTCTTCCAGCCATTCCTTGACAGTCCTTTCCAGTCACCACAAAATTCTCTGTCTCTACTGGGGATAGGCATTTCCCCTCCACAGGAGCGGAAACAGGGCCGTTGCTTACCCCGCTCCACCTTTGCTGTACCTCCTGTATGATCTGTGTCCCTCTGCTGATCCTTGGTTAAATCTGCAGGCATTACCTCCATCCATCTTTAGTACAACCAGGACACTTCCTCCTCCTCGGTTGCAGACAGCCTAAGTCCAGGTCCTGGAGTTGGGGTCAACAGTAATGTGCTTACCCCTTCCTCCAGACCTCCTCCTACTATGCATAGTTCATCATTTAGGAGCAGCTCCTTGACCATTATTGATTTAGCCATCCCTGCTGTCCTGTTCAATCCCATGAGCCTGAAGATCTCTCTTAGTTCTGTCATGGTCATCTCTCCATATGTTGCCATTTTACTGTATTCCACAGAGGTCCCACGACTGCCAGCTAATTGTCACGACCTGCTACTTCAAATGGTAAGAACCTGGTTTAAACCCATCCAGCAGAATTTACACATCTAATGAAGATGGACCAAACACCAGTACCACGCCCAGGAGCTTGCTTCAAGGATATCAGGAACACCATATAATCCCTTAGAATTAGGATTAATGCACAGAATGACACTTACAACTTGTTTTATGGAAGTCAAAACACAACTGTCATACCTTTATTAATTGTAATATTTTATACAATTTTCTGGTACACAGGCTGGACAATCGAAGTAAGCCCCATCCGTAGGTACATAGAAAAGGGAACAATTAACATAATAGGCTGCCCATGCTTACTGGGAAACCCTGTAAGTAGAGATGTCGCGAATAGTTCGCCGGCGGATTGTTCCCGGCGAACATAGCATGTTCGAGTTCGCGGCGAACAGCGAACATATGCGAGATTCGACCCGCCCCCAATAATTTATCATTGAGCAAACTTTGACCCTGCATGTAACAGTCAGCAGACACATTCCAGCCAATCAGCAGCATACACTCCCTTCCACACCCTTCTACCTCATGGACAGCAGCCATTTTGGAATCATAACTAACTTGCAGTCTTACTGAGAGGAGGCTGAGTGTAGGTGCTGCTGATTGAATAGGGAAATCAATAGCTAGGCAAGTTTATTCAGTGTCCAGTGCAGTGCTGAAGGACTCATCAGATCTCTGCTGTAAACACAGCACCCCAAAAAGCCCTTTTTAGGGCTATAACATCATTTTTTTTCTTTGTTTTTTTTTCTGTGTAATCTAACTTCATTTGCCTGTCTCCCTGCTAGCCCCTGCTTGCAAATGTGTGTGTCAGGCTCACAGCTTATACTGTGTGTGCACAACGCATACAATATAATATTGTTTACTAGTTGTGTACTTTAAAAAAAAAAAACTTTTATTTTCTTAAATCTAAGTGCATTTGCCTGACCGTCAATCAAAGTTCATTTTCTTGACCGCTACCCATAGTGTGTGTCTTGCTTACAAGTACTGTGCCAAGTTCAACCAATCCAGTCTAGTTGGGGTAACAACAGTCCACATTTAAAAAAAAAATGACAGGCAGAGGCAGGACACCCCGCAGAGGCCGTCGTGGTCGTGGTGCTGTGATTCCCTTTGGCCCTACAATAATGCCCAGTGTTCAGAGGCCAGTTACCCTGAACTTGAAAAGTTCAGAGGACGTAGTTGACTGGCTAACACAGGACACCCAATCTTCTACAGCTTCCGCTTGGAGCATTGACACACCATCCTCCTCCAGCTTAGCTTCGGGCACCTCTCAAGTTACCACTCACCCGCCTGCCACCACCACCAACACTAGTACCACAGCCAATTCAATTGATCAGTCAGAAGAGTTATTTACACATCAGTTTGAAGAAATGAGTGATGCGCAACCATTATTGCCAGAGAATGTAGATAACAGGGATATGTCTCAGTCAGGCAGCATTACACACATGTACTTACAATGTGATGATGATGTACCCGCTGCTGCTTCCTTTGTTCAGTTGTCATATACAAGTGAGGCGGGTGATGATGATGACGATGCGTCCGTGGATGTCACGTGGGTGCCTGCTAGAAGAGAAGAAGAACAGGGGGAAAGTTCAGATGGGGAGACAGAGAGGAGGAGGAGATGAGTTGGAAGTAGAGGGAGGTCATCGCAACGAGCTAGTGGCACAGTCAGACAGCATGCATCAGCACCCGGGGTCAGCCAGACAGCACGCCAATCAACGCATGCTGTTGCCACCACCAGAATGCCGTCACCGCCAAGCTCAGCAGTGTGGCATTTTTTTTGTGTGTCTGCCTCTGACAACAGCGATGCCATTTGCAACCTGTGCCAAAAGAAACTTGAGTCGTGGGAAGTCCAACACCCACCTAGGTACAACTGCTTTGCGAAGGCACATGATGTCACATCACAAACGCCAATGGGATCAACACATGAGTACAAGCAACACACAAACTCAAAGCCGCCATCCTCCTCCTGGTCCAGCATCTTCATCCACATCAACCACTGCTGTCCTCCTTGCCCCCTCTCAACTCTTTACCACTCCGTCTCTCGCCTCTTGCTGTTCCTGCTCATCTCCCCACAGTCAGGTGTCTGTCAAGGGCATGTTTGAGCGTAAGAAGCCAATGCCACAAAGTCACCCCCTTGCCCGGTGTCTGACAGCTGGCTTGTCTGAACTCTTGGCCCGCCAGCTTTTACCATACAAGCTGGTGGAGTCTGAGGCGTTCAAAAAGTTTTTAGAGATTGGGATACCGCAGTGGAAGGTACCCGGACGAAATTTCTTTGCCCAAAAGGCAATCCCCAACCTGTACTCAATTGTGCAAAAGGAAGTAATGGCATCTCTGGCACACAGTGTTGGGGCAAGGGTCCATCTGACCACTGATACCTGGTCTGCAAAGCATGGTCAGGGCAGGTATATCACCTACACTGCGCATTGGGCAAACCTGCTGACGCCTGCCAAGCATGGAATGCGTGGCTCTGCAGAGGAGTTGGTGACACCGCCACGACTTGCAGGCAGGCCTGCTGCCACCTCCTCTACTCCTCCTACTCCATCCTCTTCCATAACCTCCTCAGCTGAGTCCTCTTCTGCTGCTGCATCTTGCTCCACATCAACGGCACCCCCCCAGTTCCCCAGATACTATTCCACATCCCGGATACGGCAGTGTCATGCCGTCTTGGGGTTGACTTGCCTCAAAGCAGAGAGTCACACCGGGCCAGCACTCCTGTCCGCCCTGAACGCACAGGTGGATCAATGGCTGACTCCGCACCAACTAGAGATTGGCAAAGTGGTTTGTGACAACGGAAGAAATTTGTTGGCAGCATTGAATTTGGGCAAGTTGACGCATGTGCCGTGCATGGCACATGTGTGTAATCTGATCGTACAACGCTTTGTCCATAAGTATCCAGGCTTACAGGACGTCCTGAAGCAGGCCAGAAAGATGTGTGGCCATTTCAGGCGTTCCTACACGGCCATGGCGCACTTTTCAGATATCCAGCGGCGAAACAACATGCCAGTGAGGCGCTTGATTTGTGACAGCCCCACACGTTGGAATTCAACACTCCTAATGTTCGACCGCCTGCTCCAACAAGAAAAAGCCATTAACGAGTATTTGTATGACCGGGGTGCTAGGACAGCCTCTGCGGAGCTGGGGATTTTTTTGCCACGTTACTGGACGCTCATGCGCAATGCCTGTAGGCTCATGCGTCCTTTTGAGGAGGTGACAAACCTTGTCAGTCGCACCGAAGGCACCATCAGCGACATCATACCATTTGTTTTATTCCTGGAGCGTGCCCTGCGAAGAGTGCTGGATCAGGCCGTAGATGAGCGTGACGAGGAAGAGGAAGAGTTGTGGTCACCATCACCACCAGAAACAGCCTTATCAGCATCGCTTGCTGGACCTGCAGCAACGCTGGAAGAGGATTGTGAGGAAGAGGAGTCAGAGGAGGAATGTGGCTTTGAGGGGGAGGAGGAAGACCAATCACAACAGGCATCCCAGGGTGCTCGTTGTCACCTATCTGGTACCCGTGGTGTTGTACGTGGCTCGGGGGAAGAACATATCTTCAGCGAGATCACTGAGGACGAGGAACGGGACATGACTAGCTCGGCATCCAACCTTGTGCAAATGGGGTCTTTCATGCTGTCGTGCCTGTCGCAGGACCCTCTAATAAAAAGGCTGAAGGGGAACGACCTGTACTGGGTGTGCACGCTACTAGACCCCCGGTATAAGCAGAAAGTGCCTGATTTGTTACCAAATTACCGCAAGTCAGAAAGGATGCAGCAGGTCCAAAACAAATGAACAAGTATGCTTTACACAGCATATAAGGGTGATGTCACAGCACAAGGGCAATATAACAGGGGAAGAGGTGAAAGTAATCCACCTCCCATGACCACGCCGGCAAGGACAGGATGTTTAAAAGACGTGTTGTTGATGGAGGACAGGCGGACCTTTTTCAGTCCTACGCATCGCATCAGCCCTTCGGGATCCACCCTCAGAGAACGACATGACCGGCAGGTAGCAGACTACCTCGCCTTAACTGCAGATATCGACACTCTGAGGAGCGATGAACCCCTTGACTACTGGGTATGCAGGCTAGACCTGTGGCCTGAGCTATCCCAATTTGCAATTGAACTTCTGGCCTGCCCCGCTTCAAGTGTCCTGTCAGAAAGGACCTTCAGTGCAGCAGGAGGTTTTGTCACCGAGAAGAGAAGTCGCCTAGGGCAAAAAAGTCTAGATTGCCTCACCTTTATAAAAATGAATGAGGGATGGATCCCGAAGGGACTGACACTGGGCGATACATTCGACTGAAAAAGGCCTGATGAGATGAGCTGCCTTCGGCTATAAATGGTCCACACGCTGCTGTATGTTATCTGTGAATGCCGGATGACTTGCGTGAATTATCAGCCACCAACTAGGGTTCAAGAAGAGGCAATGTTTTATGGCACTTTCTGCCTGGGGAACAAAGGTCAATTTTTCTGGCCGCTGCAACAGCAGCGGCTGCAACAATATCTAATTTTTGAATTTCAATTTTTATGCCAGAAGGTGTACGGCATGTAATGGAAAAGAAAGCATATTGAACAGTCTTGCATAACACAACAGTTGTGCAAAAATACATATTTACAATGAAGACATTTTGTTAAAATTAGGTGGCTAGGCCTTCTTTTTTTTACTTTTTTGGTTAATACATTTTCTTTTTTTTTACTGTGATTGCAATTTTTAAGAGAAACCTAAGACATGGTAAAACAGACAATAGTAAAGAGTATATCAGCAGTTAACACCAAAGTCCTATTATCTATCATCACTCCAGCAGTAGCTTATTATTTACAATATCTAACCTGCTCAATCGCCCTTGGGTTACCCTAGGGCAGGCTTCAGTAGGCGACCTCTCCTTTCCTTGGATGATTTTGCCGCTGGTTGCTTCTGAAGGGTCTCCTCCAGGGCTCCCCCACTTCGGTCTTTCCCCCTGAGTCGCTTCAACCATTAACAAATGTTTTATTATATTAGGGGGGCACTAAATGGGGATGTTATCCAGGGATCCCAAATTGTCTGGAACTGGGTGATTCTATCCAAGACTACATGGTTAAATCTCTCGTTGAGCAGTAAATAGTTGATTTTTTTTAATTAATTCCTGAAAGTTTTAATTTGGAGTTTTCCAACTACTAGCTATGTGTATTTTTTCTTTCAAAAAATATTTTATTAGGTCAATCTTAAACATTTTAGAAGCTAGTAAGCATGTTTCTTCCCATAGTCTTATGACCGCCGAACACTCCCACCAGACATGAATAAATGTAGCCTCATTACCACTGTTCCTAAAACATGAGCCGCTCCGTTATGGATCCCATTTATTAGCTTAAAAGGAGTAATATATGTCCTGTGTAGGACCTTTATTGAAGTCTCAAGCAGACTATAATTTAAAGATCCCCTACTTAAGCTTTGCCAACTTTTATCCCATGTGCTATCTGCCAACTCGGTGCCCAAATCCCTCTCCCTGGCTTTGGTATAGTCTGGTTTGTTTGCCCATGAGTTTTCATTAAATAGTTCATACATGAGGCTAATAATACCAGGCTGAAAGGGTGAATCCCTAAATTTTTTGAGTAGCCAGGTGTTTCTTTGGGGGGTTCCCCTACCACTTATCGTATATATAAAATGATGTATCCTGCAAAAATTATAGTGTTCAGCCAGGGGTAAATTGTATCTATCTCTCACCCACTCAAAGGTCATTATTTTGTCGTCACGCCACCATGGACCAACCCTTAGTAGGTTCTGAGACTTCCACCAACTGAGAGAGCTTTCCAGAAGATGTATCTTAAAGTGGGGATTGGGTACGATAGGGGTAAGATCTGATACCCGAGTGTCCAGTTTTTGTGTCCAGTTCATCTCCGTCCATATTTTTAATGAGTGCTTAATCAATGGGTTTTTCAAGTTTCTCAAAAAAGTATACAGGCCTGGAATCCATATTACTGTATCCCATGTATAAGGTGACATGCTTACATTTTCCATAAATACCCAGAGCGGCTGATGTGTTTTGGAGAATGCGCCAGAGGAATGAAAGCTAGCTGCGCTGCCTTGTAATACAGTTTGAGATTCGGGTCCCTACCCTCTTTTGGAAAGACTATGAGGTCGGCCTGATTCAATTAAGGGGGCATAGGTTCTCCATTTAGTATAGCGTTAAACAAAGATGTTAGGTGCGGGGGTAAGCAAGGGCTCAAATTTCTTATAGTACAGATGAGTAAAACCGTCTGGCCCTGGGGACTTGCCAAATTTAAGATCTTGGATTGTAGATTTAACTTCCTCTTGGGATATGTCTAGGTTCAAGCTGTCCAATTGAGGTACAGGTATTTTGTGGACTTCTTGCTGTAGTAGGAAGGACTCTGTCAGATCCGCTGCAGCGGGATTGGGATGAATATATGGTCTGATCGAAGTTTTGAAATGTTTCTTGGATAGCATTGGGGCTAAAGGAGGTTTGGCCATCAGGTAGTCTAAAGATACCGTATATTATGTCCTCTCTTGGGGGGTAAAGACACTAATAATTCCTCCAATAAAATTCTGCTTTTTTTTGTGGGCAAGGTCCCTGGTTAGCCCCTTGGGTTATCTGTTAAAAAGAGTGGTGCAGAGACTGTGGTGGCTGTTAGCCTCCTTGTCCCTGTGTGGCCGTTTAGAATCACTGCTGCTGCATGTTTCAGCTTTATTAAGGTGTAATTGTACAGCGTTTGACTCAAGTAGCTGCCTGTGCTGGGTCAGTTTGGCTTAATTGCTGGGCCCTTTTCCTGCCAAGATGGCGACCGTCAGTCCATGGGCCTCTATGTCCCCTTCACTACCTTTGTCCCCGCTTGTGTGCTTATTTGGGATGGCCCCCCTTTATATCTCCGGCCCGTGGCCTTGTAAGGGTCGCCCCCTCAATCTCTGAGTGTGGATATGCAGGGATGGGGTGTTGAATGAGGCCTACCTTCTTCTCTGCTCGCTGCAAGATCAACAATACCTAATTTTTCAGGCATGTGTACATGCCTAATTTTTCTGGCCTCTGGTGCTGCACTGTGGCTTCAACAACCAAACCCCAAAAAAAGGCACATAACAGGGATTAAACTGATAGGAGTAGTACTACTTAACACACCACTCATATCTGGTGTAACAGTAGTGTACATTTAAAACACAAAAAAAAATTCTACTGTAACAGATTGCATAGCAGTTAGTTGTCTGCAAGCGTGTGTGTCAGACCTACAGCGTCTACTCTACCAACTTCTGCAAGTGCACAGTGCCACTCATATCTGTTGTCACAGTAGCTTGGACGCATAGTACCGATCTGTCAAAACCTGTAATGATGAATGAGGTCTAGAGTAGCCTGGTTCCCTTATCCTCTACAGGTTAAGACCTAATGTTTGGGTGACTCCAGACCAACACATGAGTACAAGCAGCACACAAACTCAAAGCCGCCATCCTCCTCCTGGTGCAGCATCATAAGCCACATCCACCACTGCTGTCCTCCTTGCCCCCTCTCAACCATCCGCCACTCCGTCTCTCGCCTTGAGCAGTTCCTGCTCATCTGCCCATAGTCAGGTGCCTGTAAAGGACATGTTTGAGCGTAAGAAGCTAATGTCACAAAGTGCCCCAAAATTGAAGTGATACGACCAACAAAGCATCTTTTTCCATCTCCCAGTTCTAAAAATCCAGGCCTTATACACGCCCCCTGATAGGTAACGTAACAAGTATTAAACTGATAAGAGTAGTACTTACAAACACGTCACTCCTATCTGGTGGCACCTTTGACTGCACGTGCCGTGCCCCAAAATTGAAGTGATACGACCAACAAAGCATCTTTTTCCATCTCCCGGTTCTAAAAATCCAGGCCTTATACACGCCCCCTGATAGGTAACGTAACAAGTATTAAACTGATAAGAGTAGTACTTACAAACACGCCACTCCTATCTGGTGGCACCTTTGACTGCACGTGCCGTGCCCCAAAATTGAAGTGATACGACCAACAAAGCATCTTTTTCCATCTCCTGGTTCTAAAAATCCAGGCCTTATACACGCCCCCTGATAGGTGACGTAACAAGTATTAAACTGATAGGAGTGGCGTGTTTGTAAGTACTACTCTTATCAGTTTAATACTTGTTACGTCACCTATCAGGGGGCGTGTATAAGGCCTGGATTTTTAGAACCAGGAGATGGAAAAAGATGCTTTGTTGGTCGTATCACTTCAATTTTGGGGCACGGCACGTGCAGTCAAAGGTGCCACCAGATAGGAGTGGCGTGTTTGTAAGTACTACTCTTATCTGGTGGCACCTTTGACTGCACGTGCCGTGCCCCAAAATTGAAGTGATACGACCAACAAAGCATCTTTTTCCATCTCCCGGTTCTAAAAATCCAGGCCTTATACAACCCCCCCTGATAGGTGACGTAACAAGTATTAAACTGATAAGAGTAGTACTTACAAACACGCCACTCCTATCTGGTGGCACCTTTGACTGCACGGGCCGTGCCCCAAAATTGAAGTGATACGACCAACAAAGCATCTTTTTCCATCTCCTGGTTCTAAAAATCCAGGCCTTATACACACCCCCTGATATGTGCTGTAACAGGTTTTAAACTGATAAGAGTAGTACTACTTAACACACCTTATAATAATGCAGAGAGAGGCAATGCAGTGAGAGGAGTCTGAAGAAGAGGAGTCAGAGGAGGAAGGTGGCTTTGAGGAGGTGGAAGACCAAACACAGCAGGCGTCCCAGGGGGCTTTTTGTCACCTTTCGGGGACCCTTGGTGGTTGGGTGGAGGAAGAGACCTTCAATGACATCAGTGAGGACAAGGAACGGGACATGGCTAGCTTGGTATCCAACCTTGTGCAAATGGGGAGTTTGCGGTTGTGCAAATGGACTGTTTGTGGTTGTTTGAGATGCGTTAAACGGGGAGTTTGGTCTCTCACTGTGAAGCGGGCCTAACCCTTACACTACCTGATCGATACAACATCATACCTGATGTTTTAAAGCACGTTATTCCAAACAATTTAGGAATGTTAGGTAATTTATGCCCTTTATGGCTTAAAACCAGACTCTGCATCAACTATGTAATTTTCCATGGGAGTTTTGCCATGGATCCCCCTCCAGCATGCCACAGTCCAGGTGTTAGTCCCGTTGAAACAACTTTCCCATCACTATTGTGGCCAGAAAGAGTCCCTGTGGGTTTTAAAATTCGCCTGCCCATTGAAGTCTATGGCGGTTTGCCGATGTTCGCAGGTTCGCGCACATTTGCTGGGGTTTGCGTTCGAGGTTCGAGAACCGAATATTTTATGTACGCGACATCACTACCTGTAAGCTTATCCTGGTGATTGTATCACCTATAACCATTTGCTGTAAACGCTCAGACTGTTTATCTGCTGAAGACCCCCTGTATTTGTTTATTTAGGTGGGGCTGAGTGAGTCATAATCACAATACATACACTTTATATGTCATTTTAACCAAAAGTAATAGGGCAGACTGTTCCTCCATGAGCAACCTCAAAGTAGCTACTGCTTTATCTGAGCTGCAACTGGAGATGAAAGGAATAAATATAAAACATTTCTATAATATATATATATATATATATATATATATATATATATATATATATATATATATATATACACACATATAATGGTTGTCAAACTGCAATTCGTCATCACGCTTGCGTCAAATCGCAGTTTGACAACTATGATTGCCGCAACAGTGCGTGCATGAAAAATGCTTACGCTGTGTAATGCGCAATGGGCTGCGCATGTGCATTGTGGCGCGACGAGGGAGGAGGAGGGGAGACACACAAGGAAAGAAGGGGAAGACACAGAGGAGAGTGTGGAGACGTAGGGGAGGGGTGGAGAGACCCAGGGGAGGGGGAAAAGACACAGGGAAGAGACACAGTGGAGGGAGAGGTGGGGGCAAGAGACACAGGGGAGGGAGAGGTGGGGCCAAGAGACACAGGGGAGGGAGAGGTTGGGACAAGAGACACAGGGGAGGGAGAGGTTGGGGCAAGAGACACAAGAGAGGGGAGGAAAGAGATGGGGGGAGACACAAGGGAGGGAGAGGAGGGGGAAAATGAGAGGGAGGAAGTAGACAGAGGGAGAGACTGGCAATGAGCGCCGAAGGCACTCATTGCGAGGCCGGTTATGAGCGCCAAAGGCTTTCCTCCAGTGTAGCCGTTTCCATTTAACATGCTGCTCAATCATCGACTATATGTACAGTAAAGTAAAAAGACAAATGAAAAAATACAAAGTGTGTGTTCTTTAAAAAAAAAAAAGTCGAACACTGTAAAGCCTGTACTGCATCTCATGACATCGCTTTAAGAACAAGAAGAGAAGGAAGAAATTAAGAGCAGATAGAGTTGCTAGAATGTTTCCTATTGGTGCCCAATATTGTCTATGCTCCAACTCCAGTACAATTTCAGCAGATACTGCCATTTTACTAGACTTAAACTAAAAGGATTGGTTAAGTTAAGTGACTGGAAGTGACAAACAAGAGAGTGGGTTATTACACATAGTAACCTGTAATATAGTAACAGCATGCTCAGTAACAAGCTCATATGGGGTACTAGTGTGTGTGGTACTATAAATAATTATTGAGGTACAAATGTCAATCTCCTACACCCATGTGCACTAGTGTTCAGCCAGTAACTTGCACACATATATAACCTACCCATAATCCAGACCAGTATATGTAGTCCTTCTGAGCCTTCTTTTGGATGAAACCAACAAGGGGGGAGAATACAATAAGGAGAGGGCAAACACAAATATTCAATATCAACAGGTATATTCCTAAAGCATGGACTGTCCCATGCAGATCCATCCGGCCATGGTAAGGAGTCCGCCATCATGTCCCAAACATAGTGGCAATAATCACAGTAGTACCTTGATGTCTAAGCATTTGAATGGCCTCTATATGGCCTTCAAGTGTAAGGCATTCTAAAGTCTTTAAGGCTTTTTACATGACATGTATCATCATATATTTATAACATACTCTTTAAGTACTACACTTGAAGACAGGTAAATCAATGTATTACCTTTTATATGCAATTATTCTGCAGTGAATTGGTGCCATTTTAGTTTTGATCTACTAGCTGAGGTAGAAGGGGACAATGAAGCTCCCATCTAAATCTGCCAGTGCTTTCAAAATTAATTATCTTTCCATTAGTCCTATTACGACTCTTTCTAACAACATTTTGCCCATTCTCAAGCTTAGTTATTCAATGAACCATATCGAAAAATTTTAACACAATGATCGTTTTAGAGTAACAAAACTTGTTTTGGAGTCCGCTTCTTATTCCTCTTTTCCTTAAAGTGCCATGATTTAAAGGGATCTCCCGCTTGCCCCTTTCACACTGGCCTTTCTTTATGGGGCCGGATTCAAATCCTACTGCAATACCTTTGTCCCTGAAAAACAAACCCCTCACCCGCAAATCATGTTTGTTCATCACTTGAAATAGATAAGAGTGTTTTGTGCACTTTTGAACCTGGTAGACAAAACCCCTCTCACAATGCAGAAAAAATACTCCATGAATTAAAAAAGATATCCTTAGAAAATCTGTTAAAGAGCCAATTCAGGCCCGAAACAATCTAAAGTCTATTTATAGCGATAAACATTTCTCTGGGTGCATTATTTATGACCCCCAGAACAAAACGACTATTATCTGGCATTTAAGTGTTTGAAACTTTGCGTGGGCTTCCCTGAAATGTGCTGGGGTCTAAGATTCAAACTGAGTCTTGTTCAATGAAAGTCTTTATCTGCCCGTAGGAATAACCCCATGAGACTCATTGCCTAACACAGCGTTTTTACAGATTTCTATGAGGCAGTAAGTCATTTAACATTTTACTGAAAGGACAAGAATTAATAAAATTCCCAAAATGGTGTAAATATTGAATAATCCTAATTTATTATCTGTTAACCTTTTAAATAAAGTTGTAATTAAAAAGACATCACCTCAGATGCTTTAAAGGGTCACTGTAGTGTATGTATATATGGCATCTAGCATAACAAATGCAATATAACAAACATAACATCACATATTATAATTGATAAAACTACGAGTCGTCATCACGCTGTTTGCGCAGTACGTACGTCTTAGCGAGGCGAGCCATTAAACCCGTAGCACTTACACAAGACTTACTTAGAAAAAAAAATACAAGATGCCGCAGGCGCTCATCACTGGCGAGGCGAGCCGTTAAACCCGTAGCACTTAGGCAATGAGCGCTGAAGGCGCTCATTGCCAGCGAGCCTCGCGTAGCAAGGCGAGCCGTTAAACCCGTAGCACTTAAACAAGACGCGGGACTTAGAAAAAAAAATACGAGATGAAAAAAATTACGAGATTAGCGGCGGAACAAAAACAATAAAAAAACACTAAATACACATAAAAAAATTACAAAAATATCACTTACAGCATGGGGAAAAAGGCAGGACGTCTGTGAGTGATGTGGAACTCTAATTAAACTCGATTTTGACGATTTAGAAACATCGAAAGTTGCCTAAGCGAGAACAAAATGGCCGCCGAAAAAAATGAAAACGAGGCTACACTACCACGAAGTGCGTAAAACACAGCCAGAGGCGTATGTGGTCGAGAAATACCGATAGGAAGGCTGCTAAAAAACTGCGCAATGCGTAAAACAGACACTAACGACGCCATTTTACGACACAAACTTACACATTTACACATTAACAGGGTGAAATGGCGGATTTCCCACCTAAAAAAACGGATTTGTCTCGCGCACAAAGCCTATATATAGGGCACACTTGACACATAACTGACACTTTCTCCTCAGCTGATGACAGTCTGACTGGACATTTTCTGATGCTGGAAAATCTCAAGAGATTGTTAGCTCTTCAGGATACTGCTTCATGAAGATTACATTAAAAAAGGTAAATTACATTAATAATCATTAATAATTAATTATTTAATTAATTTTTAAATAATAAAATAAATGAGAGGAAAAAAGAAATTGAAATGTATTTAATTTACAAATAATATCGTGCTTACCTGTTTGAAAGAATTGAAAAAATAATTAATAATGTACTTTAATTTTTTAATTACTCATTAGTAATCATTAATATCAAAAAAGGTTAATGTTTAATAATGTGCATAAAAAAAATGGAACACATTGATTCATTATTTATTAATGTACATTATTTTAGTAATTCAGTTGTAAGATATTCATTATAAAATACCCCCCCCCCAAAAAAATAATTATGTATTATAGTCATGCTTACATCTTGACGTTATATTTAGTCAGACATTAATTTAATATTAATGGACATTAATTGATTCTTCTGTAAAGACTAACAATAAAAAAAGGTCAAAGAAAAAAAACTGTGATGACGTGGATTGAATAATCCGGATTAATTAAAATATTAAAAATAATGTCATTTCTTTTGAACACTTTAAGTGACGCTGCAGCTGAATCAACACACACAGTGACCTTTTCAGCCTTTCAACAGCACCTTTACAGGTATATCATTCAATTATGTACTTGGGGGCAAAAAACATTTATGAATCTTCATAGTTGAAATTGATGACAGTTACATTATTAAGCTGTATTAATATTAGTAAGCAGGACCGAAAAAATACATTGATGAATATTGATTTCATGTTTTTAATCTATGCAAAAATATCTGTGTTCATGCTGATTGATTGATATATTAATTTCATGTTTTTAATCTATGCAAAAATATCTGTGTTCATACTGATTGATTGATACAGATGAAGCAACATATTATATATTAATTTAATATTTTTGCACACTTTCAGCGGACCTGCAGCTGAACGAACACAGAGAGTGACGTTTGGAGGCATTGAACATCATAAGGATAATCTTGACAGGTATAGAATTTAATTATATTACTACAGCAAAAAAAAAAGATTTTACAATACATTCAGGAATATGCTTTTAGTTTTTTAATCTATCCAAATATATGTCTGTTGATAATGATTGAATGATACGGATGAAGCAAAATATTCAAAAGGATTTCATTCTTATTTCACAGTTTCATCGGATCTGCAACTGAATCAACACACAGAGTGACGTTTGCAGCCTTTGAACACCATAAAGATCACCTTCACAGGTATAACATTTAATTCTAAAGCGATGGAACAAAAAAGGCTACATTACATTTGGATAAAATGGATAGCACTTATTGATTAATTAACGTATAATAATATTTTCAAAGGTTACAAGACTTGAGAAAAAAAGTAATTAAATGTATGCAGTGAAGTCAATCAAGAATGAATGGAATTGAAGGATTAATAATTACGTTAGAAAAATATATATATGTGCAGCCCTTTGCTATTTAATATATGTCAATAAAAAAGTATTGAAATGGTTTTATTTATTTCATTGAAAAAAAGTACAAGATTTAAAACAATTGAAGAGTCTGTTACAATACATGTATACTTTGTTAAAAGATATTTAGGTTTCAGCTTCTTATTGAGAATATAAGTAACTTTGAAAGTTCAACATTTATCCCATTTTTTAAAACACTCAATAACGGATATTCATATTACTTTAGTAATTAATTCATAATTACCTTGGAAAAATATATATATGTGCAGGCCTTTGATATTTAATATATGTCAATAAAAAAAAGTATTGAAATGGTTCCATTTATTTCATTGTAAAAAAGTAAAAGAATTTAAAATGGTGGATTAGTTCATTCAGCCAATTTAATGTAACATTGGAAACAGGTAAAAACAATATGTACATAAAACAAACAACAAAGAATAATTACATTTCTATTTACAATTACAGATTAAAATGGCGGATAATGTAGAAGACAAAATTGAACGCAAAAGAAGATTGGCAAGGGAAAGGAAGCAAAGGTGGAGAGATGCACAGTCACCGGAAACTTCCCAACGCTTGAGAGAAGAAGATCGACAGAGACTTTTAAATAAAAGAAAAATGAGTAAGAAAGCAGCAAGTGAGTGTGCTGGGGCTTCCAAGAAAAGAAAAAGTAAACAAAAACATGTCTGTGAACCATTGCCCAATGATACTATATTGCCTACTGACTCCAATGTGGAGACACATGACACCAATGTAGATAGAGATCAGAACAACTTTCTATATGTTGAGAAAGTGCATGACAATGTGTTTAGTAGAGCACTACGAGTAGATACTCATTATTGTGGATTACTTAATGTTGTTTGTCAGTTTTGTGGGGCCTATCATTTTCTAAAGCAAAGACCTACTGAAGGAGATTTCATTAGTTGCTGTCAGAAAGGAAAGGTAAGACTTCCACTAAGACCCCCATTTCCAGATTATTTAGAAAGTATCATGGGCGATCCAACATTTCCAAATTATTCTAATTAAAAAAAAAAACATAAGGTCTTATAACAGTGCAATTTCTTTTGCTTCAATGGGTGCCACATTAGCAGAAAATGTACCAGGACATGGTCCTTACTGTTTTAGAGTTCAAGGTCAAATTTACCACCAAACTTCACATTTACATCCACAAGGAGGAGAGCAAAGGAAATTTGCACAGTTATATGTCTTAGATACAATGGAAGCTGCGGAACAAAGAATGTCGCTCGCAGAAAATAAACAGTGTTTGCGCATAGTCTTTGAACAGCTGGATAATATTATGGCTAAAAACCCATACAGTCAAGCTTACAAACAATTAGCACAGCTTGAAAAAGAACAACAGGAACATGCTCAAAGACATCAATTGGCAACGCCAAGAGAAAATATGGTGTTAAAAAGAGATCACAACACTGATCAAAGACAATATAATTTACCAACAGTAAATGAGGTTGCCATGGTGTTTAAAAATAAAGATGGTGAACCACCTTTTCAGCGGGATATTAGAATATATCCACGCAATGAAGAACAGCCATTTATCAACATAAATATATTAAGTTGTAATTTAGATCCAATGACATATCCCATTTTCTTTCCAAATGGGGAACCTGGATGGGAACCAAAATTACAATTGCAAAGTTATCCCAATAGTAAAGTTCATGTTAGATGCAATATTTCGATGCTAGAATATAAGGTGGCACAAACTGCTATTCGTGATTCTTTTAATCCAATTTTAAGTGGGGGCAAACTCACTCAACAATGGATTATTGATTCATATCTACAAGTTGAAGCCAATAATCTAAATTTCATTAAATTTCAACAAAATAAGTTACGAGTAGAACAGTATTGGGGATTGATCGATTATGTTGCGGAATTGGCTTCCAACAGAGACATTCCAGCTGGAAGAGCTATTATTTTGCCATCCAGTTTCCAAGGATTTCCTCGCAATATGCGAGAAAGATATAATGATGCCATGGCTATTGTCACAAAATTTGGAAAACCAGATTTATTTATTACATTCACATGTAATCCTCAATGGCCAGAGATCAAGGAAAATTTGCATCTGGGACAAACGTCTTCTGACCGACCAGATTTAGTGGCAAGAGTATTCAAAATCAAACTCAATTCATTAATACATGATATCACTAAAGCACACTTATTTGGACAATGTGTGGCTATTGTTTATACCATTGAATTTCAAAAAAGAGGACTGCCACATGCTCAAATACTTTTAATACTGCAGGAAAAAGATAAGTTGAATACCGCAGAGAGAGTGGATTCAGTAATTTCAGCTGAATTGCCCGAGCAAGAAAAATATAACAAACTTTGGGAGATTGTTACACACAGAATGATTCATGGCCCATGTGGAGAGATGAATCATAATTCACCATGTATGGAAAGTAAAAAATGTACTAAAGAATTTCCAAAACAATTTCAAATGCAAACTTATGCAAATTGTGATGGATACCCTTTGTATAAAAGAACACAAGGACAAACAGCTATTATCCGTGGGCAAAAGGTTGATAATAGATTAGTCGTTCCATACAATCCACATTTGCTCATCAAGTACAATGCACACATCAATGTGGAAGCTTGCACTTCTATTAAATCAATCAAGTATGTGTATAAATATATATACAAAGGATATGACGCAGCAACTGTTGTTGTGCAAGGTGCTGCAAACGAAAATGAAAATCCAATTTTACATGACGAACTATCAAATTATTTAGATGCTCGCTATGTGAGTGCTCCTGAAGCAATGTGGCGGCTTCTGAAATTTGAGATGCATGATCGGTCACATGCTATCTATCGTTTAGCTGTACATTTGCCTCAAAGTCAGTTTGTTTGCTTTACTGCAGGAAATGAAAGAACTGCATTAGATCAAAGTGAACACAGATATACCACACTTACTGCATGGTTTAAATTAAACTGCCACGATACGCAGGCCAGACAATTTTTATACATAGAAATACCATATCACTATGTATTTGTAAATGGTCTATGGCGACAACGAAGAAGAGATACACATAAAATTATACCACGGATTTATGCCGTCAGTCCAAGGGACATTGAATGTTTTAGTTTAAGATTACTTCTTTTACATG
The DNA here is from genome assembly GCA_027410445.1 of Discoglossus pictus. Classification (NCBI taxonomy): domain Eukaryota; kingdom Metazoa; phylum Chordata; class Amphibia; order Anura; family Alytidae; genus Discoglossus; species Discoglossus pictus. The sequence goes on from CM050169.1 coordinate 26,005,011, forward strand.
TTCCCGGTGCACAGAGTTTTGAGCATTTACGTACAGTGAATGACATAGTTTATGATACATTCCTATTAGCTGCAATACATCAAAACTTCATAGCTGATGATACAGAATGGGAGAGGTGTCTGGAAGAAGCAGCACTATGTCAAATGCCAAAACAAATGAGACAAAAATTTGCATTCATTTGCATCGTTTGCAATGTACCTGATGCTTTTACTTTGTGGGAAACATTTAAAATACATATGTCCGAAGACTTCTTGAAACGTTACAATGAAAACATTGATGGAAATACAAGAAATATTGTTTGCTCATGGATTAAATTGTGCAAGTTTTATAGACGTATAGATGACATACACTTTGATGATTATGACACTGAGCTACAAAAAAAAAATGAAGAAAAACTGGCAACTTTAAATACTTTACAGTTGATTTGGATCAGACCACAACAGTCTGAATTAGATATCTGCTCCTTCTCCCAATTAGTGTTGGATGTGCACATTCCAGAGAAATAAGACACAGACACGGTGTTTCTGTATAATAATTCTCAAAGCGCTCTATTCCAAAATGGCAATGTACAAGTTCATATATAAAAATGTTATCTGATCAAACGTCACATGATTCCTTTGTCTAGGAATTAATAGCTTTATTGATTAGTTCAAAATTGCTGCAGTGTGTTGTCATCATAGTGGTCAGTTGAGGGAGGATCCGTTCATTTGTCCTTATTTGGTCACGGATGTTTGCATCATCAGGCCACTCCCAGTTGTAGTTCTTTAACCATACTGTTATGTAGTCCATCCTCCATCTTAGGTAACCTCCATTGTTAGTAATTTTCTTCTCATTTATACATATATAAGTGAGTAAGGAATGGCAGACAAACATAATAACATGAAAAGACATTTTCCTAATTATCATCCATAACAGTCCCCCCTAAAATGTACTGTTATGTTAGTAGTAAGTGTGCAACTTAAGAAAAGCAGCTGTGCTTATGTTAATGCGTGATGAGGGGTAAACTCCCCCCTAAACACTAGGTGTATATCTGTCCCTGAGGATGAGGTGCATGACTGCAAGGAAGCCCTAAACATCTGTGCTGTGAACGCCTTTTCTTCTTTGTACATTTGAGTAGCCATGGCTTACCCACAGCCCCTCCTGCCACTGTCACAGACAAGTCAGACGCCTTTCCCTAGCCCCTTGTATCAGGAACATGTGGGACAAGGGGTTTATGTGGAAACCTCACTCCTAGATACAATAGACCGTAACATCTTATGTGACTCCTCACAGTTGTCATCATCACAAAGTTCTCGGTGCACAAAGGTTGGTGTGACTCCAGCAACTGACTTCTTTAAATATGTTCGGACACAGGGGATAATACAACAGGTAACAAATGCAAGAATGATCAGTATTGAAAGAAAGACAATTCCAACCTATGACAATACCTTCTGCCAGTTGTTCATCCACCCAAACCATTTATCCCAATAGTCTGTGGTTCCAGAACTCTCCTTCAATTCTTGTGCCAAGTTGTTTAGTTCTTTAATTGCTACAGTAATCTTACCGTTTGGACCCATATTATCAGGTATGTAGGTGCAGCAGTTGCCAGTGTCGGGGAGCATTTTACACCCCCCCCCCCCCCCTTTTTTTTAGCATGTCTAGTGCCATTCTATTCTGGAAGGCCATGTATGATGTGGCCTTCAATTGTTCTGCAATGCCTTTTAAGGCATCCTTAGTGTAATTGACAAACCGTTGATGGTTATAGTAAATATAATTGATCCAGCCAACATTCTTGTTTACACCAATAATTGGTATGAGTGACTCGAATCCTGCTGCTACTTGGTTACGGGCTTTGAACTCACCAGGCACCCCCCTTGGGACTCCAATAGGGTCTATGTACACATGGGGGTCAAAGCCACCTTATGGGGAAGAGAGCTTTCTCTTACGTCTAGATGTTGTCAGTAGGGTGTATGTGGTGAGGTATCAGCTTGGATGGGCACTATGTGCACTGGCATTATGACCTTTGCCAGGGTACACTCACCATAACGGCTACCCTCTAGTATTGATCTGAGCTTCATGTTCCCACATATGCAATGTATGTCTTCCAGAGCTTGTGTCTGATTGATTAGTAATGTGTACCATCTCAATATGTGTGACAAAATCCACCTGGGAACTTCTGCAAATTGAACCCATGAGAAACATTTCTCCTGTAACACGTATAATTTCCAGGGTATATAGCTATACCTTCACCTGGATATAGATTGTCAGTTATAATGGGATACCTGTTCTCCCATTGTTCACATTTCTTCGTACGTAGGTTCATTGACATCAGTCATTTGGGGTAATGCCTGAGTGTGTTGTACTTGCATTAGTCCTTCTGATATGAGTGGTGCATTTAGATCTCTGAGCATAAATTTACCAATCAGTCCTTTTGCTTCTCCTCTAACCCAGCCACCCATTAGGTATGTACCTGCGTCTGTGGGTCTGGGGTTCTTGATAGTCAGAGTAAGTCGCATGTTAGCTCCAGTCTTGCCATTTGGCGAGCATTTGCCTGGCTTTATTAGAGTCATACGTTCAAGTAAAGGGCTTCCACTCAAATCTGTTCTATCTAAGGCACTCTGTGGTCTGTAGCCCCAATCTGTCCCAGTGTTCCATCCTACAGCTTCCCAATGACTACAATCTTTTCCCCAAGTCTGGTCTGTAACACATATGTATATAGATGTGCTGAGAGTGTCTTCGTACAAGTTACATTGTTGAGTTACGCTTAGCTGTTGGCAACATACAACATGACAATAATCAAAGGAGAATGTGATCATATGTGTTTTAGATGGATTGTACCAAAATGTAATACCATCTTTCTTCTCACTAATGAATGCAGAAGGTTCTACTTTAGTTAAGAACAGACAGAAAAGGATATGTGTTATGATCATCATGATGTTGGCTGCTATGGGTCTGGTGCTGAAACTTTTCTTGCAATGAGATGCGTGAATCCAAGTAGGCCGTCCTTCAAGTTTAACTGAAGAACTTGAAAGGGACCATCATATCTGGATTCCAGAGGATTCTTTTCTCACAAATCTCTTGACCAGGACCCAATCTCCAGGAAGTAGTTGATGAGTACCAGTGTCTACTTCCGCATCTGGAATAGGAGAAAACACTTGTGCATGTATTTTAGTCAGTGCTTGAGATAAAGCAATCACATCAATCAATAAATACATTAGATTTACATTTCAATTGCTGAGGATAATAACACCCTAATCTAGAAGCAGACCCAAATAGGATCTCATGAGGGGACAGAGAAAACTTCCCTCCCCGGGTGTACCCCACACTTAACAGTGCTATAGGGAGACTTTCTGGCCATGAGATACCAGTTTCTTGTGCTATTTCAGCTACTGGTTTTAACTTCACCATAACTGGTGGAACCATAAGGTGTCCAACTTTGTTACAATTAAAACACTTTCTTGCTCTTGTTGGCTCTGTCTCCTCCTGCTCAGAAGACACCATAATGTGTGTAGTCTCCTTATTACCTTGTGAAGACAAGTCTCTTTTTTTTTTTTTTTTTTACTACTATTAACAAAGTCTCTAATGGCAACACCTTGTATTCAGGACGAGATGTTAATAAATCTTTCCTGATGGATTCTCTCAATCCCTCCACAAAGGCTGCTCCAAGCATCTGAGACTCGTGTCTGGAATGATATATTACCACTGACTGTTTTATCCTGTGTAATATCTGACAAATTAATAGCCTGATTTGCTATTTCATCCGTAAAGCATGCTATTAATAACTCACAGAATTCTGTATCAGCGTTGCAGACAGGCATGTAGGAGTTAACTACATGAGCATAGACAAGCAGGGGAGCGGCTCACAGAGAATCTAAAAATAACAGTATATGAGACAGAGTAACTTTCTGAAAAAAACATCCTAAATTAACGTTGCTTTTACTTTTTCTTTCGTATACTTCTTGTTCCATAGTAAAGTTTAATGAAACATTGAATGTCTCCTATAACTTCGTTTTAATAAAGATTTATATTGCCAAGGAGTAGTGGATACAGGGCACTGATTCCAGCAGAGGTAGTATAGTAGATGCTTCGTCATCGTGTTAAAAGGGGTTGGTCGTAAAGTTTATAGTCAACTCCCATTTTTCTAAGTTGGGAGCCATGATGGGGCGGTGGCTGTGTGTTAAGAGTTTCATGGTTTCTTTGTTCCAAAAACCACTATCTTGTAGCAAACACCATTCTTCTACCTGCAACCTCCCTTCTCATCTTCCCTCAATAATACAGACAGACATATTTTCATATAAAACCTAACACACACACAGAGAAGGTGGGAGGAGAAAGGGGAGTGGTCTGCTTTGCTTAACTGTAAGAGAGTGGCCAATCCCTCCTACAGTTTCTTAAAATGCAAACCGGTCACCTCCCTCTTCAAAGAGTACAGTATCGAGTAAAGTTACAAACACACAGAAACTTCAGACAAAATGTTTCAAAAGAATACATAACCAATTCTCAGAGTCTGCGTTCATGTATATATCTTGAACTATTTACTTTTTAAATCAATTTCCTCCCAGGACACACCTACTTTTACACAAACATTATTTCACGTGCAACATCATGAAAACATGAATAGAAACACTTACTGTACAAACTCCAGAAAGAATTCTCTTAACTAAGATACGTCCTTGAAAGAGTTAAACAAAATGGGAGGGGGAGTATATTCTCCTTTCTCGCAGTCTGTGTCTTTTGACCTTGAATCACACACAGCTGCACAGAAATCAGTTTTCAGCTTCAGTGTACAGGGAGAGAAATTCTAAGCTACATTTCTCACCAAAACATGCATCACAACCAGCAATGACATAGCATATAACATTATAATCATCAAACCTTTTCTGCAGAAAACTTTAGATTCAAAGATATGTGATTCGGGATTATGCAGTATTATGTGCTACAAACCGACACTGTCAGGGCTTATTGTGCTTACAAACACTATCAGTCTGCCACTGAATTATGTGTCACACATACACGTTTTAATCACCCGTAGTGAATGACAGACGTCTCTTGGGGTTACCAAGGCTACCAAGGCTTAGGACATCATGACCCCCAAGAGATATTCATCTATCCAGCATGCATAGACCCTTCCCAGGAAAAATATGCAAAGCAATCCCAATCCCCAGGGCACGTATATGCAAGCCTGTATGTGTGACTTCTGGGTTATGTGCGTCTCTGGGCACAAGTCATCCGTCTCCAGAGAGTCACACATACACGTGTATGCCCCCCGAACCACAATATCTAAGAAATCACAATCGTTTAACCCACACTACCAACAGACACACACAGGCAACAGATATCTATTATCACAGGTTTTTAAAACGGACCTTGAGCAAGCTATGCCACCTGTGCTTTGGATGCCTTTCAATAGCCGAGTGGTAGGCAAAGATAGTGGCTTGCACAGTACTAATCATCGACCTTACCAGACATATTTCATGAAGGCTCCTTCTGCTGTTGAAAGCCACCACTTCGCTCCTTCTCGGCTATTGTCAGGTCATAAACTCAAGGCCCCACGATGGGTGCCAAACTGATTTGGATCAGACCACAACAGTCTGAATTAGATATCTGCTCCTTCTCCCAATTAGTGTTTGATGTGCACATTCCAGAGAAATAAGACACAGACACGGTGTTTCTGTATAATAATTCTCAAAGCGCTCTATTCCAAAATGGCAATGTACAAGTTTATATATAAAAACGTTATCTGATCAAACGTCACATGATTCCTTTGTCTAGGAATTAATAGCTTTATTGATTGGTTCAAAATTGCTGCAGTGTGTTGTCATCATAGTGGTCAGTTGAGGGAGGATCCGTTCATTTGTCCTTATTTGGTCACGGATGTTTGCATCATCAGGCCACTCCCAGTTGTAGTTCTTTAACCATACTGTTATGTAGTCCATCCTCCATCTTAGGTAACCTCCATTGTTAGTAATTTTCTTCTCATTTATACATATATAAGTGAGTAAGGAATGGCAGACAAACATAATAACATGAAAAGACATTTTCCTAATTATCATCCATAACACAGTTACAAGCATTTCATGCCATCACAAATGCTACAGATGATGAAATGGTCAAAGACCGGTATTTCTATCTAGACGGCCCGGGTGGATCAGGGAAAACTTATCTGTACAATTGTTTGATGAGTTATATTCGATCACAGGGTCAGATAGCTATGCCATTTGCAACAACTGGAATTGCTGCACTTTTGTTAGACGGTGGTAGAACTGTGCATAGTGGATTTAAGCTGCCAGTTCCCATTTTGGAAACATCAGTGTCAGATATTCGACTGAATTCTTTACAAGCAAAAAAATTTAAAAATACAAAACTAATCATCATAGACGAGGCTATAATGATGTAATGTCATGCTCTGCAATGTATTGACAGATTCTTAAAAGAAGTGATGGATAATAAGTTGCCATTTGGTGGAAAGGTGATGCTGTTAGGAGGAGATTTTAGGCAAACATTACCTGTTGTGCCACATGGAAATAGAACGGAGATCATTGAAACATGTATCAAGACAAGTAAACTGTGGAAAATATTTACACATCTGAAATAAGAATTAAATATGAGATCGGAAGGCCAAAATGAATTCAATGATTTGTTCATTAAAATCGGAGAAGGAAAACATCCACAAATACATGATTTACCAAATGATACCATTCAAATTTCATCAGAAATCGTTTGCAACAAATCACTCATATCAGCCATATTTCTAAACACTCTTAATAACGAGGATTACTCAGACATTGCAAACAAAGTGATATTAACATCAAACCGTATAGATGCTTTGAATGTAAATAATGACATTTTACAATACATAAATGCACCACAAAATAATTATTACAGTGCAGATTCAGTACTGGCTGATGATAAAGACAGTGAATTGAATTTTAGTATTGAATTTATTAATTCTTTAACATCATCTGGAATGCCACCACATATTTTACAATTGAAAAAAAGTCAATTGTCATGTTATTGAGAAATATGAATCCCAAAAAAGGACTTTGTAAAAGATTATTTTATACATGCAGAAATTATAATTGGGACCCATAAAGGTGAATGAGTTTTTATACCAAGAATTGATTTAGCTCCAAGTGAGAGTGATTTGCCTTTTGTCCTTCAAAGGAGACAATTTCCAGTTATCATGGCATCTGCCATGACCATCAATAAATCCCAAGGACAAACTTTTAAGTCTGTTGGTATTTATTTCAAAGAACCAGTTTTTGCACATGGACAACTCTATGTTGCTTTTTCAAGGTGCACGAATCCAAAGGAAATTAAAGTGCATGTTGAAGAAAACAAAAGTCAGGGTCATTTATTGGAAGATGGATGCGTTTATACAAAAAACATTGTGTACTATGAGGTGCTGTAAATATAGAGGACAGTGGTTTCATTTCCATGACAACATTTTATGCTACTCGATCTGATTGCAGAAAACCACTATTTCAATATGAAACTCTATAGAATGGCAAAAAAAACATAGAGAACAGTGGTTTTACTTCCAGTACAAAATTTAGGTACTCTGGGACTCTTTAAATAGGGGACCACTATTTCACTTAGGAAACTCTATGTGCCATTTGCACAAAGTACAACCAGAACAAAAAAAAACAACAGTAAAACACCCTTAAACAGATTGGAATGGTTTAAAAGTTACTTTTTCACATGATTGGTCCCACAAAAAAATTATCTGACATTTTATTCACTTGCAAGGGTTAAATGTTATTGTTTTATGCTACTATTTCACATGTTAAATGTGCATTTGCAAAGTTTGGGAAAGTTATTTCAATATATATGTGATATAGTCAAAGATGTATATTACTACAAGTTTCAGCATTTGATAATACTTTGAACTGTAGAATTCAAAGATAGAGTACTGATTCAGGGAGTAATCCGATCGCCAGTTAATGGGGTCAGGAAGGATTTTTTTTTTTTTCCTCCGATACAATTGGAAAAGTTGAAATGGGGGTTTTTATTGTTTGCCTTCCTCTGGATTCAATGCCAATTTAGTTTAACAAGAGTTTAACAAAAATGTAATGAATGTGTTAAAACAATTTAGTTACTCAAAGTTAACATAGTCCGCAATTACTCATGGATCAATATCAGTGTTAGTGTAAGTGTTAGTATTGTTAAAAAAAAAGTTTAAAGATTGTTTAATATACAAGTTGCATGTTACAAACTTTGATGTTATACTTTACAATATGTATGTATGAAAAATTCACACATTGTTATATTTTTAAATATATATATTAAAAGACTGAAGATTGAAAAAAAAATGAAACATGTTGGTTAAATATAAGTTGAAAGTTAAAAAAATAAAAAGTTAAATTCAAAACTTAGTATTTATTTGTATATAAAAAAAAAGGTGACAAATGTATGAGACTCATATTGTGTGGCAAACAATTTTCACAGCATTAACATTTTATTGACCGTCATTTTTTGACGGGCAAGTCGCAAGTAAATAATATTTCTTAACTTTTTCTTTCATGTAAGGGCTGCCATGTTGACTTTTCTCTCTTTTATTAGAGCATCACTGTGTGAGGTAGGTGGGCAGCAAGCTGTGCACATAGCATGGCCTACTGCTTGCTACTGGTCCATTTAGTCATGCATCATTCAGTCGTGTCCGACTCTCTGTGACCTCATGGATCGTAACACACCAGGCACATCTTTATGTCCATGGTCATTCTGATCCACTTGGTGGATACCCATACTGCAGTGGGTTGTCAGTTCCTTCTCCAGTGAGTCAGCTCCTGGTATTACTCCTGGTCTCCCATCCAAGTACTGACCAGGCACAACCCTGCTTGGCCTCAGGGTGGTGTGACCACTTGTTTGCAGTGAAAGCACAGAATTCTAACCACCAGAGAACCATGTACTATAGGTAAAAATACTAGTAACCCAATGTAGACGCTACATGACCTATTGCTAGTATGCTTTTTTTTTTTAAAGAAACATAGTTTAAAATATGCTAAATATTTCTTATAAAAGTAGATACATTAAACTAACCTTTTAATTTATCAACAAATATATGTCAAGAACATCAGCTCCATTGTTATTCTAGAAGACACCCCGCAAATGTTTTTAGCTTACCTTTCTTGTCAAGTGGGAGAACACCATAGGCATTAAGACCAACTCAGTAAGGCACACTGTAAGACAATGATTATCTCTTTGAAATTGTATAACAATGATAATAACTGACTTTGATAACCAGATGATGACCAGCTTTATTTTTTACTTTTCAATCAATTAAATAAACCAAGGGGAAACCAGTAGGATATCTGGTTATATTCATGGAGGGTTTAGCTGCAAAAGTACTAATGTCAGTCACTCTATAGATCCCCAGCTAGATGTCATCTAGATTACTGGGTCTAGTTCTCCCAGTGTTCCAGGGCAATAGGGCCAGGGACCTCCTCATCAACCTGCTCCTTGTATTAGCCAAGTTGGCTATATATAAGCCCAGGAAGCAGTGTTTGACAGAGGGGGTTCCATTGTCACCCGAGGCCATGTTCCTGGCACTGTGCACTCCCGTATGCGGGCAGAATACCACCTGGCCGGGTCCACTTGGAGGATGAAAGAGTTTATCTCCCAGTGGGAGGTGGATGGTGTACTCTTCTCGGTACCCCCCCGTATTCGGGCAGAGTATCACCTGGCTTTCTCCAGCAGGAGGATGGAAGACTTTATCTCTGAGTGGGAGGTGGATGGTGTATTCTGCTTAGTACCCCCCCCATATTCAGGCAGAATATCACCTGGCTTTCTCCACTGGGAGGATGGAAGAGTTTATCTCCCAGTGGGAGGTGGATGGTGTACTCTACTTAGTACCCCCCGTATTCGGGCAGAGTATCACCTGGCTTTGTCCACTGGGAGGATGGATGAGTTTATCTCCCAGTAGGCTGTAGATGGTGTACTCTGCTCGGTATCCCCCCAGCTGGTTTCTTTTCAGCTTAACCTTCTTATTCGATTTTATTTGATTTACTGTAAATTTTTGGTTTGCGCTGTGAACTTTTTCTTCCCCAATGGGATGTGATTAACTGTAGATTGGCTCTTTAAAAATGGGCCAGTCTAAGTTCAGCTCCTAAAATACACTGAGCCACATTCAATTGAGCTTCTGCATGCTACTGTGGCCCGTAAGTGAGTTTGCAAGTTAATTTGCTATTTAATTGGCGTCTTTTTGCAAGCTCCAAACAGGTTACAAGTTACGGCCTTAAAACAAAAATTGCGATGGTTAAACCCGTAACTTACACCCTCCTGAAGCCTTTGATCTTTCACTTTCGCAAGAGTTACGATGGCAAAAATCACAAATCGCTAATAAATTGATTAAGTTCCCCAAGCCCGCAAATGGCAAAAGAAGGAGTAAAGTCTACAAGTGCCCAGTGACCCGCAAGGGGGATGAATATCTATTCGTAGCACTACTGCACTGTAAATAATGTGGTCATGATAGACGTTAGAATTAATTGCACAACAGTCTCAAGCTCGCAAATCGGCAGTATATAAGATTTATTTTTATGTTTCATTTCGGGGTTAAATCGATCTCGGGTATCATTGAGTTAATACATACCAGGCCACCATTATGGACTAGAACAGTATTGGCAATCATTTTCATAATTCTTTATTTTGCGGTTTTGCTAGTCTGATCGCATATCAGACCCCCAAACCTAACTGATTGACATGTAACCTCCATGTTTTACTGCGTAATAATGACATAATGTCTCCTTTACAAAGAAGAAATAGTAACCCTCAGATTTAAGTTTCAGCCATAACTTTCTTTCATCAGTGAGGTGCTACTTTTTTTTTAGGCATAGTTATCAAGAGGCCCATGTCTAATTTATCCTATATTCATTGGGGAGATGCATAAAAAGTAATAAACATGGGAGATGCCCTCTTTAAATGAGTGTTGGCGTCAGTAGAGCAGGCCAGAACTGTTTTACTGTGCAACACCTGAAGTCTAATCGGATTTCAATAACATAACATAAATTCAGTTTACACCTTCAAATATCAAGAAAAACAAATACTATTTACTCATTAAACATGTAACTTAAAATACATAAATATATTCATTCCTTTAATAGTTCCTACCAAATCAATTACATGGAATAATAAAATATGTTTAGTCATTTATTACAGTATCGATCATTTAATATACTTTATATGATGCCTCTTTTATAAAATGGAGACTGACCAATATGCTGTTTTTAAAACAAACTCATGATTAATAGACTTACAGCCCTATTAAATTCCCTCAACATTGAAAACCGTAGCCCGTAACGTAGGCCGCAAGTCTTGCAGCTATTAAATTGGCCCAGTAAAGTAACCCGCCAACTGGCGGGGTAAGGGCGAGAAAAGGCTACGAGACCTGGAAATTTTAACTGCACGCCTGCAAATGCTTTGATCTGTTATGTTCCAATCACGCTATTAAATTGCGACAAATTCACTGGCATTCAAGCCTGTAATCCGCAAATGGAGCCAAAAAGCCAACGGGTACTAGAGAGGACCCGCTAGTGGGTTAAAGTCCTATCCGTACCACTGTAAATGGAAATATACACACACTAATGTACTTATAGGTAAAGGGAAAGTGATGTTAGGTATTAAAACGAATAGCACAACATTCTCAAGCTTGCAAATCTGCAATATAAAATACTTTATTTTCAGTTTAATTTCCGTGTTATTTTGAGCCCGGCAATCAATGTGTTAATACATATAACGGAGCTCGCATGGACTAGAATATCATATTTACGGATTTATCAATATTGCATTACTTCTGGAATGCGGGTTCCGATCGAAACTCATAATTGAAGCCCGAAATCTAACCTCCGTTTTTCAGTGACGTAATGATGATGATCTCTGTTGCCATTGGCTCCGTCTAAACCCGTAACGGGTTTGACTAATTGATCATGTTCACGGCCGCACATCCAACGTACAAAAAAAGGTTTACGGGTTTGCGTCTCAAGCCCTTAACTCACGGCATGGTCTAATTTAACAGCTCTGGAACGCAGCCTAATTGCAAGCCCGCAGCTTTTGCGGGCTTGCCGATGCCTCTACGGACTTCAAATTTAATAGGGCTGTTAATTAGCTACAAGCAGGTGTTGTGACAGTGAACATATTTGGAAATCAATGGAACAGACAATCATTTCATTACAGTCTGTTCCATAGTCAGGAAATTGGAGGCGTTGTGCCCACGCGTGACCTTTACTTATTTATTATAATAAAATGCAAAGCCAACCAATAGAAGCTGGCCAAATATTCCTCCTAAATTAGTAGGCTATCGTGTACTGGATTGTTCATCTCAATGTTATTCAGTAGCTTTGACACCAATCAACAGAAAATAGTAACTGCGTGATGATGCCATGGCTGGGAGGAACAATGCTCACTTTGTGCCATTTTACACTACTAAATGGAATTTAAATTCTCCAGAAATGAAATTCCCACCATACATGTCAAACAACTATAATGTCCAAAAATAACTGACAAAGCCAAGATTAATGGAATAACAGCACCCACCCCAACACTTGTGCTCATCACTAAGACATCTTATTGATTCTATTTAAAAGACAGAATCAGAGATTTAGATTTTTCCTATTTCTTATTTTTTATAAATTAGAATCCTCTGAGATACTTTTTAACTTATTTTCTTGTATGCCAACATCTCATTGTATTAAAGAAAAATTGCATTGGTTATGTGATAGTGTTTGTTTATCACATATATAGTTGTGAGCGTACGGGCCGTTGCTCACGCTTGCGGGCTCGCATAGTGAGCCCGCGGCCCTTGCGTAGCGAGGGCTGCGGGCAACTGAGGCCCTTGCCCGCAGCGTACGGCCCGTTGCTCCACGCTGAGACCCTGCGCGAGCCGCGGCCCTCGCATAGCGAGGGCTGCGGGCAAGGGCCTCAGTTGCTGGGATGGAGCGCCGAAGGCTCCATCCCAGCAACTGAGGCCCTTGCCCGCAGCGTACGGCCCGTTGCTCACGCTGAGACCCTGCAGCCACCTCCTCCCCACAATACCCCGCCGCTGAAGAGAGGGAGCAGAACTCCATGCCCTTGCCCGCAGCGTACGACCCGTTGCTCACGCTGAGGCCCTGCAGCCACCTCCTCCCCACAATACCCCGCCGCTGGAGAGAGGGAGCAGAACTCCATGCCCCATTACACCCATCACACTACTTACATTCATTGGAGCATTTCAATTCACCTCCGCCATGTCTCCCCTGCCTTCACATTTTCTGCAGAGGCAGGGAGTTTCAGAATTACGGCACATGCGTGCAAAGTCATTCAGGAAGTCCCTGCCTCTGCGGAAAAACGCACAGGCAGGAGATGCATAGTGGTGGATAATTGAACAGCTTCGATGAATGTAAGTAGTCTGATGGCTCTGACTGATAGTGACAGATCTGACTGATCGGGACCATGGAGGCCTGGCCTGGGGGGACATGGCATCATGGGCTGGAGGCCATAAACGTCGCAACGCAAATAACACGGCACACACATTACGACACTCGCAAACAACATACCACACACGTTCACACACATTACGGACTCGCAACACTTGGACGCAACTCGCGAACATTACAAAATTAAAAATACAATACATACACACATCACATACATAAAAAACTTACCTACAGCAACAGGGAGCATCCAGGACCTCAAAAAGGCAACTTACACCTTCATTTCAATAAAAATAAAAGAGTTTGGACAATAACAAATTTGATATGCGAGAGAAAAAATGGCCGCCGAACAAAACGAAAACAAAGCTACACACGCAAACACCATACGAGACACGTTACCAGACATTACGACCTCGCAAGCATTAGCTACCTTACGATTTGATTGCCGTCATTTTTTGACGGGCAATTCGCTAGTGTAATAAATAATTAGTAAAAAAAAAATAGAAAAATTTTAAGGTAGCTTTTAAAAATTACATTTGCATGTTAGCATTGCTGCCTCCAGAACGTCTGTTTCTCTACAACCGCTGTCTAGGGAAGTAGGAAGTGATGTGCCCAGGATGGGTCCTACAATTTTCCAAATACCAGTCTGTTTGAATTAAATACATGTAGATGTGTAATGAACACACATTATTATGATTAAAAGGAATATGTGAGCCAATGAGAGTGTAACTTGATATAACATCTCTCTTTTACCATGTCTCTCCATATGTAGCTTCTCGCTCACTCTTTCTCCATAACTACTCATATCCATCCTCTCTATCTCCATAACCACTTACCTCCATCTTCTCTGTCTCCATACTCACCAGCCGCCACCCTGTCTCTCCAAACCCACTCACCGCCACCCTCTCTCTCCCAACGCACTCAGTAACTGCTCTCTTTCTTCCTTCATAACCACTCGCCATCACTCTCTTTGTTCCTCAAACAATAAGGTGCCCAAACTGCACAGTCATCTACTCAGTGGAAGGTGCTGCTGAGGGACACGTGTTGCTTCCAGGAGAATGCATCTAACATTTTGTATAGATTTTTGATTGTGTGTTAATATACTTATAAGTCAAGATAGCTACCCTTGACCCCCCATTTGTGCTTATTGGGCATTTTTCTGAAAAAACCCTAAGGTCTACTAGGAAAAGGAGCATCAATCTACCCTAATTGGTATCACTGACCTTAATATAGCTTCAAAATGGAAACCACCAGGCCTGTCGTGGCACCAAATATTTAATACACTTGAAGAAACAGCCTTGCCGGAAAAGCTGACATACATGCTAAAGAATCACTCAGACCATTACCTTAAAAAGTGGGTACCTTGGTAAAACCGAGAAATTGTGTAGCAGGATTCCATTTCAAGTCTCACCCGGATCAGATACACCCGTCGAATATACCCCTTAGCACTTCCTCTTCCTCTTTTCTTTTCCCCCTTTCTTTCTCCGCTATCCACTACCTCTACCTTTTTTCTGACCTTATACTTACTTTAAAAAAAAGGTAAAGATATATGGAAGTAGTGAATATTACCATTTATATGCAAAATCAATATGATTGTATGGAAATGCATAACTGTGCACCCAATCACTCTTCCATAATAAAGAGAAATTTACGTTTACAAATGAGAGAAACTGAAATTGAAAACCATTTGTTTGCACCTCACTTAAACTATGGGCAAATATAATAGCTCATAATAATAATAATAATAACACTTTTCTTCCAAAAAGGACTCAAAATAAATAGAAGGGAAAATTATAAATATAAAGGCATTTGGCAGAAGGGATTAGATGGGTTCTGGTATATTATTAAGAAAAAATGTATTTATCCTCATTTTAAGGAAGGGCACCCCTGCTTGTACATGGGAGAACTTCTACAATTACAAAAACAGACTTTAAATGAAAAGTTATGAATTTTAGTTGACAACTCCAAATGAGTAAGACTTTAAATTTCCATCCTGGAAAGCCTCACACTTTGAGTTATTCTCCTAGTGTTTTGACATTGCCAGTGCCGAGCTCAGCCTAAATTAACAAGTGTTTAAAAGCAGGAGATTGCAATCAGCCTAGGTAATTTAATACTCATGATTAAGTTCTAGGCTTTTGTAATATAAATAGCAGTGGGAGTAAAACTAGTTAAGTGGGAAAATACTATAACATCATAGGATTATATTGGCGCACATCTTCCAATGTGGTTAAATAATGTAATGCCATTGAATATGAAATCAGTTGTTATACATCAGAATGAATTATTTATGATTATCCAATTCTCGATCCGCCAATAGGTTCTATGTAATTAGTAGTACAGGTGCCTCCCAGGGAATTACTACTATTTCACCAACTTATCACAAAGATATTTCCCTTTTCTATACTAGGGAGCACTCAGACCTCCTGGGTAAGTACAATTAAAATAGAACTTTTATTATTCCATATAAAATTGTATATTAACAGATGGTATTTACCCCATAAAAAAAGATAATTTTGTAATGCTTAAAATACACATTTTGATGCCATCCCAATCCAACTACTCACCAAATGTATAAGTAATAGTAGCTACAGTGCAACCTAATAGTGTCAAACATGGACAGATAAACTGATCTTTGACTACCAGTTGGTGGACTACTGTAAATGATATCTGCTGTTAAAGAGAGCCATCTCATCCCTTTAATGATAGTGACATTGTTTAATTTCTATCTTAGCCTCACCCCTCCAGTACCTTTCAGCATAGTCTACACTCAAATTTATTATTTTTTGAGTTTTATCTTAAGCCTGTTTTTCAACTTCTCCTTCGATAAACTATTTCTGCTACTGGTAACATAAAATGCATTTATATTTATGGGCCCCTACAATTTGGGGTTCCCTGGTGGCCTAGTGGTTAGGATTCTATGTTTTCACCACTGCGATCTGGGTTTGATTCCAGTCAGGGAACCAAGAGGTCACACCACCAGGAAGCTGAGCAGGGTTGGGCCTGCTAAGTACTTGGATGGGAGACCACCTAGGAATACCAGTAGCTGTAGGCTGTGGCCCACTGGAGAAAGAACTGGCAACCCACGCCAGTATCTCTGCCATGAATACCAAATGGATCAGCATGGTGTGTTGCAGTCCATGAGGTCATGGAGATTAAATGAATAGGGCACACAAAAAATAGCAAAATTAAACATAATAATGCATTACCAGATTTGGCCACTAGAGACAGCTAGCACTATGGAGCAGTATGTCTTTCCCATGAAAGCTTTGACTACATTTATATGTTATATATATATATATATATATGTATATATATATATATATATATATATATATATATATATATATATATATTTTTTTTTTTTTACATTTATGTTGTTTTTTTTTATAATTAACTTTTTTATTGAAAGAATAAACAAATATAACATCGTAAGTTCAGCAAATCATATAACAAATCTCTCAAGTATCAACAAGATATATCAAAAAGTTTCTTTCAAAGTTTTTCTTTTTTGGTTAGAATAACACATGACCATGTAAAACATATATATAAAGTCACACAAGGTCTTGAACATATATACATTCCTCAAAGCAGACATGTGTCCAGGAGGTACAGTAAGGTGAAACCATAGTTCAAACATCAGGTCAACCCATAAAAGTAGTTCACACGAACCTTATTGTGGACCTCGTAGAGTCCATAAGTCCCAGCAGGAGGCCCATCGACGGTATCTTTCATCAATTTCAGCTGAAAGTGAGCTCATAGCCCGAATGAACCTGATTTTGTGAAGTACTTTAATGTGAGTAGGGGAGGTAAGTTTCCAGTGTTTAGCTATGATGCATCTCGTGGCCAAAAATATCTGTGTTAAACATTGTTCTGATTTGAATAGCCCCGTAGTTGGAAGGCCTAGCAAAGCTTCCTCAGGCTTTTGTGTTACTGTTGTCCCCAAAAGTGTTTCTAATAGGTTGTATGTTGCTGTCCATATGGGTCTTATTTTCGGACACTCCCACAGAATGTGAATCAGTGTACCAGTGTCTGTGCAGCCCCTAAAACATGTGTCAGGGTGTGTTTTGTTCAGAAGATGGTGTCTTGCTGGTGTAAGGTACCACCTCATTATTGTCTTAAAAGAGTTTTCTTTTAGTGTCATGTTTAGTGAAGAGGTATTGGCTTGTTTGAGGATCTTATTCCATTGGCTGTCGTCTAGAGTTACCTGCAAGTCAGCCTCCCATGCAGTTTGGTAATGTGGTTTAACCCTGTTGGTGAGAGACACCATCTGATTGTAAATGTTGGCTATATTGGCCTTACCTCCAGGATTGTTGATACAGCATTTCTCAAAGGGAGATTTGGTATGATATTTGTTGATTTTCATAGAGTGTGTTAGTGTCTCATTAATTGCCATCAGATTAAGTCACTCTCTATGTGGCACCTGAATTATGTCAGTGATAATTGACGATGTGTTGCTTTGTGAGGTCACCCAGGTATCTGCCACAATTGTTATTTTGTTCTTTATCCACCATTTCATCTGGGTAAATTTATTGAGGTGCTGACCTTTGTGAGATTGCCATAGTGGAATCAAGCCAGAACCCACGCTCAGGAGGTCCACCCTTCTGTTCAGGTCTTTCCATAATTTCAAAGAGTGGCTAATACAAATCGGTAACTCTCCTGTTCGTAGGTCCCGACCTAAGCTAAGCCATAAAACCTGCGATAGTACCCAATGCTTGTCTTCTAGAAGTTGCCTCTCTATGTCTGCCCACACCGGTATGGCCTCTTTTTTAAACCAGGTCGTGGTTTGAGCTAATCTAGTGGCCTTATAATACTTGATTAGATCAGGGAAGGCTAGCCCCCCTTTCTGTTTAGGCGCACACATTGTGGTTCTATTGATTCTTGGTTTCTTTTTATTCCAGGCGAACTTAAAAAGTGTTTTTTGCATCACTCTAAGGTTGGGTAACCTGATCGGTGTTGGGATTGTCCTAAATAGGTATAATAATTTGGGAATCACATTCATCTTGATGGAATTTATTCTGCCCAACCATGAGATGTTAAGGAAGGACCACTTGGAGATATCTGCTTTGATTCTTTTAAAGACAGGAGGAAAATTTGCCTTGTATACCAACGCTATAGACCGCGGAATATGAATACCCAAATAAGTTATCTGTTTGGGGGCCCATTTTATGGAAAAGCTGTTTTCTAAGTTCTGTTTCATCGTTTGGGGTAGTGTAATGTTGAGGGCTATGCTCTTGTTAGTGTTGATTTTGAACCCTGACACTCGGCCAAAGTCTGTGAGCAATTGTAATAAATTAGGCAGGCTTGGTATTGGATCTGTAAGTGACAGCATGATATCGTCTGCAAAAAGGTTGAGCTTATGCTAATTAGGGCCAATCTGCACTCCTTTAATGTTTGGACAATTTCTAACTGCTCTTGCAGTTAAATGGTTCAAGACTAAAGGCGAAGAGCAAGGGGGAGAGTGGGCAGCCCTGTCTAGTTCCCCTAGTAATATTAAATTGTTTGGACACAAATCCCTGCTATATAATACATGCTCTAGGATCGCTGTATAAATGCATAATGCCCTTCAAAAAGCCGTCCCCCAGACCAAACTTCGCCAATGTTTTCCACATAAAAGTCCAGTCTATCCTATCAAATGCCTTTTCGGCGTCTAAAGATAGGAGCATTAGCGAGATATCCTCTCTGGTAGCCAAGTCTATCAGGTTAAAGATTCTCCTGGTGTTGTCGGGTGCTTCTCTACCTGAGATGAAGCCTACCTGGTCCGGATGGATCACGTCCAGCAACAATGGGGCCAATCTGTTTGCCATTATTTTGGAATATAATTTGAGGTCCGTGTTGATCAACGAGATCGGTCTATAACTATCGCACTGTGCTGGGTCTTTCCCCTCTTTGGGTATTACGATAATTTTAGCCTCTAGAAATTCTGGTCTGATTGAAGAACCAGAGAGGAAACTGTTAAATAATTATTGGAGGTGCGGTAGCAAGAGATTTGTGAATCCATCCGGACCAGGTGCTGCATGTGATCTCGTGGCCTTAATAGCCTGTTTAATTTCCTCAGCAGTTATGGGGTCTGCTAGGGTATTTGCCTGTGATTCCTCAATTTGTGGCAGCTGAATCCCAGAAAGAAATTCATCAATTTGTGATTTGTGAGAGTAGGATCCTGAGTGGGAGGGGGCGGAATACAGTTCTGTATAAAATTGTCGAAAGACATCAGCAATCTGGTCTGGTTTAGAGACCGGGCCTTTCCCTTTAGTAAAATATCTTTGGGATGAATGAGTCCGCCCTCTGTGCTTTAAGCTTTCTGGCCAACATACTGTCAGGTTTATTGGTGCTCCTAAAGAAGCTGACCTGCGTACGTTGTAGCATGGAGACCACCCTCTTCCTGAGCACTGTGTTTAAGGTGTGTTTGTATTTCAGAATTTCATTGTAGATCTTAGGATCATGATTCCTTGCAAATAGTGATTGTAACTCTGTGATCTTGCTATTAAGGTCACTAATTTGCGCTCTATCTGCTTTTTTCGCTGCTGCTCCTAGCTGAATACAAACTCCTCTAATCACTGCCTTATGGGCTGCCCACACTCCTCCTCCATCTACCTCACCCCCACTATTGATCCCGAAGTATTCCACAATTGCGCTGCTGATTTTTTCCCTTACGACTAAATCGTTTAATAGACAGGGATTTAGTGCCCACGAGGGGGACCGTCCCGCTGGTAGAAGTCCAGACAGGGAGATCAGAACCAGGTCATGATCTGACCACGAAATGGGTCGAATGGAAGCTGCTTCTAAGTTTAGTGATAGGTGTTGTTGAATGAACAGGTAATCAATTCTGGAGTGTGACAGATGTCTGGGGGAGTAAAAAGTATACTCTCGATCAGTGGGGTTCATTATCCTCCAACTGTCTATCAGGCAATTAGATCTGAGAATATGTTTAAGAGCTCTGGTAGCCGTGGGAGGTGTGAGTTTAGTGGTAGCAGTTGATTTGTCTGTAGATGGATCTAGGACTGTGTTCATGTCCCCCCCTATGATCAGGAGGGAGTGCTCACAGCCCATAATAAGATCTGAAATCTCAGTGAAGAATTGCTTCTGATCAGTGTTTGGCGCATATATGTTAAGGAAGGTAATTTTCTGGTCATGAATGGTGCCATGTACTGCCATATATCTACCCTCTGGGTCTGTCTGAGTGTGGGTGTGGCGAAATGTAAGCCTATTATGAATAAGGAGTGTCACCCCTCTTTTCTTTTCTGTTGCGGTGGAGTAAAAAGTTTGTTTATATGCTTTCCCCCAGTATTTGGAGACCGCTAGTTTCTTAAAATGTGTTTCTTGCACAAATATTACATCTCCCCCTAGTCTCTGATACTCTTTTATGGCAACCCCTCTCTTAATCGGTTCATTCAGGCCCTGAGCATTATGTGAAATGATATTAATATTCATGACTCACCGTTTGTCTGGGGCTCAAGGCCAAGCTTAGTAGAGCACGAAGGGTTATAGCCGCCTTCGAGTATCTAGTCTGATGAGCCTCCCGCTGGGACTCCGTCCAGAAACCACCTGCGTCACTTCACAGACACCTTCCCAATAGTTGTTGATTGTGCCCCATCCAGTATCTTTCAGTCCAGTAGATTTGTGTTAAAGTGAAGTCCAAAAGTTGCTGCACAGTGCCAGAGCAATCCAGACTGTTCAGTCACTGCAACCTGGTCTTGTAGATCAAAAATAATCCAAATTGCTTGGTAATTTCATGTTGTTTTAAAGCCTTATTGTAGGGAGCTCTGTTATTTTGCTTCCTCCTTACATTTATGTTTTAATCATATTGGGGTCAGACTGCCCCTGCTTCCTGTCCTGGGAGCAGAGTTGCATTACCCCCCCCCCCAGATTTTTTTGGGCTAAGACGCCGGTGAAGATAGGGATATGGGAATTCATGAAAAAAACACGTAATTTCAATTGAAATTTAAAATGTTTTGGTTTTATATGAACAGAAAACATAACACTAACACAAACTGAACATTAGCAGAAATATAAACTTTAAATTATTGATGTTGAAGCTTTTGGATTCTGTTTTCTTTGGAGAAAAAAAAATGTGTTATAACAAATCAAAGGGTTAAAAGGGGTCCGGCAGGCAAAAACAGCATTATAGCGAGGTAGTGCCATAGTAAATCAGAGCGTTAAAAGGGATCTGTCAAGAAAAACAGCATTCTAGCGAATCAGCTCTAAATGGGGTATACCTGTACAATGATCCATATTACATGTGAATAGTATTAGGAGGCTGTACAAGGGGCAGCTCTGGTCTCTGCACATATTTACAGTCTCTATGTATGGCTGTCATACACAAACCAGTTAAAAGTTAAATTAACCTGAAATATTCTTCATAATTCAGAGGGTTAAATCTATATCGAACTGAAAGCTGAGAAAAGTGTAAAGGTCACTGGGGCATATTATAAATGACATACACAGAACAGGCTGTTGGTGCTGAGCTCAGAGGATGATGTGTGGGAAAGGATAACATGACATCAGTCTACACCTGCACAGATCCACAAGGACAACCTAGAGCGCCACCTGAAAAAACAGGCGCAGCAGGTCCAGGCTGGAGACCGAAATCAAAATGTTTAGACACAGAGTTAGAGAACTAATGAGCTGTGAAACATCATTATTAAATGGTTGAAGTAATGATGCTGTGACTTACAAAATTGGATATTGCCATATTTGTGAGGGTAACATGCATATCAGCCAGTATACCATTACTATTATTATTATCCTTTATTTGTAATATTCCATCATATTCTGTAGCTCAATACAGGGGTTAAGTGCAAAGCAAAATATAATATTAACATTGCACAAATAAAAGTCTTTGAGGTTAACTTTTAAGTACATGATGATGCCTTTTCTTAGAGAGCCACTGTAGCACACATACAACAAGCATTATAATGTGTTTATTCAATAACTGATTAGCAATATAATCCATGTTACAAGAAAAACCACGCTAATGAAATTTGCACTGCAAGTATTTAAGATTGCGACTGATATAGTTTTCTCCATCCCGTTAAGAAACGTTGAAAGTGTTGGAGGGTCAGTCCAGGAAGAGCCTATCTACCTAACAGCAGATAAAGGCTACCATCTACCTCACAGCAGATAAAGGCTATAATCTACCTCACAGCAGATAAAGGCTACCATCTACCTAATAGCAGATAAAGGCTACCATCTACCTAATAGCAGATAAAGGCTACCATCTACCTAACAGCAGATAAAGGCTACCATCTACCTAACAGCAGATAAAGGCTACCATCTACCTAATAGCAGAGAAAGGCTACCATCTACCTAATAGCAGAGAAAGGCTACCATCTACCTCACAGCAGATAAAGGCTACCATCTACCTCACAGCAGATAAAGGCTACCATCTACCTCACAGCAGATAAAGGCTACCATCTACCTAACAGCAGATAAAGGCTACCATCTACCTCACAGCAGATAAAGGCTACCATCTACCTAACAGCAGATAAAGGCTACCATCTACCTAACAGCAGATAAAGGCTACCATCTACCTAATAGCAGAGAAAGGCAACCATCTACGTCACAGCAGATAAAGGCAACCATCTACGTCACAGCAGATAAAGGCTACCATCTACCTCACAGCAGATAAAAGCTACCATATACCTCACAGCAGATAAAGGCTACCATGTACCTAATAGCAGAGAAAGGCTACCATCTACCTAACAGCAGATAAAGGCTATAATCTACCTCACAGCAGATAAAGGCTACCATCTACCTAACAGCAGAGAAAGGCTACCATCTACCTAACAGCAGATAAAGGCAACCATCTACCTCACAGCAGATAAAGGCTACCATCTACCAAACAGCAGATAAAGGCTACCATCTACCTAACAGCAGATAAAGGCAACCATCTACCTAATAGCATAGAAAGGCAACCATCTACCTCACAGCAGATAAAGGCTACCATCTACCTCACAGCAGATAAAGGCTACCATCTACCTAACAGCAGATAAAGGCTACCATCTACCTAACAGCAGATAAAGGCTACCATCTACCTAATAGCAGAGAAAGGCAACCATCTACGTCACAGCAGAGAAAGGCAACCATCTACGTCACAGCAGATAAAGGCTACCATCTACCTCACAGCAGATAAAAGCTACCATATACCTCACAGCAGATAAAGGCTACCATGTACCTAATAGCATAGAAAGGCTACCATCTACCTAACAGCAGATAAAGGCTATAATCTACCTCACAGCAGATAAAGGCTACCATCTACCTAATAGCAGAGAAAGGCTACCATCTACCTAACAGCAGATAAAGGCAACCATCTACCTCACAGCAGATAAAGGCTACCATCTACCAAACAGCAGATAAAGGCTACCATCTACCTAACAGCAGATAAAGGCAACCATCTACCTAATAGCAGAGAAAGGCAACCATCTACCTCACAGCAGATAAAGGCAACCATCTACGTCACAGCAGATAAAGGCTACCATCTACCTCACAGCAGATAAAAGCTACCATATACCTCACAGCAGATAAAGGCTACCATGTACCTAACAGCAGAGAAAGGCTACCATCCACCTAACAGCAGAAAAGGCTACCATCTACCGTATATACTCGAGTATAGTCCGACCCGAGTATAAGCTGAGGCACCCATTTTACCACAAAATACTGGTTAAAATGAGTGACTTGAGTATAAGCCGAGGGTGGCAAATGTGCTGCCCCCTGTGTCCCTCTTGTGCGCTCTGTGTCTCTTCTCCCCTCTCCCTTCCCTGTGTCTCTTCTCCCCTCTCCCTTCCCTGTGTCTCTTCTCTCCTCTCCCTTCCCTGTGTCTCTTCTCCCCTCTCCCTTCCCTGTGTCTCTTCTCCCCTCTCCCTTCCCTGTGTCTCTTCTCCCCCTCTCCCTTCCCTGTGTCTCTTCTCCCCCCTCCCTTCCCTGTGTCTCTTCTCCCCTCTCCCTTCCCTGTGTCTCTTCTCCCCTCTCCCTTCCCTGTGTCTCTTCCAACCTCTCCCTTCCCTGTGTCTCTTCCCCCTTCCCTTATCACCCTACTCAACCTCCCTCCTCATCCTCAACCCCCTCCTAAACCCCCCCATCCTCAATCCCCCTCTTCAACCCCCCATCCTCATCCTCTCTCCTCAAACCCCCATCCTACACCCCCCATCCTCAACCCCCCATCCTCATCCTCTCTCCCCCCTCCTCAACCTCAACCCCCCTCCTCAACCTCAACCCCCCTCCTCAACCTCAACCCCCCTCCTCAACCTCAACCCCCCTCCTCAACCTCAAACCCATCCTCAACCTGAACCCCCCTCCTCAACCTCAACCCCCCTCAACCTCAACCCCCTCCTTAACCCCTCCTCCTCATCCTCAACCTCCCTCCTCATCCTCAACCTCCCTCGTCTACCCCTTCCTCAACCTCAACCCTCCCCAACCCAACCCCCCCGGGTGCCACCCGGTATATGCTAATGACGCGGCGCGCATGTGACGTCACATGCGTGCCGGCGCCGGGTCAAGGAGAGGAGGCCGGAGCACAAGCAGGTAAGTGAGGGGAGAGGAGGGAGGTATTTAGGGGGGTTTAGGTGGAGGAAGGTGGTTGAGGGGGGGTTTAGGTTAAGGAGGGGGGAGGGAAAGAGACACGGGGGGTAGAGAGACACACGGGGAGGTAAGAGACACACGGGGGGGTAAGAGACACACGGGGGGGGGTTAGAGAAACACGAGGGGGTTAGAGACACACGGGGGGGGGTTTAGAGAGACACGGGGGGGTTTAGAGAGACACAGGGGGTATAAGCCGAGGGGGGCCCTTTTTTGCCTTAAAAAAAGGGCTGAAAAACTTGGCTTATACTCGAGTATATACGGTACTTAACAGAAGATAAAGGCTACCATAAGGACAGCCTTCTGTGAAGATAAAGTTGCCACTAAAAGAAAACCTAGACTGGTCAGAAAAATGAAAAATAGACCAAGCAAACACTACCCACCTCTACATAACTAATCTTGGGTGGAGGCAGCTCTGTTAGTGTTTGAACACTACCTATCATATATAAGTTTTCCATGCTACACGGAAATGATTATCTCAATACACTGGTTTTATTGCAAATTATTTACTAAATAAACAAATTATCCAAATTCAGTAAACAACAATTCAGTCCTTTTGGAGATCCGGTCTTCAGAACTGGACAGAATAATGTAGTAGAGGTTTGTCTAAAGGATCTATAGAATGACATTAGTACCAACCTTGTACTGCCCAACATGGAGGTTCCGTAGTAGCAAAAGGCAAGAGCTAAAACCTGAACATATACTCCACCATCTACAGTGGGGGGAAAAAAGTATTTGATCCCCTGCCGATTTTGAACGTTTGTCCACTGACAAAGAAATGACCAGTCTATCATTTTAATGGTAGGTGTATTTTAACAGTGAGAGACAGAATAACAAGAAAAAAAGAACAAGAAAAACGCATGTCAAAAAAGTTATAAATGGATTTGCAGGTCAGTGAGGGAAATATAGTAGTATTTGATCCCCTATCAATCAGCAAGATTTCTGGCTGCCAGGTGCCTTTTATACAGTTAACAAGCTAACATTAGGAGCACTCTATTTAAGGGAGTGCTCCTAATCTCAGTTTGTTACCTGTATAAAAGACACCTGTCCACAAAAGCAACCAATCAATCAGATTCCAAACTCTCCACCATGGCCAAGACCAAAGAGCTTTCCAATGATGTCAGGGACAAAATTGTAGACCTACACAAGGCTGGAATGGGCTACGAGATCATCGCCAAGCAGCTTGGTGAGAAGGTGACAACAGTTGGTACGATTATTTCCAAATGGAAGAAACACAAAATAACTGCCAGTCTCCCTCAGTCTGATGCTCCATGCAAGATCTCACCTTGTGGAGTTTCAAAGATCATGAGAACGGTGAGGAATCAGCCCAGAACTACACGGGTGGATCTTGTTAATGATCTTAAGGCACCTGGGACCATAGTCACCAACAAAACAATTGGTAACACACTACGCCGTGAAGGACTGAAATCCTGCACCACCCGCCAGCTCCCCCTGCTCAAGAAAGCACATGCACAGGCCTGTCTGAAGTCTGCCAATAAACATCTGAATGATTCAGAGGAGAACTGGGTGAAAGTGTTGTGGTCAGATGGGACCAAAATTAAGCTCTTTGGCATCAACTCAACTCACCATGTTTGGAGTAGCAGGAATGCTGCCTATAACCCCAAGGACCACAACCCCTCCGTCAAACATGGAGGTGGAAACATTATGCTTTGGGGGTGGTTTCCTGCTAAGGGGACAGGACAACTGCACTGCATCAAAGAGACGATGGACGGGGCCATGTACCATCAAATCTTGGGTGAGAACCTCCTTCCCTCAGCCAGGGCATTGAAAATGGGCCGTAGATTGGTATTCCAGCATGACAATGACCCAAAACACACAGAAAATCTGTGGAGGGAGCTGAAGGTTTGAGTTGCCAAACATCAGCCTCAAAACTTTAATGACTTGGAGAGGATCTGCAAAGAGGAGTGGGACAAAATCCCTTCTAGCACATACCTTGAAAAGCTTTGCACATTGTTTTGAGTGTCACCTTATTTGAAAATGTATTAATGGCAGGTTTTTTTCCCCCACATACAGCTTTTTTTACTCATTTCCCCAGACTTACACACTCCCTATCTCATACACTTCAATCCTAATGCTCTTCCACAATTGCCTTCA
Source organism: Discoglossus pictus (assembly GCA_027410445.1). Classification (NCBI taxonomy): domain Eukaryota; kingdom Metazoa; phylum Chordata; class Amphibia; order Anura; family Alytidae; genus Discoglossus; species Discoglossus pictus. Next base: position 26,032,079 of record CM050169.1, read on the forward strand.
TTCTCTGCAAGTCCCACTACCTTTTTTACTTGATCACCATCTCCCCCCCCCCCCCCCCCCCCAAAAAGTCCTGGTTTATTTTGTCTACTCATGTTCTTTTGACACATTGCCTTTCCTTCCTCTAATTCCACAATCCCTGTCCCCGCATCACTCCTCCACCAGCCTTTTTCACACTGCTCTTTAACCCCTGATGAATTTGAGGGAAACGTACGTCGGGTGGGAGTTAGGCTGCCAATGACGTCATTAGGATGAGTCGGCATTACACAGAGCAGGGCTGCTCTACTTCTAATGTCAACAGGAAGAAAAGATTAGGAGACAGGTTCACATGGGCTAATAATCATAAATATTAGTAGTAATACTTAGTATTGAATGAGATAAAGTGAAGCAAAACTTTAGCATTACCCTGGGCCATCAGCCTTAATAATCACTAGCCTTAAATTCACCTTTGAATATTATCACTTTATTTCACAAGTCACTTATTTAGAATTTAGGTGAGGCTTCAGGTTATTACTAGGTTTCTATTCACCATATACAATATCAACTGCTCTGTGAATCTCATTAACATATTTTTAAGTAAAACATTTTATTTTAAAAAGCATCAATAAAAGTTAGATTTTAACAAAGTTCTTTTTTCTTTTTTGCATGCTCTTTAATCCCCTCAAATACATCTCATTTCCATCGTTTTTCCATTTGTGCCACACCCCTTTCCCTCTCTTATCACTTCTCCTCTATGTTTACTTCTGCGTAATCCAATCAATAAAAACAATGCTTCATGTATGATTTGTAGTTACTATATTTAATCGAATAAGTTATTCGATATAATATTCCTTTATAAAAATTAAACATCTCCAGAAAATTTGTAACACACATATAATGACAACACTGGAGCAAATTGAATAACATATTAACAAACAGGAATAAGTGACTAAGAACACAGCAAATATTCAATATATAAACAGTCTCTGCTGGACATGACTTTGGCAATGTAATAATTAACCCAAATAACCTAATATTTTAACATATTAGCCGTTGTCATAATGAGCCCCACCATACCAATATGTTCTTTAATATAGATTCTAGTTAGATTCCAATGGTTTATATTTACCTGTTACTAAATTGAATACTTTAATTTACTTTCAACATTGGAAATGTACTGTTAAATCCCTTGGCTTGTACCCTACACATCAAAAAAAGAAAATAAATGGTCGATGTGCCCCACCAAACAGAGCTGGATGTTTCAATTAGGTATTAATCATTAATAATATGTCAATGACTTAAGCAATATTCAACATTAAAATAACTTTTAAATGTAAACTCAGACGTTGCTGGTTTTTGCCTACTAAGTTGTGTAGGTGGGTTTCTCTTGCAGCTACATTTTCAGGCACAAGATCATATCAACACAAAGATATTCATTGGCTGTAGACTTGTATTATAACGTAGTGTACTGTAGGAGCAGCCTACAATGATCATTCAGCATCTTATCAGATTGGTCTTAAAGCCCTTTAGAATTGTCTATCATCTTCCTCCTTGATTACCTTATTAGGGTGCAGACAAAGAAAATAACTGGAGGCTTATATTTCAATAATTGAATGTAATTTAATATTGACTATTGCTATTATATTAGTAATTTTTTATTAATGATCAATGCATAAATAAAACAACTAGCTCCTCTTATTAGGACATTACAGTGGTCATTTAAACGTGCGTAGCCAGATCAGGAAAGACCATCTACAAGCAAACTGCTATTAATATAACATAATGTGTTTTCATGCTTCCTTAATTAGCTTTAATGATCAAATGACTACTGGGGCACACTTAGGGCCAGATCTTTCTTTTTGGAGCCCCTAGGCAGTATAGTGGAGGAGCCCCTGTGAGTGCGTACTCAAGGGATGCATGGACCCATTTTAGCCTTTCCCTCGCGTGTAAGTTCCTTTTCCGGTTGTAACTCTCTCGTTCTATGTTGTAACCCCTTAGTAGCCAGTGTTGGAACTGTAGCATTTCGTTTTTTTTAAACCAGGAGCCATTTAAAAAAAAAAAGTGGAGCCCTTCGAATGGAAGATCCCTTGGGTGGCTGCCTAGTTGGCATAATGGGTAATCCGGCCATTGGCACACTAATAATTCTGACCTGGAAATAAAATATTTGGAGGTCTGTGTTTCTGTTGTGACCCTGACATCATTCATATAGACTGGGTGCAAAGTTGTGAGCTCTGCCCATGTGTCTGATGTGCCCTCTTCTAACATCACAGAAAAACTTAGCTTATGCCAACCAAGAAAGAGCAAATGATCACTTCATGAGTAAACAGCAAGTTAATTAGCATAATTTATAAAGCACAGAAACACATTTTAAGAGAAAGTAATAATACATTATTTATTCAGAGCCTTTCAATTAAATATGTGGTTTCATTTTGAGTGGTATAACGCCATTTTAAGTCAATAGGAACAGTTGGGTCTCATATGTATTTTATGTTCTTTTGGAGAGCAGAATTTATATATTAGTCAAGATATTATGGAAACAATCTTTAATGACTGAATAAAATGCATTGATACTATTAATGTTCCCTTTTTTTTTTAATTATGGAGTATAGTTCATCAAAAGAACACTTGAAAATATAGGACTTCAAGAAACAGAAATATATATATATATTTTTTTCATTTGAAAGAGGGTGTTCGTTAACATGTCGTGGTAGTGGCTTTTCCAATTGATTCTCCTCTGAGAGCAAAATAAACTAATATGTTTTTAATATCTTTTACAATTATTATTCTGGCTAATGGATATAATAAATGCACACAGCAGGAAGTGTAGTACAGCTGCCCCACCCCTGATTATGCAATATTGGCAGAGCTAAGCAGCACAGAGCAACAGGCAGAAACCTATAAAGGTAAGAGCTTTAATGTAAAACTACTAGCATCACAAAATGTAAACATTTTAAATCAAGCATACTTATGCATGTATTTGCATTTTATCATTGTGTATTTTTTAGAGTAAAGTGATCCTTTAAAGTCAACATACTGGCAGTTTGTCAAGTTCTTAGAAGTACATATTTAAATGATTTCCTTTCTTAGGTGTAATAAAGTTTCACTTTTTAAATTATGTCTTTATTTGTTTATAAACCCTAAACAATGTATCAAATGAATCTGCTGTTAAAGAACCGCTGCACAATGAAAAAAAAAAAAAAAGTTAGTTAAAAATGAGTCTGAGAATAATTAAGTAGAGTTTTCTAGTTTTTAACGAGAAAAAATTATGTTTTATTCCTCTGCTGAAGCATTAGGACATATTAGGAGAAGTTATTGAGTGATAAGGGTGTTTACATTTTGTAGAGAACTATGGTTGCATTTCCTAAAGCAAAGTGTCTGCTTCTGAGCCAGTGCGGGAGACGGAGAGTGGTGCCAGTTTCAATCTTATCCAATTATCAAACAAAAGCTCTGGGCTTCTGTTTGTTTCCTTCTCCTCAACCCCACTCCTTCTACTAAACTCTGCAAACAACCCCCCCCCCCCCCATCTAGCTCTCAGAATGTGTTGCAACAAACACACATTGGATGCCAAAGTTAGACTTTCCCAGAAAAAAGTTTTATGTATATGGCTTACCCCGCTGCTAATATTGTTCGTATTAAACAGCATCAGCCCTTTAAGTATTAACCTGTTCGCAGTCTTTATGTGGATTATCAGCACTTGTAACAGTAGACAGAGCTACTCTGATGCTGCATCATCACAGAAGATGGCAGCCAGTGCCAGTATCTTGCCAGATAATTATATTCATTTATAAAGCACAGGAAGTCATTTAATAACGACTAAAGTATATTTTATTAACATTGTTCTTGGTCTTACAATGATACATTTTAGTTACATTTTTGCAAGACTGTACATTTCATAATCAGCACCTTCCTATTACATTCCAAGGAATTACATTATTAATGACTAAAATGTTATGGCTTGGTAAGTAAGAGTAGATAATAATAATAATATATGACCGGTCCTTTTTTCTAAGTAGTCTTTTGCATAACAAAGCTTGATAATGCGTACTGGCATCTGTATAATATACCACCTATCCCTTTGTGCAGATATAAACTTCCAGTGTATTGCGTCTCCTCCCACCTCAGAAAGTAGATTATTAGAAACTAAAATGGTAGATCCCATAGCAGCATTATACCATATAAAAAGTTTTTTTTTTAATAAAAAAAAAGGGGGGGGGGGGTCACACACACAAATCCATTCAGATTTTTAAATGTGTGTGAGAATGTGTATTATAGTATTTTTATGCTATATGCAGTATCCCCCCCATATTTTCTTTGCCCCCTACACTCATGCCTTAGTACATTAATTACTATACTGTTTGGTTAAAACTCAACCCACCATGAATTAATCTTGCTGGTATGGGGAAGTAGACCTTATTTGGTTCTTGTCAACTAGGGATTCCAACACCCCAAAAGGAAGTTGAGTTCATTTTAAAGAGCTTTAAAACTGGCTATATATTGTTGCAGATCTTTATTTACAGAGAAGGATGCACAAAATGTGATCCTAATTAGCACATCAAAGCAGCTTATTAAATATGTAACCTGTTGATTTGCATTTGAATGCAGCAACAACAATGAGGTATGTCCCAGGATTTATTCATTTTAGAAAAAATGGATAACAAAACATACAGCAAGTTTTTAACAATAACCTAAAAAAACTTGAGTTTGTGGATTTAATGGGACTCTATCACCACAGAGGCAGAGCTTAGCTTGTATTATTAGCATAATTATAAATAGTAATTAATGAAAGGCTGTGTTATTTACTTTACATTCTACAAACAATGTTTGGTAGTTTCAAGTCTAGTTACTAAAAAGAGACTATTTTTTATATAGGACCACACTGGCCCTCGAAACACTTATTTCAGTGGTAATACTGGCGACTGTAAATTGAGGTTCAGTCCTAAAAAAACATGTTAAAAATGGTACAATCTCTCCAATATGCTGTAGAAAAGTTACATGATATAACATGATATTTAAAAATCTTTACTAATAAATGTTAAGCACATCAATGATATATACTGAACTCACACCTCGAATAGATCTCAGCATGCAAAACTTTCAAGATTTTTTGGAAAAATGCATGATAATATATAGCTCTTCCTCAATTACGAATTATTTATATTTCATTATACAGAGGCCCTTCAATTTAGTCAATTTGATTAAAAACCTCCTTTCATTAAAAAAAATGTTTGAGATTTATTTTTCAAAGCATATATTGATAGATTAATATTTTAAAATTTATTTTACCACTTAACTCTAGCCTTTAAACAGATATGTAAGTTTTATGGATTAATACATTTCTGAAATCCTTAGGCAAAAAGCAGCCTATGTGTACGCAACATTTTATTTTTTATTGATATCTAAAAATCCCTCTAATGATTAGGTTTACACCTCCAGGGGGTGTCTACACAGGCCCCTGATCCCCACCCAATAAGCATGCAGCATAAGGGGAGCAATATTAACCCACTATTTACCTGTGGTTGCTTGCTCAGCCAATCTCCTTGCAGCTTCCTGACTGTATGTGAGCAGCAATACATAGCACATATCAGTGATACACTACATATCCCAGGTTGCTTTGCAGAATAAACAGAAACCCTAGAGTTCATTCAAAAGCGTCCTGATTGGCCAAAACAAATAATTTTAAATTTGATGTTAATTTAGCCTGAGTCTGGAGGGTGTTCACCCTGATTTCCAACTGTCAGAGATTACAAGCGATTTTGCGGACTTCAATATAAGTGTCTAAATGTTTATTTTGAGATTTTTTCACACAATTTTTTTTTTTGCATGAACTACTAATTCTCCTCTAGCATTCATAATCCAACAAACTTACATATATATTCCTTTAATGATAGGAAAACGTTAAAAATGTACTCAAAGATGGACTGTCAATCTGTTGGCTTCAAGTTACTCCCACTAGCTTCCTGTTTCTACATAGTGCAAGCCAATCCGTTTCTTTCACATAATGTGATCTGAAAAAAAGAAAAATATTGGCCCATGTACATAAACAGGAAGTTAGTGGGTGGGGCTTGAAGCCAACCTTTTGCCCAAGCTGTCTGTTACTTCTAAATATATTTTATAGATTTCCATCTTTATAGTAAAGTGAAATAGTAAAACAATTAATATAATTTCATTTCTCAGAAAAATAAACACTCACAAAATCACTTTAAAGGAAATTGAGGAGACTATCTAGTTTTGCAAAGACTCCAACACCACTTGGTACATCTGGAAGAAAACAATTTTAGTCACAGACATATTTACAGCAAAATGATGAAAAGGAACCAAAATGTACAAAAAAGATGTAAGGATTTTGGTGCTTAATCACACATTCAGCTATGGATTCATGGATGGGTATATAGTCATATAAAAGCAGAACAGAAACCTTGACCAGAAGACAATAGCTATATTATTTTTAATAAAGATCATTTAAAAGTAACATATTGAATTTATTTGTTACACAAGAAAATTAACACAATCTGTTTATTGCACAGCTGTGGAGCGTGGTAAACCTTTACGTTGTTTTCATGGACTCGATGGCTTTCAGATGACTTCATCGTCACTCATGTCCCAGATCTGAAAGAAAACAAATATATTTATAAGAAAATCGGTGTATTATTCATTCCTTAATCGGACAGACCAGCGACATGTTGGATTTATCTTAACACACCATACGTTGTATTATCAGTTTTTCTCTACAGTATACCGTTCATGAAAATTCAGTGTTTGTGTATCCCAATATGTTGTTCCATATTATAATTTGGGGCTCAGTGTGCTTGGTGAGGGGAATCTAACTGCATGACAACACTGGGGAACATGGTGGTTGCGACCAAAGAAACAGACTATGTTACTTATTAGCATATCAAATCAGCAAATGAGTGTTTGTGAGGTATTTTTGTGAAAATGTGGGGCTCCCAAACAACACTGAATATCTCTGGAATTGTTTACCTTACAATAAATGGCTAGCACATTGTAGATACAGTTTTTTTTATACTTAAAACATCTTCATCATGGGGCAACATAATCCCTTTAATAGACATATTATATAGAATATACATAAACCAAGCTAGCAGACGATTACAAATTATGGCTTAAGAGAGGTCACTGACAGGCTAATTTGAAACACTGCATTTAACAGTCTGTGTATTCATGAACTGCATGAGCTGCAGAGGGCAGACCCAAACAGGGAAAGATTTTAGGCAGAAACTACAGAGCTTTTAAGCACTTCTTAATTAAACTAACGGTAAATAAAAATAAAAAAAACACACAGGTATATTATATCCCTAGTGTAATCCAGAAACCTTCCATGTCCCTTTAATACGAGCGGTGCCTGTACATACACATGCATGGAAAATGGGACATCTTCCAAATCATAGATACAATGGAACAAAGCGGAGTGCTGTGCCCTAATACGTCACTCATTAAAATTATTAACTTTGAATGAGTCCATGCTGTTCTCTTAAGAGTGCCAGGAGGGAAATCTCAGAATAACAATTTACTGAAGCACCCTTAGAAGGCTCAGAGACATTATATTAAACCACCATTGGTTTGTACTGTCCTATATGCTGCGATAAACTGATATATAGGACTTAAATGCCATTGTATGGATCTTGTACAGATCAGTAGATCTTATTATTATTATCATCGTTTATTTGTAATGTGCCAGCATATTCCGTAGCGCTATACATAAGATAAGTTCCAGGCAACGACAAATTACAAATTAACACATTTCAAAGAATGGAGGGCCCTGTCTTTGAGCTTGGAATCTGGTGTCCATAGTGCTTTCCCCAAAGCACCTTCAAGGATTGTAACTCGCAGACTTACAAAGGTTAAGGTTTGTGTGTGGTACAGTAGGAGAGAGAAGTGTTGTGCGTGTTAGGATGGAAGGTTATAGGCTTCTTTAAAGAGATGTGTTTTTAGTGAGGTTTTGAAGGATTTAAGAGAGGAGGATAATCTGGTGGAGCGAGGCAAGGAGTTCCATCAAATAGGGGCAGCAAGAGAAATGTCCTAGAGGCAGGAGTGAGAGGAGGTGACAAGAGTGGTAGAAAGAAGAAGGTCGTTAGCAGAATTAAGAGGGCGTGTGGGGGAGTATTTGGAGATGAGAGCAGTGATTTAGGGGGGTGAGCTGTTGTTAAGAGCTTTGTAAGTTAGGGTCAAGATTTAAAATATTATTCTGGAGGCCAAGGGAAGCCAGTGGAGCGAATGATAGAGAGGAGCTGCAGACACTGAGCGCTGAGTATGGAAGATGAGTCTGGCGGAGGCATTCATTTTGGATTGAAGTGGGGAAAGGCGGGTGGTGGGGAGGCAAACAAGAAGAGAGCTGCAATAGTTGCAATTTTATAAATAACTAGGAACTTGCCCGTCAAAAATGACGGGAGTTAAATTGTAAGCCTGGCAATGCTGTTTGCCACACACTTCGTGTTAGTGTGTTTGGTTGTGTTAGAATCACAAACAAAAAAACTGTCTCTCACTGTTTAAATACACCTACCATTAAAATTATAGGCTAATCATTTCTTTGTCAGTGGACAAACGTTCAAAATCAGAAGGGGATCAAATACTTTCCCCCTCCCACTGTATATAAGATGTAATTTTCTGGATGCAGAAAGAGGGGTGCAAGCTTATACAAAATCCCAGGTGCAGAAAGCAGAATGGGTGGGGCAAGTTCTGAAATGCAAGCTTATACAAAATGTCAGATGCTGGATGCATAATGGGTGGGACAAGCTCTGAAATACAAGCTTATACTAGATGTTGGATGCAGAATGGATGGGGTAAGCTCTGAAATGCGAGCTTCTACAAGATGTCAGATGCAGAATGGATGGGGCAAGCTCTGGAATGCAAACTTATACAAGATGCCAGACATTGGATGCAGAATGGAGGGGGCAAGCTCATACAAGATGTTGGATGCAGAATGGGTGGGGCAAGCTCTGAAATGCGAGCTTATACAAGGTGTTAAATGCAGAACGGGTGGAGCCAGCTCTGACTTGCAAGCTTATCCAATATGTTGGATACAGAACGGGTGGGGCAAGCTCTGAATTGCAAGCTTATACAAGATGTCAGATGCAGAATGGGTGGGGCAAGCTCTGAAATGCAAGCTTATACAAGATGTCAGATGCAGAATGGATGGGGCAAGCTCATACAAGATTTTGGATGCAGAATTGGTGGGGCAAGCTCTGAAATGCGAGCTTATACAAGATGTCAGATGCAGAATGGATGGGGCAACCTCTGGAATGCAAGCTTATACAAGATGTCAGACATTGGATGCAGAATGGATGGGGCAAGCTCATACAAGATGTTGGATGCAGAATAGGTGGAGCAAGCTCTGAAATGCAAGCTTATCCAAGATGTTGGATGCAGAACGAGTGGGGCAAGCTCTGAAATGCAAGCTTATACAAGATGTCAGATGTTGGAGCAGAAAAGCAGGAAATGATAAGGACACAGCAAGCTTTCATATCAGCTACTTTATTCTGGAGGGATCTAAAATACCGTAAGTCAAATACAACAAAGTTAATTCCCTAAAACTTTTTTACTCAACAAAATACTTAAACACGTATATTTTTATTTTGTTTGATTTGTGGCTCGGTAGTGTCCATTCAAGTTGAGTTGCACAGCACAAAAACTGTCCATAAAAAGTCTTTCCAGAACATTTCCTGCAACAGTTACTTGATATGGTCTTATAGCTATGAGAACTGTTTGCATTCAGAATTAGAAAAGGAAAGAATAAATTGTACTTGTAATTGAATTGGTGAGACTTTGCCAAGGACAACAAGTCTATAAATGTCAAGTCCGTCAATCTGTTAAGTGATTGGTTAAATCCCTTTTGTTTGTGTAAAAATATGCCGTTTTTTTAAGACATAATAAAAGGTATATGCAACACTTGTTTTATTAGTCCGAGTGAGAGCTCATAAAATATATCACCTTACTATTAATTCCAAGTTAAAGGCTACTTTTTAAGTCTAAAAATGGCAAAATATATTAATTTAACCACTGTGAGTATTAAATTCAGGAAACAAGTTTTAGATGTTGTGTATATTTCAGAACAATACTCCCCTTGACTGATTTGGCTACAAGTCACTATTATTTCCTATCTTTAAAAAGCACTTCAATTACCCGCAAACAATGCGGCCATAAATAATTCGCCAATCAAAGGTCATACATAATGAGTTGCACCTGCAAACAGATGCAATAGGCTTTTGTGATCACGGCCTAATGCTTAGAATGAAGGGTTTTTTAAATACCCTATCAATGTAATTAACTTCCTTGGAAAGATTCAATGATCATTATAGTGAAACATTTACTGACGAAATCGACATTCGGCAAACACTGTTCTTATTTAAAGTGGAAGTAATCATGGGAAAAACATCACACGTCCTATTAGAGCCACTGGAGGATTATCTTTTTTTCCTTACTTCAACATCCTTATTTGGATGGTCTGATTGTCTGGATTATTTTGAGACAATGATCATATTTTCCTATTATAAAAATACCAGATTACAAAATGACCAACTCAAGTTTGGTTTTATTATAAGGTGACCCAATGATAAGGTGGTTATCAGTTTTAGGGTTTATACTGAGGCAAATAAGTCCAATATGGTAAACGGTCTAAAGGTTTCAGTTTTTTCGTGTTGATGACCCAGACATCCAGCATGTCAGCTGGTCATAGATACTAAAGAATGAAGTGTCTCCAGAACGACTGGAGATATCAAATCTAGCTCCCCACCCAACCATAACCCCACTAACCCCGACCCTGTACTATAACCTAGAATGAAGAGGTTCTCCGAAACTTGTTGAACACTTCATCCATTGGCACAACTGGCCTTAAGTCTGTAGACGTCTTAAACTGACACAGAGAAGGCCCTGCTTATTGCAGAAATTTAACAGCACTGTTAGCAACAAAACTATTACATTTAATCGTCCCGGTCACTATTACTGGACATGTTTATCTTCTATGTTGTCCCTTCTACTAATCTTAAATAATGGCTGATAATGATAAGACCATCACCGTTTAGTTCATTTATACATCAAATAACAAACTCCTATAAATTATAAGGCACTTCCAACTTAGAATTGTATAATTATAACTAATAAAATTAGGTTTATTTCTGTGTGTGCTTTTAATTTCTTTAATATATTCAACCTTTCCTGTGTCAAATTACACCAGCAATGTACACCTAACTGTGGGGAGTCAACACAGAAAAAAACAAGATGGATACTTCTGTATTTTCACAGAACTGAGCATATAAGTGAAGCAAAAATACAGTTTCCTTTGTCATAATCACTATAACTTTGCAAGAGAATGATTTACCACATATACAACGGCTATCATACAATATTATAATAAAAGTGATAAGGTAAAAGGTATCGGGTTGCAAGTACTGTTTATTGAATATAGAAACTGATAAGCACACATTTGTCCTACTTATTCTTTCCTGTTTATAGCTTGGTGCTGGTCTCTGCCAAGCATAACGTGGTTAGTTAGGCTTGACTTCTATCTCTACTGAGAGGTTGCTCTAGGTTGTAAGATAGTGGCGTGCAATGGGAGGGCCAGGGGTCGCACGCAGCCCTTAGACATTTCCCATGTGCCACCCCCCTGTTCTATTGAGCCGGAGAGCATGCTTATTTTCAACAAAACACAGATCAGTATATCTCTCTAAAACTTGCAAACAATACCCAGTGATATGACAAAGCTTCTCCTCATTATCTATACACTAAAAGAAAAAACTAGAAGAGTGCATAGAGCTGCACATGGTGAAGTATATCCAACATAATTTAGTTGACACTAAGTATTGCACTTACAAGGTGATGCTTGCATTACTTACGCTCACAAGTGTATACAATAAGAATACAACGCGTTTCATAAAAGGGAACTTCATCTGGGTCATCTTATCTCTATTACCCACTGAATCCTTTCCTACAGAGATTTTTTTATACTTCTGCTTTGTGTAAACACACTATGATGCTTTTAAGGACTTGGGGCTGCATATGAGGCCCTCAAAGTGAAATAGGTTTACCTACTGATACCATATGTTTACCCTTCTGTATCACTACCTTCTTGTGGCTTTGCAGTTTACCTTTATAGTTAGCTGACTAGACCCATTACCACTATTTCCAAGGCAGCAGTTGAAGAGGTGTATTGAAGATTCCACTACTCGCGATGGCTCCAAATATTGTCTGAAAACCCCATCTATTCAGTCAAGCTTATAACTATGCTCCCTAAGGTCCAGTAAAGAGACCGTCCTATAAAGACACAATAAATGCCTCATTTCCATGGTTCCTCCCACCTGTTCAGGCCATTATAAAGCTATTCCCTATTTTCTTAGCTCTATGCGTGTTAAGGCTCTTGGTGCTTTATAAGTAGATGATGCTAATGACAGCAATAATCTAATCTTTTTCAAAGACTAACTAAAATACCACTGCACTACAAGAGAAACAATATTAACAGCTATGTAAGCCATCTTAGGAAATTCAGAATTTTTGAAGCTTCTAAGTAAAAGTATACATTTTTTGTTTCTTACATGACATACTGAGAGCTAAATGATGGGGGTTGTAGTTATCAGTGGAGGAGAAAGAGGGGACAGGAACATATCTAGAGTCTTGATTTGATAATAGGATAATATTGAAATTGACATCACATCCTTTCCCTCTCATTGTCCCAGAAGCAAACTCCTTGCTTCAGGAAATGCAACTACAGCTTTCCAGAAATGCAAATGCCCCTCTTACTCATGAGTTCCACCAATGTATAATGGATCTCTGAAGAGTCTAATCATAAACTAGTTGTATCTATTGTACACAATGTTCAGTGTCGGCAGCACCTCTTTGTCAGTCACTCCATTGGCTTCCGGTAGCCTCCAGAATAAAGTTCAAAATCATGACCCTAACTTACAAAGCCCGCAATAACAGTGCACCCCCTTATATCTCTACTCTCATCGCCAAATACTTATCGACCCGCCATCTTCATTCAGTTAATCACCTTTTTCTTTTCACCAATTTCGACACCTCCTCTCATTCCCGCCTTCAGGACTTCTCTCATGCTGACCCAACTCTCTAACTCCTTGCCTCACTCCACCAGACTATCTCTCTACCTTAAAATCTCACGAAAAACATATCTGTTGAAAGAAGCCTATCATCTTCCACCATAACATGTACAACACTTCTCTCACCGTCCTGTATCACACCCAATACCTTTAGATTGTAAGTTTGCAATTTTTCTATCTTGCATGGAGCTTTTGGGACAGCACTATGGACACTGGATTCTAACTTCAAAGACAGGGTCCTCCATTTTTTGCAATGTGTTAATATTGCCAAGGCTTTTGCCTTTAACTCACCCATATGGAATATGTTGGCGTGTTACATATAAACAATAACAATAATAAATAGTCGTATTATATTTCCCTGCTTAGTCATAATTCTATATTTGCTTTCCATTGTGCATGAGCTTTAACGTGCATCACAGTGCTCCATCTATAAATAACACATTCTAAATTCCAGATCCACACAAAGTTGGCGATTCCCAATAGATTATAACAAATATCAAACAAATATATATTTGATTCTATAATCTGTGTATTTTGCACAATATAAAGCCTCAGAGCTGTGAATCCTATATATCTTGTGTACTGATTGTAATCCGAGCAATGTAATGATTACAGAAATAATACAAGCACATAATTAAGTTCCAGACAAAGCTGATCCTTATCTTCACTGGAGCAGACTCTGTAAAAAGTTCAGAGGTTTGTTTTACAGAGTCTTCCCCAGAAACATAAGTCAAATAAATGATATTTACTGAAGATAGGATCTGAAGGCAGAAGTTAATGCTATGCAAACATCCTGATCGAGACTAGGGTGGATTAAACCCAGACAAGGCTGTTGGAGACAGACATTTAGGCTCTTGAAGTCTTTTTAACACAGATTAGTTCAATGAGTTGTGAAAATTAGCAAAATCAAAATACGTTTATTAATTGAATTAGTTTGACTTGGAAAACCACATTTATCCTATAAAAGAGTAGCAAAATAACTGTCTAGTTTGTGGCATCTCTCTACAAGAGGCTTGAGGGCAACATATTCTACACTACAGTAATGACAAAGCATGACTGACAAACTTTAGGCATAAAAGAATTATCTTTTTTTTTGAAAACATACATCAATGACCATTGCATCTTGGGTAAGAAGTTTACAAAGAAACAAACTAAGGATATTAGAAGACTTTTTGTAATATCTGCACTTCCATCTAGGGTATTTCGTTTTTTTACATGGGGATGGGAAGGCTATTCTACTGGTACGTGCGTCTCTAATCTATTGTTGAGTGACTGTTCATGGTGGCAGATTTTAATAGCACTACATAGGAGTGTTATCCGAATCCAGCATTTCTTCTATTTCTCCCATTGGTTGATAGGCTTCTATTAATTATGTGTATATATATATATATATATATATATATATATTAAATAAATAGTACATTTGAATGTCTAAAACAAGTTAAATCGTTTTTTTCATTCACAAAATTCGGACAAATACAGTTATTACACTGCATTCTGGGAACCTTGGCAGGGACAAAGGCTTCGCTCTTGCAATCCATAACCATAACCATATCAAACATGGCTTCCCTTAAGCATATGCCTGCTGTATCAAACTGCTATGAGCAAAGCTAGGGTTGGATTATATATATATATATATATATATATATATATACACACAGTTGTGCTCAAAAGTTTGCATACCCTGACAGAAAGTGTGAAGTTTGGGTATTTTATTTTGAAAATATGACTGATCATGCAAAAAAAAAGTATTTTATTGAACGATAGTGCTCATATGAAGCCATTTATTATCACGTAGTTGTTTGGCTCCTTTTTAAATTATAATAACAGAAATCACCCAAATGGCCCTGATCAAAGGTTTGCATACTCTTAGTTCAATGACAGCGTGCAGTCTTTTGTAATAGTTATCTATGAGGCCCCTAATTCTTGCAGGTGGTATAGCTGCCCATTCATCTTGGCAAAATGCCTCCAAGTCATGCAAAGTCTTTGATCGTCTTGCAATAACCGTAGGTTTGAGATTTCCACAGAGTGGCTTGAGGATATTAAGATCAGGAGACTGTATTGGTCACTCCACAACCATCACCTTTTTCTGCTGTATCCACTGGAGGGTCGACTTGGCCTTGTGCTTACGATCATTGTCATGCTGGAAAGTCCAAGACGTCCCATGCGCAGCCTTCGTGCAGAAGAATACAAATTGTCTGCCAGTATTTTCTGATAACATGCTGCATTCATCTTGCCATCACTTTTCAAAAGATTCCCCGTGCCTTTAGAACTCACATACCCACAAAGCATCAGTGAGCCACCACCATGATTCACAGTGAGGATCGTATTCTATTTACTATAGGCCTTGTTGACCCATCTGCAAACATAGCGGATATGGTTGTGACCATAAAGCTCTATTTTGGTCTCGTCACTCAAAATTACAGTGTGCCAGAAGCTGTGAGGCATGTCAAGGTGTTGTTGGGCAGATTGTAACCAGGCTTGGCGCACTAAAGGCTTCTTCCTGGCAACTTCCATGCAGCTCATTTTTGTTCAAGTATCATCGTATTGTGCTCCTTGAAACAACCACACCGTCTTTTTCCAGAGAAGCCTGTATTTCTCCTCAGGTTTTTCTTTGTATTCTGAACAATTCTTCTGGTGGTTGTGGCTGAAACCTTTCTTGGTCTAAAATACCTTGGCTTGGTATAAAGAGATCCCCAAATTGTCCACTTATTGTAATAGGTGATTGAACAGTACTGACTGGCATTGTCAAGGCTTTGGATATCTTATATCCTTTTACATCTTTATGAAGTTGCATTACCTTGTTACGCAGTTCTTTTGACAGTTTTTTTCTGCTCCCCATGGCTCAGTATCTAGCCTGCTCAGTGCACCCACATGAGAGCTAACAAACGCATTGACTATTTATACACAGACACTAATTGCAATTTAAAAAGCCACAGGTGTGGGAAATTAACATTTAATTGCCATTTTAACCTGTGTGTTACCTTGTGTGTCTGTAACAAGTCCAAACATTCAAGGATATGCAAACTCTTGATCAGGGCCATTTGGGTGATTTCTGTTATCATTATGGTTTAAAAAGGTGTCAAACAACTATGTATGCTCACAAATATATATATATATATATATATATATATATATATATATATATATATATATATATATATATATATATAGCCCCAAAATATACTTACCATAAAATAAACTGACACGTCTCGTCTATAAAACCAGACTTCCTCAGGGAAAAACATATAATACTCATCAACTCGTATTTATAGGATTAACTGAACGTGATCTAGGCTTTAAATCATTATTTAATTTAATGGTTAGAAGTTAAATTCTGTATTTATTTGTTTTAAATATTTTCCACAACAATTTGAACATTATCAAGTTAAGTTCTTCACAAGATCATGCAAATAATCTGAGAAATACTTCAGTGGTCCTTATATAAATATAATTGAAACCTTGGAATCTGTGTGTTCCTCCCCTATTGTTGTGGCTTTTTATGAGGTCAAGTTAGAGTAGGTGTAAATACTCCCCTCTGTAGCTATTTTACTTTTTTATACTTCTATGAGCCTTTCAGGATAACCATATATATTTATGGAAGTAGAAAAAATTTGATTGCCACGGGTTAATTATCTCTTAAATATTGATGACGTTTTCTACTCCGCATAATTTTTAAATTTTGTATATGTGTTAATTTAAGCTAATATTTTACCTAATGTAAACAAATATCATTTATATAAAAAAAACAAGTTATTAAAAATGCACTACAGTAAAATAGTACAACTTATTGCACAACAAATACTGATACTGATACAACCACAAGCTTTTGCTGCACAGGTTGCAACTGGTGAATTGCAATAGAAACTGGTATTTAAAAATAAAATAATTTATACCGTCTCTGTTTTGCAAAAGAAAACATTTCGCGACAAACAGAGCCTTTTATTTCTTTTGCAGACTGGTTTTGCAACAATATCAGTACTTTTTTTCTGGCTAGCTCAGCACCAGCTGAAACAAAAAGATACACATTTGTCTTCGGGGTCATATTGTCCCTTTAAGTTTTATTTTGAATTAAACCAACAACTAAAGACAGTAGATTAAGTTATCGGCACCGACAGGGATTGGTAGCGGTCGGGTAAATGTAGTTTCTGGTTGCTTGAGAGTTACATATAAACCTAAGGCCTATATTAGCTGCACATGGGATGCTCTGGTAAGTATATTTGTCAGTGAGGGTTGTTCTAGCAGCAGCAGCTTTCACTCCTCACTTACAAACAGGTACGTTGGGCTGGAGGGTGCGGTGCTGATCCCGGGGAATGTAACGCCAACACTACACCGGCTCAGTCACTCATGCCTGTCCGCTTCCAGGTAACAGTGAATGAAATCTAGGTGCCTGTAAACATTTTGTGGCACGACAACCTGGCTCCTAGCATTTGTTGAGCCTTGCAAAATGAAATTTGTATTTAAAGTACAGTATTCAATGTTTTCTGGTTGCTTGAGTTCTGGTAACTGAGAGTCTACTGTATATCAATAAATGGAAATATGGCACATAACTGATGAACCCTAAATGCTCCGTAAAGATCTTTCTCTCTACAATTATGTGGAATAAGCAAAATACCTAATATAAAGATCTGGATGTACTAAACAAAATATTCTGTAATTTGTTGGATGATCCTTCTACATATTCTGGGGGAAAAAACAGAGTTTTTAAAAGGAATAATGTGCTCATATTTTTTCTATATGGTTTTCTGAATAATTAAACGTGATAATGAGCACAATAATTATAGAAAGTCAAAATAAATAAACACAACCTTTACATTTTTTATTTTTTTGTGCAGTTATCCTCCAGTCACCCCAGGTAGTTGATCATCAAACAAATGGGCCCATTCCACTGCAGCATAATTAAAAGGTAATAAATGAAATGCTGTTTTATTTTATTTTAACTTTTCAAATCATTTTGCCTGTTTTTCATTGTACTGTAAGTAGAGTTTCAATAGTATATTTAAATATATCACTGCAGCGGTGCTTTAAACATAGAACTTCTTAATCTTTCGCAAGAAGGTTCTACCACTTCACATCTGTCTGCGTTTTGTTTGCAGATATGGTTTCCATATTCAGACATTACTAAACATACTAGTCTGTAGCAGGACGCATCCATCCAAGCCTTTCTCTACTTATATTTACTCTCAAACTAAATAACCAATGTTATCAGATTACAATTTCCGGATGGAATACGACTCTACTACTTTATTTGGGGATTACAGTGTGCAACGTGAGCATGTGTTGAAACCAAAACCATTGCTAGTTTCACTGAACTTCTACAATGCAATCAAAGATCCTACAGTGATAATATAAAAATAATGATTATTGGTTCCTGCGTTCAACAAGACTACATTATTTTATCAATCAAATCTATGTTTTCATATAAATGGAACAGTTGCTAGGTAAAATACAAAAACATACTGGATTAGTTCTGCACAAAAAATTTACCAGATTCAGCATGTTATAGTTTTGTTTGTGTATAGGATTTCCGCCCTAATCTAGTGGCAGATTGACAAGTCAAAATTTTCTTTACACATCAGTTCTCAGGTGTCCTAAAACCAAATAACCAAAGTATTCAGATTACAATATATAGATGGAATAAAAGTAACTTGGAACATGTGGCGCCATCATACAACGCTCAGGCCACCAATGGTGATGGCGCAAAATCCAGATACCACACAGTGAGTTGGTTCCTTCTCCTTTAACTGATACATCAGAGGCGTTGAACTGCTTTCTTTCATTTCATATAGATAAATAAACAGGGTTAATTCATCATCTATGGAACCTGAGCACATTTATTATGACCGTATAAATTTAACTGATCAGCTTTCCCATGGTTTTACCAAATTACCTTTTTTTATATTATATTTTATATATTTTTTGCATCATTCTCATACTAGAATACATTTGCAAAGACAAGTATGATCAAGTTCACAGAATTTTTAAGGAAACATTCATGGATGTTGTTTGGTACTAGCTAAATATTCTTCAACTTCTAGACTACTGGTTCCCAAACCTCTCCTTAAGATCCACCACACAGACCATGATTTAGGTTAAACCCTGTGTGAACACACAGATGAAGCAGTTTGAGGCTCCACCACCTCACCTTTATTCACACAGTGTTTCACCTAAGTCATGGCCTGTCTTGTGGGTCTTGGGGAGAGGTTTGGGATCCATTGCTCTAGAGTGTCTCTTGAATTAGGCAGTCAACTCTCTCATATTCTATGCTGCGTTCTTAAAGGTTATTTTGAGGGCTTGTATGAGAGGGTTGCTTATATTGCATATAGCAGGGGGAGAAAAGAGGAGGTTGGGAGCCTGGGATCCTACGATTTGTACTTCTGCCATCTTAACATGTACCTCTAAGAATGGACTCCATCCATGGCTCATAGAAACATCCTGTCTGATTCCTAAGTATTATATATGTTTGTCCATTTCAGGCATGTTGAAACCAAAGGACAGATTTACTCTTAGGCACACATATTAAGTATATTCTCATAAAACATAATATAAATAATGTTGCTTGAACATTTTCTACAAGTTAATGGATCTGCATATTAGAATTTATTTTATGATCCAATATATTGTCAGGTTTGGCAATGAAGCAATGGGCTGTGTTATGTTTAGAATAAAATTGTGAGCCAAAACTAATTCCATTTTCATTTTATTTTGTTTCTGGCAGTATTATTTCTTATTTTAAAGGCTAATGGTTTCAAGACCAAACAACAATGAATGGTCAATGTCTAGAGGTGCAGAACTGCACTCATTTCATGCATTTGTTTGAATACACTTGTTCACACCAATTTGGAAATAAACTCCTGCTGGTCTTTCAACCTTTATCCATAATGTATTATGATAATTCAAATTTTTTTAACATTATACTACAATTAATTTTTCGATTTTTGATTTTTTTTTTTAACAAAGACTAATAATATTGTATTTTTATCTTTGGATAAAAGTGTGCTATAAAAGTAAATAAGAAATACAATACCGATATTTCTAAGTAAAGAGAAAAAATAGTTTCGGTCAAAGCAAAATGAGGATTGGAGAATTAAAAAGGAAACATGATTTTGTGTGTGTATTTATGTAGGTTGAT